>JAJGRW010001388.1:347580-722260 GCA_025461045.1 Carex parvula | reverse complement strand
GCTACTATTTAGTACACATCATTATCTATCTGTATGTAGGCAATGGCATGCATCGTACCACTACCCCCTGTCACTCTCCCTCCTCCGATTCCTTTGCCATTAACAATGAAACAATTCGATGCTCTTATTATGCTTATTCCCCTCATCTTTCTTTCTCCTTTTATTCTCCCCTCCTCTTCCTCTTCTCTCCTCCCATCCTAAACTCAACTAGCACTAGCAATTCAATCGAACAGAGGAAATGAGAATGATGAGGTATCACATCCTCTTTCTACTGCTGCTCTTCGTCACTTCCTCCTCTTCTTCTTCCTTCTTGCTCCTCACACAAGCTTCGCCTGAGAGGGGACCTCTACGCCTTGGTCAAGCTCAAGCCTCTCTGGGTGGGGCCCACGGCAGTGGCCTTTACAACTGGGACCCAGCCGCGTGGTTCTCCTTCCCACTTGCTCCTTCACTGGCGTAGCATGCGACAATCAATCCCGCGTAATCTCTCTAAACCTCACTTATCTTCCACTTACGTTGGGGTTTTAGTTCCAGAAATAGCCCGTTAGACCAGCTGGTGAACCTAACCATCTCCCAATCAAACATCTCCGGCCATCTCCCGGCAGAGATATCCCGCCTCGCTTCTCTCAAGCTGTTAAACATCTCCAATAACAACTTCACTGAAGCTTTTCCTGTATCTCTCCTGGTAGCTTTCTGTCTTAGAGGTGCTTGATTCTTACAATAACAATTTTAGCGGCCCGTTACCGCCAATCTATTCACTTTACCTAAATTACGGTACCTTCACCTCGGTGGTAACTATTTCTCTGGTGAAAATACCAGAGTCTTATTCAGAGATAACCGGGCTTGAATATCTCGGTTTGAATGGTAATGGGCTATCGGGTCGTATACCTACTAGCCTTGGCAAGCTCTCTAAACGGAAGCGATGTACATTGGGTATTTTAACTCCTATGAAGGAGGCATCCCAGCTGAACTTGGGTCACTGACATCTCTGGTACGGCTCGACATGGGGGGCTGTAACCTTACTGGCCCAATACCGGCTAGTCCTCGGCCGTCTCAAAAATTTAGACACGCTGCTTCTTCAGGTGAACCACCTAACAGGCCCGATACCTGCCACCTTGGGTTCACTTCCCTACCTCGACTCACTAGATTTATCTAACAATGAACTGACTGGAGAGATACCCGCGAGCTTTCTGAATTGAAACGACTGAAGCTTTTGAACCTCTATAACAACCACTTGCGTGGCATGTGCCACAGTTCATTGGCGAGTTGGCACTTCTCGAAGTAATGCAAATATGGGAAAACAACTTCACGGGAGAACTTCCTGAGTCACTGGGCCACAATGGCCATTTGTTCAAGCTGGACGTGGCAACCAACCACCTGACAGGCCTGGTTCCACCTAACCTATGTGCAAGTGGTCGGCTCGAAGTATTGTACTAATGGAGAACGGGTTCTTTGGTCCGATACCCGGAAATCTCGGGAGGTGCAAGTCTCTCAAACATGTGCGCCTTGGTAAGAACTTTTTGAATGGTACGATCCCACCAGGACTATTCGATTTACCAGGAGCTGACATGCTGGAACTCGATGATAACTTTCTCTCGGTGAGTTGCCACCAATTATTAATGGCAACCTGCTGGGTACACTAAGTTTGTCAAACAATTGGATAACAGGTCAGATCCCAGCTTCAATCGGTAACCTTCTGGCTCTTCATACTCTGTCCTTTGACCTGAACAGGCTCTCAGGCCCAATACCAAGTGAGATAGGCAAGCTCAACCAGCTTTCCAAGTTGAATTTGAGTGGTAACACACTTTCTGGTGAAATTCCATCAGAACTTGGTGAGTGTGGATCCATTTCCCTAATCGATCTCAGTCGAAACAGTCTCACTGGTAAGATACCTGATGAAATTGCTTCGTTGAAAATCCTTAGCACACTTAACCTGTCAAGAAATCAAATTTCTGGTGAGATCCCGGTGAAATTTGTGCACATGACGAGCTTGACAACACTCGATCTTTCTTTTAATAATTTATATGGTGAGGTTCCGGCGCAAGGTCAGTTCCTGGTGTTTAACGAAAGTTCATTTGCCGGTAATCCCAGTTTGTGTGGTGCACCTGTTCACATTGCCTCATGTGTGGCGGGTGCAAGTGCCAATGGCAACTCGGGCAAGCGGACTCCGCTTCATGGCCCGGCCGCTAAGCAGCTTTTCCTATGGATCGGTTTATTCATGGGGCTCTTAATCCTCCTCTATTTTGGAGCAAGAAAGGGGTGGGAGGGTTTGAAGGAAGCGAAGAGGAGAAAATCAGGTGCCTGGAAAATGACCACGTTTCAACGGCTAGGTTTTACTGTTGAGGATGTGATGGAGTGTCTGAAAGAGGATAACATAATCGGCAAAGGAGGAGCTGGGATAGTTTACCGAGGCAGCATGGCAAATGGCACTGAGGTGGCTATAAAACGACTTGTTGGTCGTGGCGGAAGTGAGCACGACCGTGGTTTCACAGCTGAGATCACAACCTTGGCCGAATTAGACACCGGAACATAGTTCGCCTCCTTGGTTTTGTCTCGAACCGGGAGGCCAACTTGTTGCTGTATGAGTACATGCCAAACGGAAGTCTAGGAGAGATGTTGCATGGGAATAAGGGGGACCACCTTGGGTGGGAGATGAGATGCCAAATCGCAGCTGAGGCGGCGAGAGGTCTGTGCTATTTGCACCATGATTGTTCGCCTCTGATTATACACCGTGATGTCAAGTCCAATAATATATTGCTCGATTCAAATTTTGAGGCCCATGTAGCAGATTTTGGTCTTGCTAAGTTTCTCCAGGACCCTGGTGCATCAGAGTGCATGTCAGCCATTGCTGGGTCATATGGGTACATAGCTCCAGGTATTACTTTTGTAAACTAATATTTTCTTCTATTTTATTTTCTTACATTATAGTAGGAGTAGATTATCATGGGCAGAATGATACATCAACTAATACAATGAAACTACCACATACCAAAACTAAAATTAAAAAAATAATAATAATGAAGAAACAGGGGGCGAGGGGACCTATACTACAATAGTGGCAAATTGTCAAACCACAGGTGACCTCCCTCAGTTGCATGTATATCTGTTATATTACCGTACTTTTCTTGAAATTGTTATATTATGTTTTAGTTTAGTATTCTAGAACTTAAGTCTCCTTTCTTATATGCTCTCTATAAACTATCCAGAGTTTCCTTCCTTCACATATAGATATAAAAAACACTACTCTATTGAATTCCTTTTGCAAATTATATAATGATAGCTTTGAACCCACGAAAGCAACTACAGTGCCTAATCAAATTTAAAATTTTAGTGGAACCATATGAGAGGTGTTTCTGAGAATATATGCAAAGGTTTTTTGTTCAATGCAAGTTGCAATCAATAATATGCTCTAGAAAGTTAGAAACTAGGAAAAGAGAAAACTGACCAAACAGAAAATACAGAACATATGCCATGCCAAACAAGAAAACACTTTTCTGAGAGTCAACCATCAACAACCAACCAAAAGGTGAAACCATGTAAGAGGTGTTTCTGAGAACATATGCAAAGTTTTGTTCAGTGCATGTTGCAATTCTATACTTTAGAAAGTTAAAAACTTGAAAAAGAAAAAAAAAAAAAATTAAAGACCGCACCGAACATATGCCAAGCCAAACAAGAAAACATGTTTCGAAGTAGTCAACCATATTAAATCAAGCAAAACTATGTTCTTTGTGATGGAGACAGCTGTATCCTCAGAACTGTTGCACTCTGTTAAGGGACCACTCTTGTATTACATTGCAACTGTATAGTCTGTATCTAACTGGTCATTGTTCACAGAGTATGCATATACCCTTCGAGTTGACGAAAAGAGCGATGTATACAGTTTTGGAGTGGTGCTTCTAGAACTAGTCACAGGTCGCCGTCCGGTTGGTGGATTTGGTGAAGGAGTTGACATAGTACATTGGGTTCGTAAAATAATCTCCGAGCTGGCGGATCAGTCTGACACTGCCTCAGCTGAGTCAGTGGCTGACAGGCGCTTAGCTGCCACACCAATTGATTTGATCACCAACTTATTCAAGGTGGCAATGCGATGTGTTGAAGAACAAAGCAGGGATCGACCAACCATGCGTGAGGTGGTGCATCTTCTCTCAAATCCACTGGCTGTTGCACCAAAGAAAGATTTGCTCAGTTTCTGAAGGAATAAAATTTGTGATTCTGAAGGAGCTTGAAAATTATGTTATATAATTTGGCATTAAACTCCTTTTGGCCGTTGCTTGCACAATGTTTGACTTTGTAATTTGCTTTGTAATATATTTTGATGACGCATAATTATAGACCTTTGGAGAAGGCTTTGTAATTCCACTTCATGCGGATACTAAGTTGTAGTTTTATTGAATGACGCTCCTTCATTGAATAATGCTATTTTGATCGTAACATATTGAAATCAAATCTTATTAATAAAGTATGAATTACACGTGTATAAATACAAATTTCATATAATATGTTGCAATAAATTTACAAAATAGAGTATGATCCCATTTGTATTATATGCTGGTTTGTGTTACAAATCAAAGAACAAAATTGATATATGTATAAAACGATTGGATTTCACTGATGTGTCAAGAGGGGCACTTGAGCTGATTCTTCGGATTGTTCTTTGTCTTCACAGTCGACAAAATTATTGTCAGACTCTGGGTTTAGCACCCAAGCATGAACTAAGGAGATCACCTGCAATACATATACCATAAAGAGTAAAGATGCTACTTGCGCTATGGAGAAAATTAAAAAAAAAAGGCGGGGGGGGGGGGGGGGGGGGGGGGGGGGGGTGGAGGGGAGGACAGACCATGAAGATCGATGCAAACAGAAAGCTGAAGCCTTTACAGTTGAAAGGGGCCATGTCTGAGATAAACAATGCTGGAATTTGAAAGAAAACCATGTCAGTTAAAAATTAAAAGTTTATAACGAGCCGGCCTTACAAATTTGAAGAAGCTTTTCACTTACATGTTAATGGGCTAATGACAAGTGGTGAAAACAAGCTGGCCAGAGCTTGAACACTTAAAATAAAACCTTGCGCCTTTGCCTATAAAAGCAACAGTTCATAGTTAGCCAATTGATTAAAGCTTCCTCCATAAAATATGGAAGCCTTTATTTTAATTGTAACAAAGATACTCTTTGATTCCTTGTTTTACCAATATGTAACATCCAAATTTTTTTTGTGTAGTTGTCCTTCACGGTTAAAATATTTTTTCTACAAAAAGCGTGAAAAGTCGTACCTGATTTGCTGAGGTAACTGCCTTTGAAACAACTGCAAAAGTCTGCATGTAATATTAGACAATAGTAGTTAATACTTATTATTTTCTATCCATGTAAGAATTGGTTTGTTTGTTAATTTTCTTACTATTCGCACTGTAACAATTGCATGCTATCTTAATACCAGCATCATAACTTATTTTAGATTGATTATTCACCTTTTTACTCGGGTTTAGAATGAGGCTTAATACTTTCAAATGGCCAAATAACAGAGCTAATTACTATAAAATCAATAAGATACTGGCTAAGTACCATTCAGGTCTGGTATTATTTCAGGATGCATCCCATACATTGTTTTTGTCTGATTAGATTGTCTGAGAAAGAGCATAGATTAATTCCAAAGTAACTTACACATGGCTTCACCAGAACATAGATGACACCAAATGATGCACTAACATAAGGTACCTGAAAAATGATGCCAATCAGTGTAAGGAATAAAATGACAATGGTATTGATGCAATTTTAAAAGGCCTGATTTATCATTTTTACACACATCAGTAATCATGCCGGTATGTGACAGACACGTTACATATAAGACAACCAGAAGAATTTACATACCCAACTAGCCCATGCTACACCATACAGTAAAGCCTGTATCAGAAACACAAGAGTGAAGGTTAGAATTAAATTATACTAATGGCTAAGCAATTGATCAAACCAATCAAATGCAGTTATCGCTATGCAGTTATCCCTACTAGAACTCACATAAAAGATGGAAGCAGTTATCGCTATGCAGAGCACGCCCTTTTCTCCCGCAAATGGATTGATGAGTGGCAGGACCAAAATCTGCATTGAAGCAACACCGGATTATTTATGAATCTATAGGAGTACCTGAATTAATGAATATATAAATGAAAATTATTTCACTAAATTAAAAAAAAAAATTATGAATCGATAGGAGTACCTGAGAGAAAATAGAGCCAATGCCAACTAACATTAAAATTTCTGAGAATTGATTCTTGTTGAAACCAAATACAGACTTCAAATAATACTACAGGGTGAAAGATCATAAAATCAAAACATTAGCTTTTCGCAAAGAACTGATATGATACTTATTCCTTGGAATAAGAAAACGAAACATTACCAGCAATACATTGCTAATTCCAGTCATACCCAATTCATAGAAGAAGGAAATATATGACATTCTCCTCAGTGTAACGCTGAATAAATTAAGTGTACTGAGTTAGATGAACAGCAGAGAAAGAAAAACTAGCAATAAAAAATGGAAACAAATGAAAGACATGTACCTATTTTTTACTACAGCGATATTATCTTTCATTGAATTCCACCGTCTCTTAAGTGCGTCTAAAATTAAAGTTGAACCCGGTAAATGCTGACTAGAACTCTGAGGATGTATAACGGTTTCAACAAGAAATATTTTCATGTAGATAAATGAAACAACGAGGAGGATTATTGACACCTAAACACAATAAGTTAAAAGTATATTAGTGAATACACAAATTAAAAATAAATTACAAAATGTTGACACTCATTCCTTCTCCCAATTTTCCCATATAAGTTTGGTTCTTGAATGTTTTCAGTAGTTCCATATGACTGTAATTTTACGCTTGCTTCATTGATCCACAATTTTAGTGAATTGTTTGCTTCAATGAACTGGACGCCCTTGGGGGTTTATATATAAAAGATAGTTGTTGCCATCCATGTTAGGAGAAATCTCAGAGAAAGTTCAAAATGCAATGTAAATTAAATAGAAGAACCTAACCTGAAAAATCCAAGCTTGGGGGAGGTAACGAGCTAAGAAATTGCCCAAGACGTGACATGTGGATAACAGCCCAGTCATCCATCCAAACACAACAGCTCTTTTGTTCGGTTCAACCTTATCGGCCTAATGGCGAATTTGAGATTTTAGTTTCGATTTTTTTTTGTTATTTGCATAGAAGGTTAGTGGACAATTGGTTCTTGGTAGTAGACCATGTTAATGGTTTCTGTTACAGGGGGATCCCACATAATGAGATGTAAAAAGGTGTGGATTCCGCATAATGAAATGTTTGAGCTCTTAAGGCCTCTTTGGTTAATAAAGGTTTACCAGTATTAAGAGAAATAAATTTAAAAAAATCAGATTGTAAAGAATAAATGTATATTGACAGCATCAGAATCAAACTACTGGAAATGCAAAAGAAAGACATACCAGAAAAAAAAATTATTATGGTGTGGAACAAATTAAAATTAATTTGAAATGTGTACCATAGTGTATAAAACAAATTAAAATAAAGTTAAAAAAACAGATGGGTGTTTGGAGTTATATACCAGATAGGCAGTAGTGATGGCAAATATGCTTCCTTGGCTTATAATATAAGCAAAGGTACGAAGAACAAGGTAGACATAAACTGATGTCCTTGATTTGTCCCAGGCTAGCACGGCTGAAAAGTAAAAGCACAAGATCAAAGATATAAGAGGTAAAGGCAAGAGTGTACAGGGGTCGGTGCCCACCCCTTTGGTCATGCACCCCTAATCATTTAGTCCTCTTCTTATTTTGCAGTATATTTTATTAAATTGCATTTATAACATAGTATTAGTGCAATTTCTTTAAGGAAGATTCTTCCGAAGGAGAGCATTTTCATACTTGAATTAGAAGGTTAAAAATAATTTCATTCAAATTATTAAAGAGTTACAGTATATTTAAAATGATTTTTTCTAACTTGCCCCAATTTAGTCAGAGACAGCAAACCTCCAAAACTTCTCATTCCCCCACAATTTTTATCTGGCTCATATATTATCTGCCATTCAGCACTCAGATCCTTTTTTCTTTCACTTTGTATATTTGTTTGAGAATAAAAAAAATACAAACATGAACCTAATATAGAAACAGGTGCAGAAGAATTAGTTGTACCAAATGGTATTATAGATGTAGGTGTGGTGATAAGTAGCAGCAGCTTTCGGCCATACTCATCAGCAAGTTGCGCCAAAATGGGTATCGATATAATTTTAAATATCCCCACCACCTATAGATACAGCAGCACAATTAATAACAAAACAACTGTGCTTCTCTGAGAAGCTCTATCAATCTATCATAAATATCTTTGATATTGACCCTTGATAAAAGAAACATGCTAACAATAGCAACAGAACAAATAAAAATCAGCATGTACAGAGTTAACTGAAAGTATACTACATCACAAAACATATACTATATCAAAAGACACGGGTAATATCAAAATGATATGAGTGACCATATACAGCAATTAATCAAAAGCAGGAATCTGATGCAAAAATATAGCTCGGTGACCCCTTCATTGGCAAAAGATCATTCAACTTTGACTCGAGAAATTATCCAAGTATTTTCCGCTACTTTTCATTTTCTTGAACAGTTTGCAACAAGCAAAGAAAAAAGCAAACAAACAAAATTTCTTTCTTCAACATGTCCCCAAACTTATTTCAGTTCTGGCTGAAAAAAAAATGCATTCCTAATAAATAAACTTCGTTCTTCTGCTCAATTACTACAAGTTCCCATTAATCACTCACCCACTAATTTGCACAAAACACTGCAAATAAGGATTAAATGTAAAACCGGGATCTAATGACAGGTATAGAAGATGGCTATATAATACTATGCGAGGATTTGCCTAAACAATTCCACAATTAGAAATACAAAATTGAGTCATAAGATGCAATAACTGAGTTCCAATAGCAATAATGATGACAATGATGTTGGTGATGGTGGTAGTGATTTAATAGTAAAAAATTAATAACGTGATGATGATGATGCTGATAAAATAATAACTAATTAAATAAAAAATATACATGGAGGGAGAGAGGGAGAGAGAGAGAGAGAGAGAGAGAGAGAGAGAGACCGTTTGTTGAAGACCGGTGAGGTAGATGGCCTCAGGGCAGGACTGTTGACCGGGACAAAGAGCGGCGGAGATGACATCTACCAGCACCGACACCGTCATCTCCTCTGCGATCCAGTGAATGCTAAGCGGCACCAGTAGATGCACCACCGGACTCAACGCGCGCAATTGTTCCTTAATCCCGACCCGCATTCTCGCTCTTTCAAAATTCAGTTCTCTTGTTTTTGTGAGGGAAGAAGTGGGAGAAGAGAAGCAACTCAGTGTGCGCTTCTTCTCTCTACTTATTAACGCATTGATTGTGTTTTGACTTATTTGGCGCGGAGTAGAGAGGGGTGATTTGTGCCGCGCCGGGGACCAGAGATATTGGTTCTCTGTTGCGGTTGCAGTGCTGATTTTAGTGAAGAGGGTCACTGTCCCGTGATGTACAGAAAGGAATAACCCGCTATACGAGTGTCGATAATACCAGTTTGGTGCGACTTTCTTTTTTGTAATAAATAATTTCGCGTGTACGTCCGATTTAGAAATTTAAAATGCTATATAGGTCTCCGGTTTAGTAGTAAAATATCCTTGCAATTTGCAAATGAGACGGCTACTCCATCGAAGAGGTTTTAAAGTAACGGCTCGAAAAATATAAAAAAATTACAAGCCCATAAGATTACATAAATATAGACGCTGAACTACTCACGATCACAGTGACAAATCAATAGTTCGGATTCGGTTCGACGAGGTTAAAAATTCGTGATTCGGATATAATTCGGGAATGATTCGGTACAACAAAGAAGCAAAAAAAAAAAAAAATCGTAAAAGAAAAAAACATTTGAAAAAAAATTAAAAAAAAAATCGCGTTTTTTTTCGCATTTTTATCGCGAATAATTCGTCAACTCGCGTTTTTCAGGAATAAAACATATTATATGTTTTTCTGCGTTTTATTCGGAGTTTGGTTCGGTAACGTCGAAAAAACGAATTATACGCGAATCTTTTCACTCTGCTCACGATAGGGGTGATAAAGGTGTGGATAAATTTCTATCCGTATTCGAAAAATTAGATGTGGATATCCGATATTCGAATATCCGTGTAAATATGTATACAGATACGATTTTACATTTTAATTATTTGTATTCAAAAAATTATTTTATTCACTGTTACAGTTAATAATATTATAAATTTTAATATTTTTTAATAAATACTGATCCAATTCATCTATGTATCTGTATCCGTCTAATATTTTATCTGTATTCATATTCAAAAACTTAAAAAGTAATATGGATATGATTTGAGCATTATCCGCTCCATTTTCAACCCTAACTCATGACCTTTACAAATTAAATTAAATTCTTTCAAGAAAAATAAAAAAAATTCATGTGCGGGCTATGCAATAAAAAATCAAGTACGAATCATTGCATACTAATAACCTGAGTTCTCATGTGATCATGACGAGAGATGTGAGTCTCTATAATCTAATAATAACATCGATGGTAACGATGATAGCTCTAACGACAATAATAATAATAATAATAATAATAATAATAATAATAATAATAATAATAATAATGCAAATAACATCTTTGCATAAATTTCGGGTTGTTTTGCGTGTTTAGTTTGAGAACTAAGAATAAGATTAATTTCTTATGTATCTTTAAAGAACTTTTCAATTTATATATATATTTTTTTACTCTTTATTATATCTAATAGGTTCTTTAATTTTTTTCTCTTTCTTATTTGCCTACTTAATTAAGGGAACTGATAACAGAGTATCCGCACTCTATTTGTACCATAACTACCATAATTACCTGGGGACCACTCAAATTACATGAAGCATTTATACCTATGTATGGAAGTATTTATAAGGTGAATAATTTTTACGTAAATAATTGTTTCTCCAACTAAATCTCTCAAACGTACCCGCACCATAAATATCTGTGGGGGAACCACTCAAATTACATGGGAGATCATACACATTTTTAGAGATGTTTTTTTTTCTCTGTTCAATCTCATCCATATTTCTAACGATCTATGAGAGATTTTGCGAATCTAAAACCATGAACATCTTCTACGCAATTTTATTTTTCAAATGAGATCCATGATGACTACTTTCGGACTCGTAATCATGCAAGTATTTATATCTTGTCGTGCAAGTATTTATATATATACTTGCAAGCATTTTTTACATATGACACTGAATGGTGTTTAAAAATTTCATTATCAAGTATTACAAATATTTATACCTATGTACTGAATTATTTATGCCAGACAATTCTGTGATTACAAGGGATATGCAACAACTGACAAGAAACATCAAGCACCTCTATTTGTCTGGTTTTCAGTTTAAACTAAATAGCTACATATGCTAGGTGCTATAGATGGAGCGATTTTTTTTTTTTTAAGGAGAGAGATGAAAACGATGGTATTATTAAAAATAATATATTTAAATGACTCGTTAACTATGAACAATTAATTTTGTTGATAAATAAGAAAGAAGAAAAAAAGGTTGGAAAACATAATAGTTATAATAAAAAGTAAAAGGATAAATAAGAAATTAAAAATTTCTTTTAAAAACACATGAGAAATTAACAACGAACCTTCCAATTTTTTTTGAAATCCATTGATAACGAATTAATACAATGATCTAGATGATTATAAAAAAAAAACAGCTTCAAATTTTGAAATTATGTATTTGAAATTTGATTTATACTACACGTATCATACACATAAAAATAACAAAATTTAACTCAAATTTTAATTTTTGTCAAATTACTTGAAACTAATGCTCATATCTAATGAATTTTATTGAAATATCAAATAGTGTTTAAATTATGTGAAATTTAATATATTTATAATTCTTGTACTTATCTAAATTTTTCGCTTTTAATTTAATATAAAAGATATTTTCAAATTATTAAATTAACTCATTGAGTGACCCCAATCCTAAATAAGAAAAGAGTAAAATTAACATTACAAGATGGATCCCAACTAAAGAAGAGTAAAATTTCCTATCAGAGTAGAATTAGGATGTGATGTGCGCACTAAATTTTTTAGTGAGCATAACTCTATAATCTATCAGATTCATTTTAAACGTGATGAATTCAAACTGTTGAAACTGATCTACTTTACGAGTAATACTCCTACATGCAAAATTTTGAATTTTTTTACTTCATTTAGTCTAAAGTCAAGCGGTCAAAATTGATGAAAAATGAATGATCCAAAATGAAGTTTTAGAAGTTATTTTAATGCATTTATTTTTCATTAATTTTAACAGCTTGACTTTGTACTAAATGAATTCGAAAATTTCAAACTTTTGCATGTACACGCATCACTCGTGAAGTAGATCGGTTTGAACAGTTTGGATTCATCTCGTTTGAAGTGAATTTGATAGATTATGGAGTTATGCTCACCAATGGATTTAGTGAGCACATCACATCCGAACGCGTATCCTCTGCATTAACTCGAAAGGGAATATTTTGAGTTACTAAATCTCAACCGTCTGATTTCCTATAACATAGGGGGCCTTTCAATATTAGTACGGATCTAGTCCACACGAATCTTAAAACAGTTCAAATGGTTGAGATTCATTAACTCAAAAAATTCCCTTTTGAGTTAATACAGAGGATACGAATTCCATCACACCCTAGTTCTACTCCAAAATGTATATAATTAAATTTATGAGAGGAATAATTAATCAAATTCTTAACCACTTGTTGGCCCGTCACTATCCAATTAATGGACTATCTAGCCAATAACACAAAATTATAAGGAGATCATTTAAGTTGGAAACTTGAAATTTGACAAGCTATGACAATGGCAGGAAGTAATATCTTTTTGTTTTTCCTTTCATTTCTTCTTATATTTTTTTTTTTTGAGTAAAGTGGAGATCAAGGCACCAACTCTTTTAATATTCACACAGGATCTCTATCTGCATTTCGAACCTGCTGCCTCTCTTACGGAGAGCATTGCTTTTACCACAATAGTAACATAACTCGTGATTAATTCGCGTTTAATTCGTTTTTTGACGTTTCCGAACCAAACACCGAATAAAACGCAAAAAAATGTATTATACATTTTATCTGCGAATAAAATGTGAATCACGAATTATTCGCGAATAAAACGCGAAATTACTTTCTTATGGTACCGAATTATATCCCAATTATTTCCGAATCACGAACTTTTGACCCCGCCGAACCGAACCCAAACTATTTATTTGTCATTATGTTTGCCACTAGATCAAATGATGACTACTTTACTGCTTCGATTAATATCCGCAAAGCGATAATTAGGGATTTCAATGGAACAAACATTTTGGCAATGATCAACATATTTTTTGTCAGGCCACAAAATTTATACTTGCATCTGCTAACATATAGAAGCAAAATCATAATATTAAATTTTCAGTAGTAAATAACAATTATAATAGAGGGATGCTTCTATGGACATAAGGATCTATTTGTAAAATGAACATATTTTCATTTTCAAAGTTCAAACAGTCGATCCGACCATTCAACATTATCTCCATATTAAAATGTACTTGGAGGTCAAATTGTACATTTTTTTGAATTTCTTTACTATTTATTAAGTATTTTACAAAACTAGTCAAATTCAGACCATTAAATTTGTACCCATCTTAATAAATAGTAAAAAAATTCAAAAAAATGTAAAATTTGACCTCCAAGTACATTTTAATATGGAGATAATGTTGAACGGTCGGATCGACTGTTTGAACTTTGAAAATGAAAATATGATCATTTTACAAATAGGTCCTTATGTCCATAGAAGAATTTGCCATTATAATATGATTTTAAATGTTTGCATTTAAAGAAATACAGGGTTTACAGAAAAAAAATTATCAATTCATAGCAAAGGTTTAAATAGCGTTTATCGCGTCATAGCGGAACGGCTGAAAAAACAGCGCTATGGCCATATTTCGCGCTATATGGCTATAGCGTCATAGTATTTTTTGTCCGAAAACACTATAACGCGCTATTTAGAACATTGATTCATAGAGAGGGTTTAATGCCAGTTGCCTTCCTTTTTTTTGCCTCTGGTTTACATCAACAACGCTTTAGCATTAACTAATGAATAAATTATCAAAGCAAGCACAAACTTTGAACCTTCATTACTGCTGGTAACAAAAAATTAATGCGTGCGCGCGCGCGCGCGGGGGTGCGTGTGGGTGGCGTGCGTGGGAGCGTGGGTGGGTGGGTGGGTGCGTGCGTGCGAGTGTGTGCATTTTCTTAACATAGTTCATACATTTAAAAATATTTTGAAGAAATAAAAAAAAAACGACAGCATTTTATTAGTGGACGAGTCTGAAATAATTTTGTCTTATATGAAAAAAAAATCTAATAGCAGACAGTAAAATAATAAAGAAGGTTCAATTGAAAAAATTAATATTCAGAAGGGTCAAGAAGAAATAATACAATTTGGGATACTTCCATTTTTCTCCGTGAAGAAGACGAATAGCCGGGTTATGAATTAAAGGACGCTGGTAACTATTTATGTATCTTTGTCCCCGTACTGTCTCCGCGTATAACTTTGATAACTAACTTGGGGAACTATTTTCGCACAATTTTCTTATATAATGTTGGAATTTCTTTTAGGCCCAAAACGGCATGACCCATTTCTCTTTTCCTTATCATTTCTTCTTGTAACCTATGCTAATTGAAGTGGTGTGTGGCGGCTCCTTCTTGTGCTAAACACAAAGAGAGAAAGAGAAAAAGAGAGAAAGAGAAAAAGAGAGAGAGAGAGAGAGAGAGTGATTGTTTGTACTAATAATTGGAACACTCTTGTAATCTCTTGTTTAATAGTGAAGTTTGTCAGTCGTTTGCCTCCCGGTGGAGTAGGCCCTACCGAACCACCTAATCTCTGTGTTTGCTTTCTCTTGTGTGCTTTTTGGACTCGATCTATCTCGCGGTAACATCTTTACTCTATTTTGGTGTTTTTGGTTGTATGCAAGCTTGCATTTGTCTCTAACTTCTCGGTTCTTGTTGGTGTACGAATTATTGGGTTTCTTGTAGTTGGTACGGGTTGTACCTATATTCTGCATTTTTAAATTAATCCCAACAAGTGGTATCAGAGCTCCGGGTTATTTGGTACGGTTCCAACATGAACAAGAATATAGCAAACCCTAATATTGCATCTGTACTTGGGATCGAGGAATTTGACGGGAGACAAAATTTTGCATTGTGGCAAGGTTCAGTCCAGAATGCCCTTGTGCTTCAGGATTTGGACGATGCCTTAAATGATACCAAACCAAAGGACATGGAGGAAAACAAGTGAAAATGATGTGTGGTAAAGCCCTTAGTACAGTCCAGTTTTGTTTGTCGGATGAAGTTAAAGCTCCGTTCATGGCCAAAGCTTCTCCGAATGATTTATGGAAGAAACTGGAGGGTATGTACCTGTCTAAGTCCTTGGCAAGTTGAACGGCTTTGAAAAAATAGTTGTACCGGCTTAGGATGGAAGAAGGGATGGATTTGAGGGCTCACCTTGGTGTGTTTAATACTTTGGTACGAGATGTGTTCAATGCGGGTGGAAAGATCGAGGAGGAAGATCAAGCTTGTTTGTTTATGACATCCCTACCAAAGTCGTATGATCCGATTACGATACCTTTGCTAGGGAAGAAGAGCGAGCTCACCATAGAGGAAGTGACTGCTGTACTTTTGGATTCCGAGTCCTTGAGGCGGCATGAAGATGATGGGTGAGAGTCCTTTAGCGCGCTAGTAACTGTGTCGGATGGGTGGCGATGGAAGAAGTCAGGCCGCGGTACATGCCATAAGTGTGGCAAGCCCGGTCACTTTTGACGCGATTGTCCTGAGAGACAGTTTGACCGTCCACCTACACCTGTAGCTGGTCGCGCGACCATTGCAGTCGGTTATGACGGTGATGCCATTGTGTGTATGGGTGAGGGAGATGTGCATGAGACTGTTGGTGATGGGACATGTAGAGGTAGCGGTGTCTTCTTTGGTAGTTGAGTGTTAGATTCCGGGAGTACATTTCATGTTTGTCCACGGAGGGATTGTTTTGATTCCTTTCGTGAAGTGTCCGGTGGTGCCATGACTTTGGGATGGTATGATTCGCATGATTACCGGTGTTTGGTACGTACCCGGTATTTGATGGGGTCTTATGTCACTCAGTGAGTTGGATTCACGCGGGTATGAGTTACGAATACGCTTTGGGTCTATAGAGGTACTTCGAGGTGACATGGTTGTCATTTGGGGTACCAGGCGCGGTGGTCTCTATGAGATGGTTGGTACGGTTTGATGAGTTGAGTAGTACAGTTTTCGTTGGGACCGTGTCTGTGCTTGCTGGCATGGGCTGTGGTACCATAGTTATATGCGAGACCACGACGATCGGAGTTGTAGGAGATGACGACGTGATACGTTACGGTGGAGATAGGTCGTATGGAAGAGCGTGCCATTAGATGGTGGCCTGGACGGAGGTGAGCCGGAGGTGGCAGGTTTGGTCGCCAGGATACTCACGAGCGCCTTGATACGGTGGAGGTAGGCGTGGACATGTGGTGGCTGACACTACATGGGGCATTGGACCTGTGCGGCCATGGGCCGTGGACTCAAGTTTGATGCGGTGAGTCTCTAGTCATGGAGGCTTGTGGGAGGCGACATGATACTGACAGACAGCTATTGGGCTGTGACGATTGGCGACGGAGTGAGTTGTCAATTTGAGCCCACGGTGAAGATTGTTGGGATTTCTTTTAGGCCCAAAATGGCATGGCCCATTTCTCTTTTCCTTATATCCTTTCTTCTTGTAACCTACGCTAATTGAAGTGGTGTGTGGCGGCTCCTTCTTGTGCTAAATAGAAAGAGAGAGAGAGAGAGAGAGAGAGCGATTGTTTGTACTAACAATTAGAACACTCTTGTAATCTCTTGTAATCTCTTGTTTAATAGTGAAGTTTGTCAGTCGTTTGCCTTCCAGTGGAGTAGGCCCGACCGAACCACCTAATCTCTGAGTTTGCTTTCTCTTGTGTGCTTTTTAGACTCGATCTATCTCGCGGTAACATCTTTACTCTATTTTGATGTTTGGTTGTATGCAAGTTTGCATTTGTCTCAACTTCTCGGTTCTTGTTGGTGCACGGATTATTGGGTCTCTTGCGAGTTTCTTGTAGTTGGTACGGGCTGTACCTGTATTCCGTATTTCTAAATTAACCCCAACATATAATTTGTTTCGTCCCCGCACAATTTCTAAAGTATTAATACCTATGAACGAAAGTATTTATAACTATGCATGAAAGTATTTATATCTATGCACGAAAGTATTTTAACATAAATAATTGTCTTTCCAACCAAATCTCCCAAACTGTCCCCGCACCATAAATACCTGTGGGGACCACTCAAACTAAATGAGGTGGACCAGAGGGGCCATACACGTTTTTAAAAATATTAATATTATCATAACTATATGGGGGGGGGGGCCGCAATACTTAATATTTTCTATATATGACGCTGGATGACGTCTGAAAGTATTAATATCAAGTATTGAAAGTATTTATACTTATTCACTGAAATATTTATATGTATATATATTGTACAAAGTTTAATCTTCTAACGTTTGATCATATTAAGTTAAACATCAAAGTATTAATATCTTATTTTGCAAGTATTTATACTTATGAGATTAATTATTTTTGTTATAGGAAGGTTGATGCGGGGATACGGGGTCCCCACTACTTCATTAGAGGAAGGTTGACGCGGGGACCATTGGGGGACTGGAAAAGAAAAATCATCATATTAAGTTACGCATGCAAGTATAAATATCTTACTTTGCAAGTGCTAATTTATTATTTCCTAAGTATTTATACTTATGAAAGTTGACGCTGAGACAAATACAGAGACTGAAAAAAGGGATCATATAATTAGTGAGGACCATAGTATAATCTTCCTCTACTATAACAGCGGGATAGAGGGAGGATTGGAGTGCGGAGATAATTATAATTATTCTGAATTAAATTTGAGCAGGCCTTTAACCACTAACTCTATAAAAAATTTGAAGAGGCCCAATATCCGGCCCGTTTGAGATGGGGTGTCGCTGCGCTGCGTATTGTTCTCAGCCTGTCACTGTGGCGTTCAGCTTTCAAATCAAAAGATTTGCTTCCGCCAGTTTGTTCACATCAACTTTTCTAGCGTAGGTTGATTTCGACCAGAATACTTTTCTCGAACCATTTAATCTTCAGGAGAGGATCTAATCTAATTTGGCGGGAGCAATATAAATTCTAGCATAACTTCACAAAATTTCATGTAGCTTTAACCTTGAAAGTTTTTCTCAAATTTGTCATCAAGCAATAACTTCGTAGACAGAAACTAATACGCCTGAAGTGTTTTAGTATTCATTGTTTTTTTATTCTTTTACTTTTAATTTTCGCTTTTTTTTTTTCCTTTTGTTAAGCATACATGGAGTCTGCTTTGGATTTTTTGGTTTTGTAAGCAACAACCGTGCCGTTCCGTGGGAGCCAGCTCCGCCGTGCCATTTTTCCACTCTAACTGCTGGTAACAAAGAATAAAGAGTTGTTTCTATAGAATTCACACTTTTCTGAATATTTTATATAAAACTTATAAAAGTGACAGTAGACGAGCACGGAATGATTTATAAAAATTAGCATACGGTAAACTAGTAAAGTAATAAAGACGGTTCAATTGAATACATAATCATTAGGAATTTAGGACGGCTCAAGTAATAATAAACTTTTGAGGCCAGACCTCCCAATTTTAATGTTACCGGGTTATGGATGAAATTTGAGCAGGCCCAATTTACGGCCCGTTTATGCTGGGCTGTTGCTGCGTTGCATTCATTCCTGTTCTTCCTTTTCTTCTCTTCTTTGTTGTATGCTGAATTGCTGATGCTGGTGACGAGAACGGAGTAGGTCCGATGCCCATCGGACCTACTTTTAGGTTCAACGAGCATTTTGACCGTCCGATCCAATTTAAGATTTGTGCGCACGAAAAATTGAAACATACACGCAAGATGTTTAAACATTCTGCACGAATCTTAAAGAAAATCGACGGTGGTTAAACCCATCAAACCAGAGTAGGTCCGATGCCCTCAAGTGGTGACTGTGACCCTCCTCTTCTCTTATCTCTTTCTAATTGGTGTACAGATTTTGGAAGGGAAGCAATGGAGAACTTAACAGCTAGCGAGATCGCTGGATTTGGCGTTGGCGCCGTGCTGCTATGCGTCACCCTCGCTGCCCCCAAGCTCGACTCCTTCATCGCTCTTTCTCAACGCAGGTCCTCTCTCTCTCTCTCTCTCTCTCTCTTTTGATCCATTTTTCGGGGATTAATTTGGACTTAAGCGACTTCTCTAGGTGAGTCGAGGAAAGTTTGATTTTAGAACGTGCTATCATCCTCGTCAACAGAGTTTACTGTAAGCCTTTATTAAGTGTTGGTGCGAAGTAATCTTTGCATAAGTGTCGATCTATGCTAGAACATTATCAATATTTTAATGGCAATCAAAGCTCAATATTAAATAAGCTGATAATGCACACAAATCATCAGTGGGGGCTCTGAATGTTCGTGGCCTGGAATTATCTTTGATAGAAACTCTTTAAGATAATCCTTATTTACTTTGATTACACCTTGTATGCTTCACGATCTGATACGTAAATCGTATTGCCCAAAATTGTATGGATATTTGTTAAATTCATGCTTTCTGAAGGTCAATTTGGTACTAAAATATACAAAGGTTCTATTAATAAAAAAAAATTAGTTCTGTTTTCTGAAGATCAATTTGTACACAAAAAAAATAATAATAATATGTGTTTGGAATGGTAAAAATAAAGAGAAGAGGAGTCTGACCTCGAAAAAGAGTGAGGCTTCAGTTGGATTTGATAAAGTAAACATATTTCATTACTGTGAATAATGAGCCTGAGTGCTTTAACATTATTGGTACCAGCAAACTATACCATAATACTTCTAAGTTCCAACTTCAGTCACAATGGTACAGAGAATACCTTGCCAGTACGAGTATCAGTGGGCATAATCATATTATACCAGCTAATTGTGTTTTGGTTTCGTCTGATTTTTTAATGGTACCAATTTAGGACGCTTGGTATGTGCAAGAGATGTGGCGACCTAAAGATGATAGCATGCTCTAATTGCAAGGGAATTGGGTCGATCAGAAAAGGCAGTAATTTCTTTTCCAACATGGTGGATGATTTTTATGAATCGATGGAAGATACTCCGAAACCAACCCCTATGGAACCATGTGTAAAATGCCAATCCAAAGGACGTACCGCCTGCCCAGAGTGCTCAGTAGCAAGAAGAGTTGCTCAATAGAAACATTATGCAATTTCTTCTGAGAGGGGTAATTTTATAAAACTTGTTACCAAAGATAGAAAAGAAAAATAAAGAAAGTGTTTGTTTTGAGTCTTAACATATTTTTTTTTTTCGAAATCTGATTTCACATTTTACAGAGGTTGAGGTTTTCTGTTCTTTTGCATGCATAAGTTTAATTTTTGAGGATATAAAGAATCTTCAAGTATGAATATTGTGGCTTCCAATTTGTACTTGGAATTAACCATTTGGGGTGTAGATACTTTCTCAACTGCTGTGATGTTAAACCACCACCAAACTTTGTTAAGCAATTCAAAATCTTTTTAGCTGAAATTCAAGTTCTAACCTCATTCTAAGTTCAAATCAATCATAAATTTTTATCCAGCTATCAACTCAGCCTGACTGCCCAGTTTCTGTATAGTGCCGGTTATGGATGTAAAAAAGTCACGTTATGACCGAATACGGCACAGCATTGTTGTATATTTGAGCATTCAACTACAATTTCTTTTCTTTTTTTGACTTATTATAAATACTTGTGACTATCAATCTATCATTCATTGCATTGCTTCTTAAAAAAACAAGATAACCAACTGGATGAAATGGTTAAGTCTTCTATTTCTTTATACCAAGTTTAAATTTGAAAATTAAACAACCCTCAAGTATTGTAGGAGATTCTTTTTATTCTTAAACAAACCTAAAATAAATGAATAAATTGTTAAAAGTGATCATAGGTGATCAAATATGGCAAGTCACGTCACATGGGATTATGACATGACTAACGTGTCATTACTCATTACCATTCTCTGCAAGACTGCAATTTTAATCACGTCACAGCATGACACAACATGAATTTATATCCCTACTTCCAGTCCTTGTGCTGTGTTTCAGAGGTTATTTTCCCATAGTAAATCTTTTTCTTTGGGTAAGAACGTGAAATAAACGAGTAAATTCCTGAGATGTGCATTTGCTAAATTTTAGGCGTTTTGGTCTAGTTGACAATTATTTAATTAACTGTTTAAGAATACTCCAGGAACCTATCTATTGGTACCATTTGGGCCGATGGCCTAAAAAAACATAATAACGCCGTTGCCGGGGATCGAACCCGGGTCGTCCGCGTGACAGGCGGAAATACTTACCACTATACTACAACGACCTTGTTGATACGCGTAAACTCGTCTTTAATAAATTATTCACGCATAAATTTTGGGAGCCAGCAATATAATTTAGTTTATGTGGTTTACCTTTCTTTGGGTTTGTTTGACGAAAGAATATTTCCTTCTCCAACTATTTTAATTTCCATGTTGAACATAATAACTTAAATGGGTGGGTGAACGATAACGATAGAGACCGAGTAAAAAAATTTCTGGATAAAGATGAATAGATGTTAATGCAGTAATAATTCAAAAATACTAACTATAATTATGAAGCCAGTAGCAAAATGACTGCCCTTAATAATTAAATCCGCCCTTTGTCAGCGCTGTATAACATGTTACAGGCGAACCGACACCCTTGAAAACATCTCCCTCTTCATCGCTATATATCCATTTTCGTCGTCGATCACAGCTTCCTCTTCATCTCTCGGTCTCTCCTACGGAATCAATAATGGCTCACTATCCGAACCCGGACCCGAACCTGTTTCCCACACCATCCGCACCACCAATGCCTTCGACCTCAACCCCTCTTTATCCGACCATCGACATGTCGGACCTGGTCGAAAACCTCTTCCCGGACCCGCATGACGTCCATGACCCGAACCCGATAAGCCTCCCGCCTCCCTTTCAGCAAGCCTTAGTTGAAATCCCAGGCGCGATTCTCCACCTCATCGACGCGAAACACAGCGTTGAGTTGGCTTCCGGCGCGCTCACCATTGTTCGTTTGCTTCAAGGAGACAACCAGCTCGCCGTGCTTGCTTGTGTGGGCCCGGATGTTCAGTGGCCACTCACGCGTGATGGCGCTGCTGTTAAACTTGATGCCTTGCATTATTTCTTCACTCTGCGGGTCCCACCCGAAGATGATGAAACTGGTACCGGGCCTTGTTATCTATCTCTTGGATATAATTTTCTGGTTTAGAATATTGTCCTTTTTTTTCAACTCCTATTAACAAAATTCAAACAATCAACAATTGTGACATGCTGCTCGTTGACTGAGCAAGTTTATGTGTGGACATAATTTAACTTGGAGTTGGAGATTGTCATTGTCATTGTTACATGTGTGTAATAGAATGATACAGCATTTAATCATCAAAATACAGTTTACACACAAAAGGATGTGGCGGGTACAAAAGGTTCCAATTAATTAGTTGATTTAACTTGGTGATTGTTACTTATGTATGAATTTTAATCATTCAATTTATCGATACAAGGAGCTGACGGTTGTGATTGTTCAATTCATTTTTCAATATTCCAATAGGTGGATCCACAGAAATGCTAAATTACGGCTTAACCCTTGCCTCAAAAGAGCAAGAAATCCTCCTTCACCAGCTGGATGCAATCTTGCATGCATACTGCAATTTTTCTGTCCAAAAAGTGGTTGTAACAGAGACAGTGGAGGAGCTCGATTATCGGGCGGTTGAGTCTGTGCCAGATAAGGTGGTGGCTGTGGGGCCCGAGAAAGAGGTGCTGGAGAAGAAGGCAGCTGCTTACTGGACCACTCTAGCACCAAATGTGGAGGAATACAGTGGATCAGTGGCGAGGGGCATTGCTTCTGGCTCCGGCAAGTTGGTGAAAGGAATATTGTGGTGTGGGGATGTGACGGTGGAGAGGTTGAAATGGGGAAATGAGTTTTTGATAAGAAGGATGAAGGCAGGAGAGAGCGAAGCCGAGGTCAGCCCAGAGACGTTGAAGAGGATTAAGAGGTATTATTTGTATTTTTTTCTCTATCTCTGCCAGGACAACAAATTAAGGAATATTCTCGTGCAATATGCAGATTTTTTCAGTCCAATTTATCGGTTTTAATGTAATTTCTTTTAGGAGTACTGTGATGTGTATCAGTTATCGCCTGAAAATTGGTTTCATATGGTTTGGTGAAAGTGGTCATTACGCAATTGTTGACAAAGGAGATGTTCTTAGCCCTAAGTTAGAGAGAAAATAAGAAATGTTTGAAGAGTAGGGTTAAAATGCCTCATTGTTTTCGTGCCTCAATCATGCCTCACATCCTTATCTCCGTTTTCAAAGTCTAAACAGTCATCCAAACTGCTCAACATGATCCTTATCTCCGTTTTCAAACTGCCCCAATCATGTCTTACATACTTATCTCCGTTTTCAAAGTCTAAACAGTCATCCAAACTGCTCACATCGGAGACCAAATTTTATATTTTTTTTTCTTGGAAATTGTTACTATTTTTGTAGATAGGTACACAATCACTATTTTTCATAAGATTATGGACCATCCAAAAACAATGATTTTGTATCTATCTAAAAAATACAACAACAAATAAGTCTTTAGTCTCAAACAAGTTGGAGTAGGCTAGAAATGAAACCCAATCGTAGTTACAAGGTGAAGTAGATAGTAATAAAATAGTAACAGTAGTAGTACTACTAATAGTAATAATGGTACCACTAATAATAGTAATAATACTAATAATATACTAACTATATCATGCCTACACTATAGATTGTAAGGATGGAAGAACTAAGCTCTACGTCATAGACCCCAAATCCCTAGTCATATGGCCTACAGCCTATAATACTACCCCTAAACACGTCTAAACAATATCTTTTAAGTCACGGTTCTGGTACGTGAATCGCTAACTTCCACACGCTCCTGTCCGAAGCCAACTTTTTGGATGCATTCAATTCCTTCAAGTCCCTTTTTACTGCTTCCTCCTATGTCAATCTTGGCCGACCTCTGCCTCTCCTTGTGTTTTCAATACGATGTATAATCCTAGTACGCACCGGTGCCTTGGATGGCCTCCGTTGGAGATGTCCAAACCATCTCAAGCAGTGTTGGACGAGCTTCCCTTCAATCGGTGCCACCCCAAGTTTGTCACGGATATCATCGTTTCTAATTCGGTCGCGTCTTGTATGTCCACAGATCCGTTCTTCAGGCTCTTATTAATTAAGATGCCCACCCCATTCTTGTTATGTTCTTTTCCCGTGTACCA
Source organism: Carex parvula (assembly GCA_025461045.1). Classification (NCBI taxonomy): domain Eukaryota; kingdom Viridiplantae; phylum Streptophyta; class Magnoliopsida; order Poales; family Cyperaceae; genus Carex; species Carex parvula. The sequence goes on along the minus strand of JAJGRW010001388.1, from coordinate 697,775 downwards.
TAGCTTGAAGCCTTTATTCTCCACCTCCTTCGCCTTCTGGCCCGTCCATTTAGTCTCCTGGACGCATAAGATATTTACACGTCTTCTAATCTCAACATCAGCTATCTCTCTTAACTTCCCTGTTAAGGACCCTACATTCCAGCTACCTAAACAAATCCTACATTCCTCGGCTAGCTTCCTTGCCCCTCGCACTCGTCGAGTAACAAAGACCCTTGCTCATTTGTCACTACATCCGAGCGTCAATGTAGCGCGCCACTAAGGATGTGACGACCCGGCCCTTGCTCATTTATCACCACACCCGGGTTCCGACATGGTGCGTCGCTAAGGAGGTGACTACCTGGCCCTTGCTCATTTATCACCATACTCGGGTTCTGATTTGACGCGTCGCTAAGAGGGTTACGCCCCAACGAAATTCGGATTGAGTTCATTTCCATAAAAAGGTTGTTTTTTACTGCCGGCTCGCCACGCCTTATCGCAACGCTCCTCCTTTATCCTGGCTTGGGACAGGCTGTGCAAATATGTGCAAAATCTACACAGGCGGAGATCATGTTGAGCGGTTCGGATCGACTGTTTGGACTTTGAAAACGAAGCGAGGCATGATTAGAGCACGAAAACAATGGGACATTTTAACCCTACTCATGTTTAAATAAAATCACGGTAATCAACATTTCAGTTTTGTGTTGTTTCCGTTTGGAACAGATCAAGTGAAGATGTTACAGAACTTATTTTAGTTTTTTAGAGTTTTGTTAAAATTTGTTCACTGATTTTTGTTCGCTGGCTTGGTTCATGTGTAGTATATACTTAAATGAATCAATACTGTGTTTTCAGGGTAAAGAGGGTTACAAAAATGTCAGAAAAAGTAGCAACTGGGATTTTGTCAGGAGTTGTCAAGGTATCTGGCTTCATTACAGGCTCAGTTGCAAATTCGAAAACTGGGAAGAAGATTTTGAGTCTCTTACCTGGAGAGATTGTTCTTGCTTCTCTTGATGGTTTTGGTATGTCAGATTTTAAACTAATACTTGTCAATATTTACTAGAGTGTATCAGTACTGTTTTTTTTATTTGTGGATATGAGATATGCCTTGGGTCAGGTTTGGTCGAGAAAATGATTTCATTAAGGCCCAGTTCGGCAACAACACTGTTGCCGTGGGAAAAAAAAATTACCTCTTGAGTGAATTTTTTTTTCCCACGGTGAACAGTAAAAAGTAGTGCAAAATTTGTGATTCCTATTCCCATTCCTATTCCCAGTAGGCTGCCGAACGGGCCCTAAGTGTAACTTTTTCAGTTTAGTCTATCTTTTACCTTTCTGATGTAGAGTTTTAATGTCTGAATTACCTTGTTTGAAGCTTGGTAACGATGATATCAGAACTAATGTGCGCTTAGTAACTTTTATGTCTCGTAGAACTATTTGACTCCACTAAATACCTCTTTACCACATGTCTAGTTAACTTTGCTATATTCCACAACTTCTAAACAGAGAAGATATTTGATGCTGTTGAAGTGGCAGGGAAGAATGTCCTCTCCACATCGTCAACTGTAACCACTGGACTTGTTTCTCACCGGTATCTAGTTAATCCCTTTTCTTCTTATTTATCAGGCAAAATACCTGGAATCAACGATCTATTTAAGTTTGATAATCTCATAATATTTCATGATTTAACTAAATAACTCACTGACCTAGGTGTTTCTTTGCCAAAGCTTATATTCAAATAAGTGTATTGCATGCCAACAAATTCCAGCTGTAATAATAAGTGGGTTTTAAAGTTCCATCTGTTATGTGGATTAGGTTTTAGTCCAATAATTTTGTACTGAGAATCAACCTACTCATATTTCTTCTTAATTGCTACCCCACAGCCAGCTAGGATATAAAGATAAATCATTACTTCAAGCACAGAGCAAAGACTATCCCAAAATGGTACCTTGAATCTATAAACTAAACTGCTTTATGTCTTATTTACTTAAATTTACATACTTGTAAGATATGGTGAGAAGGTAGCTCGAGCTACAAATGAAGGCCTGGATGCAGCAGGTCATGCGGTTGGAACAGCATGGGCGGTGTTCAAAATTAGAAAAGCGCTCAATCCAAAGAGCGCACTTAAGCCGACTATGCTTGCGAAGACAGCAGTAAAATCTGCTGTGTCTGAAATAAAAGCCACCAAGCAGAAGTAAATAGCTCAGGATAGTTTTCTGACATACCTTTCTCGTTCAAAGTTTTCTGGTTTGTTGTATGACTTGTACTTAATTGTACAATGTAAACAAGCAAGTGTTGGCTTTTCATAAATCACAGAAATCAAAATGTTCCACATTTCATTGCCTTTGCTTAATTTGTTTGGTCCAAATTTTGGGTTTAGTAAATTGTTTCTCGGATTGTGATCTGAAAAAAGAACAATATTTATTTTAGAATGAACTTATTTTTACCTTCAAGTCAATTGAATTTTACACAAATAAATATTTTTTATAACTCTAAAAATCTTTATAATACACAATAACACTATTAACCGTACTAATTTTCTTACAGAGAAATATAAATATATGTAGTTTTTAAAATGAGAAAAGAAAACATGAAAACATATGATCAAGTAATCGTAATAAAATCTTGAAATGTAATCCTCTTATATCTTACAAATTTGACTTCATAGTAAGTTGTAGAAAGGACAGAAGTGGTAACGCCAGCATTTCTATATGGCAATTTCTTGGTGGATTCGAATCTGATTGTTATCCGTGGCATTAGGGTACTGTAAGAAGCAGAAGTTTTTTTACTGGTAAAGCCGTAAAGACAACAGAGACAGCTACCTGGGGCCCACTTACTGTCCTGCAACAATATTAGACGCCGCGTGTCAACTGTACACGAGGGAAGAGGATTCTAACTAGAGCTATAAATACGACCAATAATTAATAAAAACAATTGCAGTACCATTACGAATTCATGCGAGAATTTGGGAATTTTTTAATTCGTAGTAATTATTAAAATTAGACGTACAAAAATAAAAATAGTGCGTTGAAAATCGTTTTCAATAAATATATAAAGATTTAGTTCATTGAGTCCGATCCAAATATTATGGATCGGACTCAATGATTCAGATCTATTTTTTTTTTTTAGTTTGGATCCGGACCGTCCGATTAGAGAAGAATTAAGCTCTGGTCCATAGATGATTCTAGAAAAGCATAATATTTAAATCTGGACCATTGAGTCAGATTCATATATTTAGATCGGAGGAAAAAAAAAAAGACAAATCCTTCAAATCAAATAAAAATCCAAGTCATTCATTCCGTTTTCTTATATTATTTTTATATTAATTTCTAAAAATAAAAAAATCTGAATTCATGCAATCAGCTGTTGGCATTGTCCTTTGTGATCCAAACCGTTCAACAGGATCTCCACAATAAAATGTGCTTGCAGATCAAATTTTACATTTTCTTGATTTTTTTACTATTTATTAAGTATTTTACAAAAAATAGTCATATTCAGACCATTGAATTTTGTACCCATCTTAATAAATAGTACAAAAATTCAAAAAAAATGTAAAATTTGATCTGCAAGCACATTTTATTTAGATAATCATGTTGAACGGTTTGAATCGACGATTTGGACTTTGAAAATGAAAAAAATAATTGTTGTAACTTGATCCCTCCTCATAATATATATCGCTTTCTCAATAATCAACATCTATTGCAATTAAGGTTAAGGAAGGTTTTGTCATTCTAATTAATTTCTGAATTCACATACAGACGGTGAACTTATATCCAATCCAGAAAATAATTAATTTTATCGATTAATTGGAGGTTGATTGAATGCGATTGAAATGATGAAATCGAGCATTTAAGATGGTAACCATAAAACAAATATGTTGTATTTTGATTTTGAATTATGCATGCTGCTTTAGGAAATATAGATATTTAAGACAGCAATGAGACGAGTTAATTACCATCACAAAATTGCCTAATTAATTCTTAATTATTTGCAGAAGAAATTTATTTGGTGCGAAAATAATGTAACCAATTGTAATTAATAAAATAGAAACACAACTCCTATTTTTTTTTTTCAAAATTTCATACATGCGCATGAAATATTAACAACAATTATGTGCATAAGTTTCTATTTCTGAGTGATTCATCAACTTAAATCAGGCAGTACAAAGTGCAAACATATTGCTAAGGCATGTAACTTGTTATAATAAATTCATTGTGAAATAGGTTCGAATTTTTTTTTTTTTTTTGAATATGGAAATATGTTTGAAATCTTATTAACTTAGTTTAAGCATAAAATCACATATTATCCCGATACTTAATATATAGTCATGTATCATATCTGATACGTATTGTATTGCTCTATCAATATCCGTATTAATGTATCCGTATCATATCATATCCGATACGATACCCGTATTAGTATCCATGCAACATAATCCATACCTACTTTGATAACTTTACATACAATACCGTTGCTGAATAGAATCCTCGACGTGTTATGTATTGGTGTTTTTTTAATCAGTTCGTTGCACTGAGCATGGCTATGAAAATTCTATGTCATTAAAAATAGTGTTTTTTTACCTATCTAAAATAATAGTAAATAAAAAAATGTAAAATTTAGTCTGCAAATACATATCCATATGAAAATTATTTTTAACGATTCAGATTGATTGTTTGAACTTTGAAAATAAAAATATTAATTTATAATACAGACCAATCTGTCATATGCATTGTTCCACAACCTCTCATACATTTGTTACAATTACAAAGAATCACATTTAGACATTTGATTTTCTTTCTAAACATTCTCTTGATTGATTCGTGCTTGAGCCAATTAAATGATAAAAAATTATCTCGGTCAGATCCTTTGAGGGATGTATCAATACACAATTAATATGGAAATAATGAAATAGCTTGACTTGAACAATTCCGTGTTACTAGCAAAAGTTAGCTAAATGGATTTGACATAATTATGATGTTAAAAGTGATCTTTTGGTTTAAATGGAGATATCATTTATGCTCTCTATCTCTATGTCTATGGAGATTTGAAAAAAATCCAAGCAACTCAGAGATAGTTATAAGCAAAATATGCATTCATAAACCAATTACGGGTGGAAACGGAGCAGATACGGAGCGTAGGGGTGTTCATCGGTTCGGTTCGGTTTTAAACCAATTACGGGTGGAAACGGAGCAGATACGGAGCGTAGGGGTGTTCATCGGTTCGGTTCGGTTGAAACCGAACCGAACTAGGCAAACCAAAGTTATAATTCGGTTTCAAAAATAAAATCGAACCAAACCGATTTAGCATTGCAACTGAACCGAACCGAATCAAAGTTTTATTTCGGTTTGTTCGGTTCAAACCGAAATATTAATTTTTTTATTTAAAACAATTGATTTATAATAAACCGAAGTATATTAAGAAATAAACCGGGATATTAAGAAATAAACCGAAGTATTTAAAGCAATTGATTAAGAAATAAACCGGGGCGGTCCGGACCAAATTCATAATATAAAAAATTTCGGTCGGTTCGGTTATTTCGGTTTTGAAAATTTTCAAACCGAACTGAACCGAAATTATAATTTGGTTTTAAAAAGCAAACCGACCGAACCGAACCATTAAACCGAAAAAACCGAACCGTTTGGTCCAAATTAATTCGGTTCGGTTCAAAACTGACTAAACCGGACCCAATGAACACCCCTAACGGAGCGGATGGTGATAATATGATACCCCTATTCCTTTTTCATTTTTTATGAATATGAATCGGATATTAGACGAATATGAATACGGACTGATCGGATATTTATTAATGGAATATAAAAATATTATTAAAAAATACTAAAGTTCATAATATTTATTTAATTATAACGGTGATTAACATTATTTTTTCATAATATATATTACATATATCTACTATTAAAAATAGATAATTAAAACGTAAAACCATATCCACACGGATATTTAAATATCAAATATTCACATTTAATTTTTCAAATATGGATAAGATATTATCCACACTGTTTTCACTCCTATACACCATTCAAATTAAAGCTCTAATTCAGTTATTTGTTGATCTTAAATCTGCACTATAAAAATTTACGCCGCTATTATCATTAAATCATAACTTCCGTAGCACAACAAAGATTATTATCCATAATTTTGTAATTAGCAATTGGAATTTAAATAAGAAGAGTGACATCATCAAATACTCATGCTAGTATTATAGTTTTTCTTTGTGTTTTTTTTCTTTATCATAGAAACAATTTAAAAGCAAAATGTCAGGCATCTTTGCATGTAGATAGAGTGAAAAAAACGTGCCATGCCGTGACTAATATGTCGTGACTTTAGTCTCGTGCTGTGCCGTGACCAAAATATCAAGGGATGGTCACGGCACGCAAATAGTCACGCCACGTGAGTCACAGTGCTTAAACGTGCCGTGACCATACGTGACACGCGTGACTATTTAATCATAATTTATGTTAGTTTATCCAAGATTCACCGTTAAATCAATATTTAATGGTCATAATTACACGTGATTCGCGTGACTACGTGACGTGCTGTGCCGTGACTAAATTTTTCACGTGCAGTGCCGTGCCATGCCAAAGTTTTAAAAGATAAACACGGTACGCGAATGATCACGACACGAGACCCACGAATTACGGTACGTAACTGACACACGTGCCGTGCCGTTCTGTGATGGAGTTGGCTCAGCCGTGCCATTTTTCCCACTCTACATGTAGATATATCATATATGTGATTGAAATGGTTGGCCGTCTGCCAGATAAAATTTGGTCATCATGGTTACATGTAAAACATAACTAAAAACAGAAAAAAATATATATATATATTTTTTCCAGAGGAGAAATCTCTCGTAGGCTGGAGGAAGGACACCTAAATTATGAGCTGGCGTTTGAAGTTTGCCGAGTGGGAACAGCTCCTAGAGTTCAAGATACTCTTCTCACTACCTCCTCCTCACTCTATTTCACATTGTAATGACGCGTGATATTATTAGGAGGACTTTTATGAAAGATTAAACATATATGTAAGAATGAGTAGAAATGGAAGGTGATGTTAAAAAAGGTTAATTTATTTAATAACTATTTTCCCACGACGTTTGTGCGCACAAACAAACATTACAGACATACGCACCTGTCCTTAGCATTGATTTCTCATTTCATTTTCATCTCTCTCTCTCTCTCTCTTCTTCTTTCTCTCTCTAACTCGAAAAAGGTACCAGCTATCTCTCTCTTTTCTCATTTCTCTCCTCACGAGAAAAGTACTTTCGACGCAGATCTCTCTCCACCCTCTCGTCTAGGGTTAGGGTTTTTCTCACGATTGTCGGTTTCCTTTCATGGAAGCATTGGGATTTGGTGGAAGTGTAGAAAGATCTGCTGTGGCGCTTCTCTTTTAAAGCATTGGTAGAGTTAGTGTTAGAGCAATTTGAGAGGCAAGGGATAACAATAAGCGAGTTGAGATGAGTGCGTCAAGGTTTATAAAGTGTGTCACAGTCGGAGATGGAGCTGTTGGGAAGACTTGCATGCTTATTTCTTATACCAGCAACACCTTTCCCACGGTTAGATTTAATTTTTGCTTTAAACCTCTGATTTTTTTTTTTTTTTGGTGTTATCGGAAGTTTGTTGTAAACTGAGGGTAATGTGAGCTTAAATTAGTTTCTCTTTTCTCAAATTAGGATTTTTTTTATTTTTTTTCTAAATTATTGAATTAGCTTAGAATCAGATACGAAACATCTAAAATTCTAAAGCATTAAGTTAGGAGGATTCATTTGCTTTTGCCTTTTGTGTTGCTAATGGCCTTTGGATTATCAATTTTGTACTGGGAGCAGCAATTGACTTGGGGAACTTTTGCATGATAGCTCGAATAAATTCAAATCATTTCCGAATTTCTTCCTTGATAAATTTTTATTCTTTGGTATAATTAAGGAGAAAGTTTCACATTGAGCTTCTTCATTTTTATAAGAAAAATCAAGGTTTTAGTGCATGGTGTAATGTGTAATTGCTTCTGGTGTTATGTTGGTTGGGAAATGTATTCACGAGAATCTTGAAACAATTTCCTTAGGAAGTTGTGCTTTACAAGTAGGTTGGAATTAAAGTTTTAGGTGAGCTTTTGTTGGTTCACTTGGGGCTAAACCGAAGGAACAATGTTATCTTTAAGGATATTTTTCTAATCCAGTAGGTATCATTAGTTCCAACCACGCCATGCTGTAAGCCTTATGATTAGAAAATTGTTCTAGAATTGAGTGGGAGGGAAGTTATTTCAACATTTCTCAATTATTTTGATAGAGAGTTGCCATGTTGTGGCCAAAGTGGTGACATGCTTCTTTCAATAAATTATTGGCCACAATTATTATTAATTGCTAGTTTTAAAAATGTTCAACCAAGACTAGTTTTGAAAACTAGTCGTTTAGCAATACTATTTTAATAAAGCATTTTTATAATACTTTTATTTTTATTTATGATGCAGGATTATGTGCCAACTGTTTTTGACAACTTCAGTGCTAATGTGGTAGTCGATGGCAGCACTGTAAATTTGGGTTTGTGGGATACTGCAGGTAGCTTTTTTTATTTTTACTTATTCGAATGCAGCTAGTTTGTATTTAATTAAAATCCTTTTCTAATTAATATATTTGGAAATAAAAAATAATACAGGCCAAGAAGACTATAACAGATTAAGACCACTGAGCTATCGCGGTGCTGATGTTTTTCTTCTGGCTTTCTCTCTCATCAGTAAAGCAAGCTATGAAAATGTTTCTAAAAAGGTACAAGTCCTTGCTCTTTTTTTTTATGTTTTTCAAAACTGGTACGAGACTAATGTTGTGATATTTTATTTCAGTGGATACCTGAGCTAAGGCATTATGCTCCTGGTGTGCCTATTATTCTTGTCGGTACAAAGCTCGGTAAGATCTGCATATCTTCTCCTTAAAAGGATACCATTGTACATCCACTTGAATGATATAATTAACATTTCTGAGATAATGGTCGAGAACTTGTATGTATATTATTATATTTATATGACGTTGAACCACCTGCTAGAAGCTAATCAGTTTACTTAAAACTCAGATTTGCGAGATGATAGGCAATTTTTTGTGGATCACCCTGGGGCTGTACCAATTTCCACCGCTCAGGTACTGTGCAATGTTAGCTTTGTTCTTCGATTTGACTTTTAACTTTTTTATATTTATTAACTTTTTCTTCTAATTTTTGGTTTTCATATGAAGGGCGAAGAACTGAGGAAGTTAATAGGAGCTGCTGCATACATTGAGTGCAGCTCAAAGACCCAACAAGTACTTACCTGTTTACTTTCTCTTCTGTTTTTTTATTAAAAGCCAATTTTAATACTGAGTTTTGAATAGTTATAGGATTTGACTGTTCAAAGTATTGTATTTTGAATCGCTGAAGAGGTAATTCAAAAGTTAGATCTTAGATGTATAATGAATTCTTTTGTGGTTCCTAGGAAAAGGCTAGTTGAGAATATTTTATTGATAGCTATGACCAGCTTTCTCAAATTTTATGAGCTTGCAGAGAGTTTACAAAGCAAAATAGGATCTAAATAATTATTTCTTATTTGAAATTATAGAATGTTAAAGCGGTGTTTGATGCGGCTATAAAGGTTGTGCTCCAGCCTCCCAAGTCAAAGAAGAAAAAGAAGAAGACTCCGAAGAGCAACTGCTCCATTTTGTGATTACACCTTCAAATCAAGAGCTGCTACAACCCGTATTGCCCCCATTTAGCTTTGTTGTTTTATTGTAGTCTCTCGCTTCAGTGAAAAAAAAAGGGATTTCTTCTGATGGTTATGGCTGTTGATCCTGTTATTGTTCTTGTTCATGTATAATTAATATGCTGACATCATCTGACGAGCTTGGACCGTACTGTTTGGATAACCTACTTTTTATTTATGGAATCCTGCTTGTATCTTTTTGTTTTGTTAATCTAAAGGTTTGGTTATAATTTTTTGTGATTGTTTCTCTCATCCCAGTCCAGTTAACAAAATTCCAGATTGTAGGTTGCTAATTAAGTGAATGACCGTTCTGCTTGAATCCTGCTTTGAGCTGTTAATTGTATTGATATGCTATAAATTGATTTATTCTTTGTTTCATTCTTTTGTTTGCAATTCTTTGATTAAGTTTAAGTAGCTTGCCTTTCGGTTTATTAATCGTAAGGTTTAGTTCATTTTTTAGGTGATTGTTTATCTCACTGAGTTTCAGATCTGAGATTGTAGGTCCCTAATAAAGTAAATGAATCCGCTTGAATTCTTCTTTCATTTGTTAAGTGTATTAATGTATGACATAAACTAAATTTCATTTCATTCAAATGTTTGTGAATCTTCTAATCTAACAAAGTTAAATAGCTCTTCTGTTCTGCTGTATTTCATTACCACTACAATTAGAGAACGGAGGTCTGATGCCCATCGGACCTACTTTTAGGTTCAACGAGCATGATGACTGTCTGATCTAGTTTAATTTGCGTGCACGAAAATTGAAACATACATGCATGAAGTTTATAGTGTTCGCACGAATCTTAAAACAAATCAACGGTGATTAAACCCATCGAACCAAAGTAGGTCCGATGCCCATCGCACCTACTCTCAAGTGCTACAATTATGACCTAGCTGTGATTTTATCTTATAATTAGGTTTTTTTATCTGTATGTTTGAAGAATATATTTCTTCTAATTAAGCATTTGAAGTACTGCACAAATTAATATTTTCCTTTGTGAATTTGATTAAAAACTAGTTTTGCCAGACTATGGATTCTGATGACCTGATGTCAACTGGGATATAGAATTTGTAATGTTCCCCACGTTGTCTCTAACAACTAGACACAGAAAATGTTTGTTTGTTGAGGATATGATAAAATATCACATATGCCAATTAAGATCCAGTTGGTTGTTGTTGGAAAAACAATTTCAAGGAAGTATCTAACATTATTCTTTCAATTAGAGTATGTATATGCTTAAATTTAAGAAAGGATTAAATATTTCATCTACAACATGCATCAATTAACCTATACGCCCTACTCTATTATTGTAAGTCAACCATCAAATTAAAATAATTTAATTTTAATCGGAAATTTTGAATTGAATGATCATATAGATCGGTGCCGTCACAATAACCTCGGCACATACGGATTCGCTACGCCCGGTCCACCCACTATGGCTCTATATCTGAATCTTTATTTCTCCTCCTTACCACTAATGGGCCGTTAAATACTAAAATTAGGCTGACAGCCCATATTATAATAATAGAAAAGGACTTTATGGGCCTTGTTAATTCCTTTCTAGAAATAACTCGGTCTTAGCCTTAGCACTTTAATGACAAAGTTTTCAAAAGTACCTTTTTTTTTCTTTTTAGAAATATTATGCCTTTTCAAAATTCAAATTCAGCATCAGAATATCGAAAAAGACAAAAATCAGCTGAATCGTCCTTTTCTCGGTACGGCGGGGTTCGGAAGATACTGTACGCAACCATATCTTTATTTATTAGAAACAAATCTTAACCGTTATATGTTTCGAGAATTCGTGCATACAAAACTGTCCGTTTTGAAATTTGTGTATAAAAAAACTCCTTATTTATTTATTGAGAAAGGAGTAAGTTGGATGTATAAGGTTTAAGGGCACCATAACCGTCCTATTTGTTTTAAGATTCATGCACACGACAATTGATGCGAGTGTGCACGAATTTAAAGATGAAAGCACATATTATTCAGCGTAATTGGTGTTCTTCAGCGTAATTTAACGTAATTTAACATAATTTCAAATAATTTAGCATTTTTTAGTATAATATGCTAATTATACATCAAAATAAGTAATCTAACAAAAAACCCAGCTAACGTGGGTATATTTATTAATAAAAATGTCGAAAACTAGGATTTAGAAATTAGGGTTTAGGGTTTCTTTAAAATATCACTAATTTTTATAAATATGTTATGTGAAAATTGTAAATCATTCAATGTACGGTAATTTTTAGGATTTAGGGTTTTTAGAAATTGTCCAAAATAAGAGTTTAGGGTTTAGCGTTTAGCGTAATTTAATGTAATTTAGTGTAATTCAGCGTAATTTAAAATAATTTCAAGTAATTTAGCATATTTTAGTATATATATGCTAATTATACATCAAAAGAAGTAATCTAACAAATAATTTAAACAAAAAATTCGAATTAGCGTTAGAATTCAGCATCTTGCTATTCATATTGTCTCTAAAAAAAAAAAAACCAAATCGCCCCACTGTGGGGTGGTCTGGTATGCATAGTTGACCGCCCAAACGTGAAGCGATTTGGTATTAACAGTGGATCGCCCAGTGAAGAGGCGGTCAGGACGTTTTAAAAAGTATATATATAGTGGCTAATATTAAAACGTTTGCACCAAGGCACTCGTGCAACCAAGTCGTTTTTGGATTTTCAAAGTCCAAACAGTCGATCCAAACCGTTAGATGTTCAATCTATATTAAAATCTGCTTGGAGACCAAATTTTACATTTTTTGTAATTTTTTTTACTATTTATTAAGCCACTTTGAAAATTGCTGATCCGGGTGAACAGTAAAAACAGTGCAACTAAATTCTGGACTATGTGATCAGCAATTTTCAAAGTGGCTTAATAAATAGTAAAAAAAGTTCCAAAAAATGTAAAATTTGGTCTCCAAGCAGATTTCAATATAGAGATCACATCTAACGGTTTGGATCGACTGTTTGGACTTTGAAAATCCGAAAACGACTTAGTTGCACGAGAGCCTTGGTGCAAACGTTTTGATATTAACCACTCTCTGTATATATATATGAAAGACAGATTTGATATTTTTTATTTTTGAGAGAGTATTAATAAAAATGACGGCTATCACATCTCTTATTTATTTTTTGCACTGTTGTAGTTTTTTCGTGCGTTACTGTCTACATCAAAGGTTGTCTCTTACTTTGTTGACAATAATTGGCATTCTTTGCTCCTACCTAGCAAATAGCAAAACCACAACCACCACTTTTTCCCAATCAAACCAAATCTACACACGGATCCGGTGCATAAATAATCATGAAACAAATATAAACATGCGGAGTATTGCTAACTGTACGGAAGGTGATCCACGTTCATTGGGAACTTTTTACCAGATTCCTTTCCCCGCTAGACTACAAATCTACAATCCAAATTCCAAGTTGTGTTTATGCTTCACAGAAAAAAGAATTTAAGTTTTAATGGCCTTTTTGGTTAATTAACGCCTCTCGATCTCGAGTCTCGAGTCTCGACCTTCTTAACCAGGAATTCACATCACCCCCGGTACCGTAATAGGGAATCTTTTACAATTACTTGATCTGGACCGTTCTTTTTAACTTGGCACGAATCTCAAAGCCCAATAGTACTGCCCCCTCTGTCAGCCCGAATCCCAAACAGGCTGGGAGTTAATCTCAAACCGTGAAGTGAAGGGAATCTTTTACGGTACCAGGGAGGATATGGATCCCTTAACCAGTACCAGTAGTAAGTAACCAATAAAATAACTTGTTTAAAAATAAAACAAAATATAATTAATTGCATCCCCTATTTCTATCTTTCTCTAAATTTTCTCGCTTCTCGAGCAGGTGAATTTCCCGATTTCTCTTATCGAGGAATCGCGGATTAGCGCAGTCGCCGTTGTTTCTTACTCCGTTGCCACACCGCTCTCGGATGAATCCAAATCCAACTTAGGGTTCCATTTCTTTTACAAGTACGCTCTTTGTTTTTACTTTTATTTTCAATTTATTATTGCTCAATTCTTTTATAGTATAGTATAGTTTCTCGAAACCCTGTTCCGAGATGCTTCTCCGACAAAGCCATCTCTTTTTCTCCTCTTAATTAAGGAAATATACTTCACGCTGCCCTCCAAATTTTGATTCCGATCATAATTCACATCCACCTTTGAAAGAATCGGTAAAGAAAATCAACTCTGAAGAATCAGGCAGTCCCAAACAAGCCAAAACGCAGCAAAATTGCCCAGTAATCGATCCACAATGGGATAGAGGGCCAAACCCTCTCTCTCTGTCTCGATTGTGTTTGCCAAGATCACCTTTTTTGTGTGCTAATTTTGTATTTCTGTACTTGAATGTCAAATTACTGAACTGTAGGTTGTATTTAATTTTCAGAGGTTCTTTTGGTGAAATTAAACCATGGATGAAGGGGACACTGACTTCGCAAACCCAGATGCATTTGGTGGCCCGCAAGTAAGCATTGAGGACCCGCCAAGCAGCTGTTCCATGGACAGCTTCTTTGATGAGATATTAAAAGATACAGAGCACCATGCATGTACCCACACACACACATGCAACCCGCCTGGCCGGGACCTCTCACACACTCACACATGCTTCCATGTGCACACCAAAATTCTTTCTGCAGCAACTGATCAGACCTCTGACTCAGCCGAGAAAAACCCTAATTCTTCAACCTCAAAGAAACGACCATGTGGGAACAGAGAGGCAGTTAGAAAGTACAGAGAGAAGAAGAAGGCACACACAGCCTCGTTGGAGGACGAGGTGGCACAACTTAGGGCTCTGAATCAGCAACTGCTAAAAAAGCTCCAAGGCATGGCAGGTTTAGAGGCTGAGGTGGCAAGGCTGAAGTGTCTCTTGGTGGATATAAGAGGGAGGATTGAAGGAGAGATTGGCACGTTTCCTTATAAGAAACCTGAAATGGGAAGTGGGGCCGTTTTCGTAAATTCTTGTGATTTTAGATGTGATGATCAGATATACTGCCCCACGCAAGGGATGCAAGGTAATGGAAATGAAGGTGTGAATGGAGGAGTGCATAATGTGCAGGGATTTGGAACTTGTGACACGGCAAATGTACAATGCATGGGTGGCGGGTTGGCTGGGAATTCAGGTGCTGGTCAAGTATCTGATTCTAGAAAGTTTGTGGCTTGTGGAGGGGAAGGTGTTCCTCCTTACGGGTGTTTGCCAAATGCTGAACAAAAATAAAGTTAGTTTGTTTCATCTTGCTTTTCTTTACAGTTAATGGATTAGCTTCATTAATTTTTAGACTAGTTAAGGGGGAGTTGATGATGGGTTTAGGGTAGTTAATCTTGTTATATGATAGTAATTATACCTTTCGCGTTTAATCAGCTTAGTCCCCCTCCATCCTCTCTCTCTCTCTCTCTCGCTCTCTGGATAAGTACGGTGAACTCTTACTGTCATATGAATTATGTTATGTTATTATTTATAGTGAGATATTTAAGATTTAAAAGACAAAAGAAATAAACAGTGGAATTAGACATTAGAGGGGACTAAGTGGCGCAGACCAACTAAGAATGGTAAAGAGGGGAACTAGCAATTTCAAGCCAAATTCATACTAAATGTACAGTAGTTAATTGGAATATAGGAGTTGTACTGAGGTTTTATATAAGCTTACTGAAAGATGGTTTAAGTTTCAGAAAGCCTTTTATTGTTGATTTTCACTAACCAGATTTTTTTGAGCTTGTGGTTATAGAATCTGTGGTTTGTACCAGCTTATTCCACCTGATGAAAAAAATTGCAGTATAATTAAACTGTTTGGATTTCAATAGACAAGTCATCTGCTATAGCAGATAAACAGTATTCCTGGGTGGTCTTGTTTCTTTACTTAATTTTTCATAAATAAGTAGTAGTGGACTGGGTGATAACATCAGGCTGATGAACATATCGGTATGATCGCTCTGCACTTGAACAGCAACAAGATCAAAGAAGAAAATATATAAAAGCAAGAAATTCTGATCTGAAGAAATAAACATGGGAACAACGCAAAAATATTTAGGAAATAATTAGATAGACAAGACAGAAATATCAGCTTTTAGTAATGTACATGATGACTGGTACTGGTGGAGCAAGAGTTGGTACCTGATTGGATGCTTATTTTTACAAGAGCTTTTTATAATGCAGTTTATTAACCTCTTCTTGGTTTTCAGGTGGAAGGAAATAACACCACTGCTGAACTGAAACAAGGAAGAAGTGTTGCCGTCTTATGCGGCTTCTTTGTTGAAATTAACCCTTTATTGCATTATTTCTTTCATGGTAATATATTAGTTGTTTTATAAGCGATGTAGCTCTTAGGTCCGAGGAGCTGTTTGTTTCTTTTCTTGTTCTCATCTCATCTCAACAGAATGATTAGAATATTCTCCAGAATGATTAGTGCATTTATTTTGAGAGTTTCCTGTTGTTGTGATGTTTGGCTGGTAATGATTTCTCCATGCATGTTCTTATGACTGTTCTGAGAAGTTTGTTTACTCGCAATTTTGATTAATTGTGAAGTATTTATACACTCTAACATCTTCCTAGTGTTATTACATATGGATTGTTCATTAAAATTGGACCGTTCAGATTGATTGCTAACCAATTCCCCTATTATAAAATTCAACATTTGGGATCAAATGGTATAGCACATTTCTGGCATGGATATATTTATTCTTGTGCATATGTGGAGAACGGAGTAGGTCAGATGCCTATCGGACCTACTTTTAGGTTCAACGAGCATAATCACCGTCCGATCTAATTTAAGATTTGTGCGCATGAAAATTGAAATAGACACGCACGGAGTTTAAAGCGTTCTGCACGACTTAAAACAAATCGATGGTGATTAAACCCATCGAACTAAATTAGGTCCGATGCCCATCGGATCTACTCTCAAGTGGTCGGTGTGAGTAGATAATAGCATTTTACACCGCACCATTGACATCAACTCTTTTGCACGAGCTACCAACTATAGTGCAATCGGATTGGGAAATAATTAAGTATTTTAACACCTTGTTTGGATGGAGAGTAGAGGAAGGGAGGGAAGGTGAAAAATAGAAGGGATAGAAAGAAATAGAAAGGAAGATAATCTCTGTGTTTGGATAATTAATGAGAAAAAATATATTTAATTTTCTTTTAAGTCTTATTTTTTGTTTGGTTAATTAAAATTATGAAGATTAATGAGAAATTCAGTGGTTGCTATAGATTTGTGATAAAGAATTTTGGATGAGAATTATACAAGTAAGATATAAGGTTGGATATTTGTGTTATTTTTTTTGAAAATATTTGCAATAATTTTTTTCCCATTTGTTACATTCCAAATTGGAAGGAAATCCTTTCTATTTTTTTTCCATTTGTTACACCCCGTTTGTACTCAGATTATGAAATAAAAACAAACTTTTCTAGGTTTCTACCTATCCATTTTCTCTACTGTTTACTAGGATCTTAGATTCAGTTCTTTGAAATTGAATCAAATTGCTTGATCTTATGTTCAATTCACGATCTTTTCCTTCAACTTATTTTAAGGAGTCCGAATCTGCTGCGATTCCGAGATGGATCGCAGGATTCTAAAATTCCGAGATCAACGGTTCAAACTTTTCTGTGCGCGGATCTCGGAAACGTTCTTGAAAAAAGTAAATTTTCATGCACGCATCTCGAAAAAGACCAATAGTTGAGATGGGATCGCAGGGTCCTGTGATTCCCCGAGAATCGCAGCAGATTTATTTTCTATTTTAAGTTATACATTTCAGCAAAAATCATGACATGTTTCTGTTAAAAAATTCTAGCAATTCAATAAAAGGAATACGATTTTTTTTTTTATTGAGTTCGGTGCCAAATTAAAATTGCAAAAAAATCCGGCCCATATCGCCATAACTTAGCCCGTGGCCTCTTTCGATCAATTTCAGGATCCGATCCGGTCTGCTAGAGAACCCAAAGCCCAATCGTTCCTTCTCCAACGAAACCTGTAACCCTTCTTTATACCAGTGATCTCAATAACCCTATGCGCCAAATTCGTAACAATATTTGGGTGGTGTTTCGACTTTCGACCTCCAAATTTTGATCTTTTGTCTAAATATTCATATAATCCCGCTCTGTCTTAAGGTTTGGTTCTTTGTCGCCATCTTTTTTTCTCTTGAATTGCAGTAGTTATTCTTTCTGATGTAATTTGTAGAAAGTTTAGCACTGATTTTTCCATGTTCTAGTCCAGTAGAAAGGGAACTAAGGAAGTGATTAGATTTGCTCAATGTTTATTAACCTGATTTTTCATTGTATAAGACTAATTGTAGATTTCACAGCGTTGTTTTACACTATTAGAAGGAAAAGATAGATATTATCTTTGGTAAATATGGTAATCAATTGCCAATTGAACTTGTAATAGATATTCTGGCATTAAGTGTCAGTCTAGGACCCACTGGTCAGGTCCCCAGCAATCATCTATGTACATTACCAGTAAGTACAGTGGCACAATTGTATCTTAAATCTTGTTTCGATCACTAAGAAATTCCAGCAAGGTCCCTTTTTTATTTTATTTTTTGCGTATCTAGGGTTTGCGATGGGAGACCAACTTATTCAAGTCAAAGCCACCATACGTCTTGGTTCAGAATCGTTCATTGTCAGTTCAGATCCCGGTATTCTATCTGAGCAACTAAGCACCATGAAAGAGAAGAGCATGGTAATATTGAAGGATTACATTACTAGGCACAATGTACCAGCTGATGTGCCAGATGAGCCACTCGAAGAAGCCTCGTCAGAAGAAGAGGAGGATGATGCCAAAGAACTCAGCAAGCCACCAAAGAAATCCAAAAACAAGTAATGTAGCAATTTGTTACGCTTGGAGGAATGATTCGTGTTGTGGACTGTTTTGTCTTTTGTCAATCTTTTAATTCCAGAAGGAACTACTTGTTTGTAGGAGACTATATCAAACTCTGGCTAAAAATTGTATTGTATGAATTTGTGCATATCCTGTTTCTTTTGTCTTTTTTTCTTACCTGCGTAGACTGCAGAATATGATTTTGCTGTCAGCTTATAAATAGCTTCTGATGGTTAATTCTTGGGAACAATTTGTGTGCTTCGTTAGAACTAGTTTTTAGGGTTACCCGTCAGTTCTTACATAGGTTCTAGGATTGTTGATTAATTTGAGTCACATTTGTCAAATTTCATGAAAATTTATATAAAGATGACGCATATTTTCGATAAAGCTGGGAATGGTGGGTGATGGTCTGGTAAAACAGCATTGATATGTAGAATGGTCTATTACACCTGGCTAGCAAAGAAGGATTACTTCCACAAAAGCAGACAACTAAATTGATGTGGAGAAAAGGGTTGCAACAGGTGGAAACAGATATGAGGTAAGTTGGAGAGCAGTTCATGGAGCTTCACATGGCTGGTCCAGTTTCTGGTAAAAGAAGTTTTACAGCAATCATAAGAAACACCGGTGACTGGACTTAACATGGTATTGTTCCGTCGTCATCTTTATTTCTTTGGAAGTGTGTTCGTCAGCTACACTGATGGTACAAACTTTTGAGGGATTTAATGATCTTTAAATTTTTTACTGGTAATCACTCTTTTCTGGTTTTCTTATACCTGAAGGGGGATGCTTGTGTTGTGCAGGAAGGATGAGAGCAGTTCCAAGTCTCTCAATTCTGTATTTATTGGCAAATACTGTGCCTGTAATATGGGTGCTCATCTGACTGACATTTTTATTAATATCCAAAGTTTAATAGAAATTAATTAATATACCCAGATCCGCTCAGAAGTTATAAAAATACCTGTACCGGTCATATTTTGGCCGGTACTCAATTTATTCATTACCGGCCGGAAAATGGTCAGTACCCCAATTTTTTTTTTTAATACAGTACTGGCCATTTTCTGGCCGGTACTTAATTTTATTTTTTTTAGGATGGGCATTATCTTCTTTTCTTCATAGAAAAGGAAAAAAATATAATGAAAATAACATATTTCATTGTCGGTTAAGTTTTTCCCTTCGAGGTGCTCCCAGAAGTGGAAAATATAATGACATTACTTGTATTATTGCAGTTTAAGTTTTAATTTGAATTTAAAATTATTTTCTTATCATAAGTTGAAAAGTTTTGATTAGTATTGGTTTGGTAAATGTATGTTGAAAATACTGTTACTAAATGTGGCTGGCAATTTGAAATTACTGTGTTGTGATTCTTTTTGCCAACAGAAGTGATGTTAATTTGTCCTTAACTTGAATGCTTATCTAGTGACACATTTTTCCAACTGCTATAAATTGACAATAAATTGGATGCCTAAATAACTGATTTTAATATTATCCAAGTCTCCTATGCAAGATTGTTAGAGCATCTACATCTTTGGTACTATTAGAGTTTCTAATATGATGTGGCAGTTTCTAATCCAGTTTCAGATATATGGGAGAGTTTCTTATTTAAAACTATGCAATAAAGTTTCTTAT
Source organism: Carex parvula (assembly GCA_025461045.1). Classification (NCBI taxonomy): domain Eukaryota; kingdom Viridiplantae; phylum Streptophyta; class Magnoliopsida; order Poales; family Cyperaceae; genus Carex; species Carex parvula. Next base: position 677,644 of record JAJGRW010001388.1, on the reverse strand, counting down.
TAAGAAACTGTTTATAAACTCCATGCTGACCAAATGATTGGCTCAAATTATTTCTCCTTTTTAATTTGTTGACTGACGTGGCTTAATAGAAACTCTAAAAATTAATTTCAGGAATGTAAGAGTTAGAAAGTTTAGAGACCTTAATTTCTAAAAAATAGTTAACAATTATTTAGAAACTCATTTGAGTTGCTGGAATGTAGATGCTCTTAGTTTTTAATCTTATTGCGTATTCCGTTGGCTGTTTTAAATTACCATCCGAGTTTCTTTCCATTTTTTAAGAGCGAAACCGTTTATTTGGGGTAGTAATATTAACACCACATTTTATTTTATTAACACAATATTTTTAAATATTTGAGTGGAATTAACAATTTTGTTCTCTCATAAATGTCACTCTAGCTGTTGACATATCTTTACTTTATGTAATTATATGCTATGAACATTTATTACTAATTGGTTTCCATAACAGTTCGTTCTTCTCTTCTTATTTTGTAAACCTTTTAAAAGAGAAAAAAAAAAAATCTAAAATTTTAAGTATTGAATGACAGGAGAATGAACCAATTTACTATCTTGTTCATTATTTTTTTCGATAAATTCAATAAATAATTTGGTATATGTATTTTTATTGATCCAGAACAACGCAACTATATTGCTTGAGGTTCGTTTAATTATTCTTATAGTTATATACTTTTGAATCTATATGTGTACTTAAATAAAATTGAAAGAAACAAATTATAATTCTGTTTTGTTATTATATAAATCAAACAGATGAACAAGAAATGAAGAAGAAGATATATACAATTGGACAGGATTGAAGTTCAGTAATTCGATAATGGCGTTGATTGAAGAATTAGGACAGTTGCTTTTGTGAAGAAGAAGAGATTAAAAGCTCAAGGATTACATACGAGACATGAAACTTTGTCTAATAAATTATTGTTTAATTGCTTTACTTTTGGTATAAGACCCTATCATATATGAGGAGGGTTCCGATGCCTCATGTTTTTCATACCTCATCTACATCATATGTTATATCTTTGTTTTCAAAGTTCAAATTTTCGATCCGACCGTTCAACATGATATTCATACTAAAATATGCTTGGGGATGAAATTTTATATTTTTTGGAAATTTTTTACTATTTTTTAAGATGGGTACAAAATCACTGTTTTTGGACCGTTTAAAAAACAGTGATTTTCTACCCATCTTAAAAAATAGCAAAAATTTCCAAAAATTATAAAATTTCATCTCCAACCATATTTTAGTATGGATATCATGGTGAACGGTTCGGAACAACAATTTAGACTATGAAAATGAAGATATAGAACATGAGGTATGATGAGGTATGAAAAGCATGAGGCATTGGAACCCTCCTCATCATATATATGGTAATTAATATACTTACTATTTTGATTTTTACAAAAAAGAGTAAGCAGAGAAGGAAATATAGGAGACATTAATATACGTAAAAGATTTATTTTGAAATGAAAATATTTAATGAAGGACGAATTTGTCTAAACAATTAAAATATTTAAATGTGTTGTGTTAATAAAAGAATTAGTGTTGTTAATATCAGCACCCTTTATTTGAACATTTTCTTTCTGAATCCATATCCTCTGAGGTAACAGAGTATTTCTGTTTAGATCCGGACCAATCCGGTCCGAGATGGAATGTGTGGGTTCCTTTAAAATTTGTGCAGATTCTGATCAGACGGTCCAGATCTAAACAGAAATATTCTGTTACCTTAGATGACATGAATTCTTTCTGAGTAGCGTGCAGACACGCCATTCTGTTTAGTGCTGCAAAGGCCATGGAATTTTCTTCTTCTTTTTACCATTTTTTGTCAAAAATGGAGCAATAGATTTGCGGATCACCTAATGATGGTATTAACGATCGAATACAATTTGGACAGCTGCGTGATCTAATATAGTATTATTTATATGCACGAATGAATATTATTTGGGTAGCTGCCGCAGCTGCATTATCCAATATAATATTATAAATATATACGCAACGGTCGGCCCAGATTAATTCTATCTGGGCTAAACTCAATCCGGTGCCTATTGAGACTGTAGATGATCTGTTTTGAGATTCGTGTCATGTTAAATGGGCCGTCCGATCATAATTTGCTTGAGTCATGTAACCTGAGGTGATGTGAATTCATTGTCTCAGCATGTACTTTTCTAACATATCACAATTCCTTTTTTCCTGATGAAGACTTGACGGATCCATCAGTTTCCGTCAAAAGTAAAAATATTCCAGTAGAAAACTGAGAGGTACCAACCGGTACCACTTACCAGAACATTTTGATGATGACTGGATGCTAGCTAACAGTTCTGCAAGGATACAAAAAAAAGCGAGGCTAAATGTGAACCCTTAATGCATGTTTGAATAAGATTACAGTTATTGAGATTATGGTTACCAATAAATACAAGATACAGAAGTTTCTGATTTTGGAAACTACAGGGGTCATCCGATCTCTAGTTCTTTGCATTTCAACCTAAATCACCATCAACTGATATAAATATAGACAAATCAGCTGCCAAATTGAAAATTAAACACAAGGTAAAAAAAAGCACACAACATAGCAACAACATAGGTTTTCAAATCAAGTCACAGTGGACAATCAGCATCTTAACATATGCTATTGCCACACCAACATACAATCTCTACATTAACACAAGGCAACAGACAACATGCTCTTTAAAGCATAAGCACCTTCAATGTATAAAGTAATCACTCGAAGGCCCATTGGTTCTCTCTCCTGACCTCCTCTTCCTCTTCAGGGGTGAAGTCATTCTTGATGTTAAATGTCTTGCGAATCTCCTCTGGAGTTTTTCCCTTTATCATGTCAGCCACAGTTTGGCATGTCAGGTCAAGCAACCCTTTGATGTTGAGGTAATTCGCAGCCTATAATTGTACATGAAAAAAAACCAAGAAATGTTATCTGTGTATATTTGCATGGAACTGTAAAGTTGTGCTACTGTAGATCTGACTTGTACCAACTATTTTGCCCTGCCGGATTAATAGTGTCCCAAAATTGTTTTAAATCTGAGTTAAAAAGGCTTTCATGAAAAGAGAGAAGGATGCAAATTTACTGTCACAATATTATATAGGAAATTTGGTATGTCTACAGATTTGTATTACTTCATCTTAAATGCACATTCTTGCCTGCGCTAAAAGAAATTTGAAACATTTAATGACACAAAGTTAAAACAACAAATGTTACAAGTTGTCCACTAAGATCTCATCAGAACTTTTCTGATATCCTATATTTTGTATAGAGAAAATAATTGACAACATAAAGTTATTGTCTCATAGAAGTTTCTTTGCCTTTTTCCTTCCATATTAATACTGGCCAAACACAACAACACCAAAAAAGAATGGGAGGATGAAGCAACAAGCAAGAGTAGACAGATAATTCACACAGCACCTCCTAAGACTACAATCAAATTATATCAATGGATTCTTCAGATTTTGTTGACATTCTGATAACATTTTTGCTTTATTAATGAATGTATCTTGCTGTGAAGATTTAATTTTCTCACAAATGATTCTTGAACTTTTATGGTTCTTACTAAGATGCTTGAAGAGGAGATTTAATAAATCTGTTAGCCTTTATGGATGTTTTGTTATTGCTCAAGAGCAAACTTCAAAACACTTCATGAGTATTTTTCTTGGCATGCTTAGTTATTGGTCATTGGATACAGCCTAGGATTTTCCTTCATGAATATGAGAACAGGCGACCTATTTCACTAAACCAAATTCTTACCTTATTGTCAAGATGTTACAGAACAAATAATCTTCACTCGGTTAACATTGTGGTATTTTAAGAATATCCAAAAATGTTAGATTTACAGCCTTTTCATCACGTAGCAGGACAGGGTATCTGCCTAATGTATAGTGTAATTAATTAGAGATTATAGTACAGTGAGTTAATATGGCAAATCAATTGTAATTTGTTTCACAGAGTAGCATAAATTTGACCATCAGGACTGCACATGTCTAAAGAACAGCCACTAATACAGCTACTATTCCACAACTGGGGTGAGCTCAGCAATCAAAGATTCCGTAATAAAGCAATCAAAAGGGAGAATATATACCATCTTCCTGTCCGCAATGAAAGCCGCTTCACAGTTCAGTTCGTTATTTGATTGATTGCAGAAAACATTGATTGCTGAAAACCAATTCCAGTCAACGATTCCACAACACACAGGGCCACACATATATATCCCTATTATAAACTTTTCTTATGAAATGCATGGCAATCCAAGTATTAACATAGCACAGGCAATCCAAGTATTTACATAGACACAGGTGATGTACTAGTTTCATTCCAAGCTGATCAAAATTGGTACCTAGGCAAACCAAAAAGGCCACAGATTGGATCTACTCTGATTATTTTTCCTATTCTTAACCTCTAACCTTCTCAATTGCTGCATTTTACAATCTTCTAAAAAAGCCCTAAACTCTCAAATCAAGCCTATTTAGTACTGATTTAACCATAAGAAGCCAAAACACCTTGAGGTAATCCAAATTAATCAATTAAATATAAAAAATTAAAACTCTTAAATCCAAAATTTCTTACCAGGATGAGATCAAAAAGCGTAGCCTGGTCAACCTTGACGAAGTCCTGGTCCCACTGCTTGAGCTCCTCATCCACCGTCTTGGACGAAGCGCCAGCAGCTGCGGCTCCGGCTCCCTCTGCGGTGGCAGCCGCAGAGGAGAAGGCCGAGTCGACGTGCTTCTTGCAGTACTCGATGACCTTGGAGAGGATCTTAGATGTGACATTTGGGAGTGGGATGCCATTCTCTGCGCAGTCGTCTTCTATCATGTGGCGGATCGTCTGAGATTCCATCGCCACCAGTTCGTCAACGACGAACTCCTCCCCGTCGGAGCTCTTCAGAGTAATCTTCTTGGCCATGGCGATGCGCTATTGTTCGATGGATCGACCCGATGGAGGAAGGAGAAATCCCTAGGAGAGAGAAGATAGAGACGAAACAATTGGTCTTTGCGACTTCCCTTTTAATTATAATATTTTTAGCTCACAAAATTTTATTGATACTCTCGTCTCGACTCTCGAGAGAAGAGTCCGGATTCTCTGTTCCAGCGTGTAACTAGTTGCTGACCGGTGGTCCCGTCAAAGTCATATGTTATTCATTTCGGTGGTGTTTGGTTTTGGTTTTAATTTGGGCCGATTTAAATTAATAATATTTGATTGAAATCTAAAATTAAAAGGAAAATTCCGTTTTGATCTTTATCACGAATTAATTAATTAAATTAAATTTGTTTTTCGAAAATCATTGAATTTTTTATTTGTTCTGATCAAATTACTAATTTAATATTTTTGTCTAAAATATAAACGGAATGCCAATCTAAATCATTATATTCTAAAATTATTAAATTATGAATACAATTAGGGGACATCTATTTCCACCCTTTTCGTGTTCCTTAGGATGTCTCGTCCTCCAGACTCTTCTTTCTTACATCTTCATTTGAATTGAGATATTTATCATTTTCATTTTTTCTCTAACACCTGGTATAAATGACGCTCAAATTTAAAAAATCAAGGCTTAAAACATAAAATATGAATTTAAATTCTTGAAAATAGAAAAGAGCAGTGCGAATAACTCTGATTTCTCCTATTTGAATCGAAAATTGAACTCTAATTTCTGCAACACCTAACATAGTATTTTATATGTATTGACTAAACATCTGTTGTAATAGAAATTGGTAACACGAATATCAAAAAAAAAAAAAAAATAGAAATTGGTAACACTGCATTAGTTATTAGTTATCTTCTTGCCGCTTTGAGAGTCTCTTCCATCCCCCTAACCTCCTCTCTCTCCATCTTGAGCAGACGATGCCAACCTCTTGCCACTCCCCTGTCCACCACCTCTCTCCACATCCTCGTCTCTACTAAGCCGACGTTTCCGTCTCAAGTGTGGACTTTTTTTCTTTTCTTCGACAATGGAAGAGAGAGTGGTCAAGCTACGTCTGGGGTTAGGATCTGGTCGCCGCTCCTTCACTTGCCTTGTTGCTCCTCCGTCTCGCTTTGGGTTGTGCTGCTCGGGTAGCTTCCATCTTGTAAATTAGCTATTATGTTTTTAGTTTTTTCTTTGTGTGATGAATAATGGTAAGTGTTTTCATGGTTGTTGCCGATTACGATGATGCCAAGCTGTTCTCCTTTCTCCTCTCCTTCTTTTAGTGGTGATTGTTCTTGACCGGTTGATTCAGTTTTCGGTCCGATTTGATTTAGTGCCTCTCGGTTGTCTGGTGATTATTTTGATCCGGTTGATTCAGTTTCCGATCCAGTTTTGATTCAATGCCTTTTTCGGCTACCATATGCGCACAACGAAACAATCTTTAGGCTCCTATCATTACAATCAAGCAAGGATATCAAATTTGTGTCTACATGATGCACATATTTTCTGTGCATTTTTAGTTTTTTTTACAGCTGTATGCTTTCACAGACACTCTTTGTCTCATATTATGTAACAGCTCGCTTGTAACTTTTTCTATTAATACAATCGCCTACGGGCTTTCAACCAAAAAAAAAAATTGGCAACACTAGTATGGACTAAACATCAGTCTGCTCCAGCCGAGGTAAGAAAGAAGAGTGAAAAATAAGAGTGTGAAGGAAGAGAAAGAAAACGGAAGAGGAAATTGGTGGATATAGGTGTCCCCAAATCGTCCTCAAAATTTAATTATTTAAAAAAATAATAAGTTGGAAGTCCACGTGACATTTTGTTAGTATTTTATATTAACAGAGTGACTTAATCGGAACAAATAAAAATTTCAGTGGCTCCTGAGGAACAAATCAAACTTATGTGATCAATTCGTGACAAAGAGCAAAGTTTAGTGATCTCCTACAAAATTTATCCAAACTTATATTATAGTTTAAGTTACAATAAAGTAATTCATGATAAAGAGCAAAGTAGCTATTTTATATTATTTCATTCTTAATGTACCACTGACATTGAATTCTTAATTGAGCTACTTTTAGTCTAATTTACAATAAACTAATAAGTGTTAGTAAAATTTCTTACATATGAACTACAATAGTTTCAGTTTTTGATTAAATTGAATTAGCAGATTGATTCCACTTAGTTTTCAAATTAGACTTTTTGGCACTATTCTTTTTTACCTTCTGTCTCTTTCGCACTTATTTTTTTTTACCTTTCTCCCATATCAATTACGAAGTGTGATTATAAAGTTTCACACTGTATCAGTACTACTTCGCCTTTGCTTAGGATTATACACACATAAATAATTAGTTAGACTTTTGGATTATAAATTATAAAGGTTTTAAAAAACCAGTAGTTGAACTGGTTGATTCACTTATCCGACCAGTGAACTGTTGACATGGAGTTTTGATACTTTCAGACAATGTATAAAAACTTGTAATATTTAATATTAATATTTTCAGACGTCATCTAATGTCAAATAAAAAAAAATATGATATAATATGTTAGGTACAAACACTTGACCCATGACTATATATAATTGCATAACGAGGTATATATACTTGCAATACTTGATATTAATACTCTCAAACTTAATCTAATGCTATTAGGAAAAAATGATAGAATATGTTAGATACAAACACTTGATAGTTGAACTATTTATATTTACATGACGAGGTATGAATACTTGCAATACTTGAAATTAATACTTTCAAACGTCATCCAATGCCAAAAGAAAACACTTGATACATGAACTATTCACACTTGCATGATGTGGTATGAATATTTACAATGCTTGATATTAATTATTCCAGACATCATCCAGTGTCATATGAAAAAAAATTAATATTTTATAGAATATATTAGGTGCATACACTTGACATATGAACTACTTACACTTGTATGATGAGGTATAAATACTTTTATAATATTTGATATTGATATTTTCAGACTTCATTCAGTGTCATATGTACAAAAAAAAATATGATAGAATTTGTTAGGTACAAACACTTGACACATGAACTATTTACATTTGTATTACGAGATATAAATAGTTGCTCGACGAGGTATGAATACTTGCTTGATGAGATATCACTACTTGCACGACGAGGTATGAATAATTGCTTAACGAGATATGGATACTTGCATAACGAGGTATAAATTCTTGCTCGACGAGGTATGAATACTGGCACAACAAGGTAGAAATACCTGCACGACGAGATATGAATACTTGCTCGACGAGAAAACCCAAAAGTACTTCATCATGGATCTCATTTGAAAGAGAAAATTACGTAGAAGACATTTTGTTGTTTTAGATTCGCAAAATTTTCCTCACAAATAGTCAAAAATATTAGCGAGATTGAACGAAGAAAAAGAACACACCTCTAAAAATGTGTAAAAGATGAATGTGTGATGAGAGATATAAAAGAAAGCTGATATGTCCAGCTTTTTTTCGAAATATTTGGTATCTTAGATATGAATACTAGCATTACGAGGTATGAATATTTGCACAACGATGTATGAATACTTGAACGACGAGATATGAATACTTACACGAAAATATATGAATATTTACATGACGAGGTATGAATACTTGCGCGATGGACAATCCAAAAGTATGTCATCATGAATCTCATTTGAAAAAGAAAATTACGTAGAAGACGTTTGTGATTTTAGATTCGTAAAATTTCTCACAGATCGTCATAAATATTGGCGAGATGGAACGGAGAAAAAAAAACCCACCTCTAAAAACATGCAAAAGATGGTTGTGTGATGATATGTCTATTTTTTTTTTAAAACTTGTATTTAGGTATGAATACTTTATATATTATATATTAACACTTGCGTGCATAGGTATTCATATTTGCGCGCGCCAGTTATAAAATCTATCAAATATTAGGCGGTTCCCCAAGTAGTTAGTGGTCCCCCAGTTAATGAGCGGTCCCCCCGATAGTTAATGACTGGGGGATGATTGGGGGAAATAAACTGGGGATAGTTAGTCGCTCCCTTATTTAATGTGCTATTTAATTAACACATTAAATAATAAGATTTGGTGAATCGTAAATAATATGTTTGAATGTGTCAAAAATAAAGACTATTCGAAATAGCAATGTGCATCAAAATAATATTTTTACTATTCAAAATAGCTAGAACAATTTCTATTATCAATTCATTGTTACGGTTGGTTGCAATCTTAGAATAGCTAGAATAACAAAATTGATATTTGTCTTATTATAATAGCTTGTTTCAACTTTTTGTGAGAATAACTTGTTCTAATAAGACAAACAAGTTTGGTTTTCTATTCTAGCTATTCTAACCCAACCAAACGCCGAATAGCTTGTTCTCAAGAATAGCCTATTCTCAATTCAACCAAACATACCATGTAAATGTTAGAATAATTACTATTTGGAATTGTAAAGAGAGAATAAAATGCTCTCTTCTCAAATTTTCTCAACACAACTTCAAAATAACAAAGTTGACATCATTTATACTATTTTTAAGTCGTGACAATTTATTTGAGACCTACTTATATATCTTTGTTTTTAATTGTAAATGTTAGAATAATTACTATTCGAAAATGTAAATAGAGGTTAAAATGCTCTCTTCTCGGATTTACGTCAACACAATTTCAAAATAATAAAGTTGACATCATTTCTACTATTTTTATGTCGTGACAATTTATTTGAGACATACTTTTATATCTTTATTTTTAATTAACATCTTATTAACACTATTTCATAAGTATAATTTAAATAATATTTTTAAATAACATCATTTTCATAATAATATAAAAATTACTTTTTTTTATCTATTTTCATCAGCTAATTAAAAAGTTCACTATTTTAACTATTCTATAAATGCGTTTATACGATGTAAATCGTAAATAAGAAGATTTAGCGAATCTAGACGGGTGTTTATACGTAGTATATCAGGTTATCGACATGTGCATGTACAATGTTCAGTGATTTATGGCATTGGCAATGAAGGATTTTTTTTTATAAACCATAATTAATTTTTTTTTTACCAAACCAACATGATTACTTTTATTTTTACAAAAACCATAAGAATCGAATGCCATTTCGGTCCGCTTTTTTTTTCCGGACCGAAATGGTATTTCGGTCTCTGTTAATTTCACAGCTTTCAGAAAGGCGGCCACAGAAAATTCGAAAAAGACTCCGGACCAAAATGCTATTTCGGTTCCAGTAGTTTTATTTTTTTTCATCCGCAACAGAGGCTCTGGCCCTCCTCTTCCCTTCTTTCTCTTTTCTCCTTTCCTCCTCCCTTGCTTTTCTTTCCACCGAACCAACACATTTTTTTTTCAACTCTCAAAATTTCATTATTTTATATTCTAATCACATAGATTTGTATATTTTTAGAAGGAGAACAAGAAAAGCTTCAGATCTACAAGTTTCGTTAGGTATGTGGTTAATTTTTTTTTTGTGGGTAAACAATCCGAATTATGTAAATTTTTTGTAGTATAAATAAGTAATTGTAGAGTAATTTAGTTTTTGTAGTGTAATATTTTAATAATTGTAGAATTATTTAGTTTGCATGTAGAGTAATTTAGCTTTTTTCATGTAGTATAAATAAATTGTAGAATGATTTAGTTTTTTTAGTGTAATTTTAGTAATTGTAGAATGATTTAGTTTGCAGGTAGAGTAATTTAGCTCATAAAATTTATTTTAATAAATGTAGAATAATTTATTTTTTTAGTGTAATTTAACTAATTGTAGAATTTTTTTTTTGTATGTAGAGAAAATTAGCTCATGAATTTTTATTTTTATTTTTTAACTAATTGTAGAATATTGAAATTATGGTAATAGCATCTTAAGTTCGGATTTAATTTGGTTCAGATTTAATTGGGTTTGCATGTTAATATTTTTTTTAACTTGATATAGTAATTAAGTTTGAATTTAATTGGGTCTGCATGTTAATATTTTTTTTTGTATGTAATTATTTTATATTGTAATTTTATTTATATTGTAGTGCAAAATGGATGATGAACAACCCTTACAATCCTTGTTGCAATTGCCTAATGAACAACACAAATTATACATGGCGAATATGAAGGTATTTGTTTAATATCGGTTTGGATTTAAATTTACTGATAAACTTGTACGTTAGGATTTATTTTTGTGGTTAAATTTTTTTGCATGACAATTATCATTCCAGCCTGATTATGCACTGCGTCCTGGTCCTCATCAAATAGGCGTTAATTACCAACCTCGGATGAAACACTGTTTGGTGAATTAGGCTTGTATCAGATGAAGGATGTGACTCATTGTCATATTGATAAAGGGTTGATCACTGCTCTCGTTGAGAGGTGGAGGTCCAAGACGAATACTTTACATCTTTCGGTGGGGGAGTGCATAGTGACATTGGAAGATGTCAGCTGTCTGTGGGGCTTATCTATTACTGGTAAAATATTTTTTGTTACTAATTTATACTTTTGTTATTAATTTATATTTAATGCAAGTATATGTTTTATTTAACATCTATGTTTACCGAGAAGGTCATTTCTGGACATACCGATGATAATTGGTCACAATTGATCGAAGATTGCCTCGGACATGAAGTGTGTGATGGTTACGAAGATAATGAGGATGATATTTTTTTTATCAAAGGGTGGATAACAAAGGCGAACTCAACGAGAAAATTAAAAAAATCAAAATACCATATGTGTCTTAAATTGTTGAAGAACAACTTTGGTGTGGAATTGACACAGCCCACTGCCCAGTAGACAATCGACCGATACACACAAGCATATTGCATTGACTTGTTTGGGTCTGTAATGTTTCCTGATGCGAATTCAAGTTCTGTTCCGATAATGTACTTACAGTTCTTGGAGAATTTGGGACCTCGAGATGAAGACTACAATTGGAGAGGTGCTGTGCTTGCCTGCCTTTATCGTGAGTTGTCCCGGGCTTGCAGAAAGTCAACGGCTTCGATTAATGGTCCATTACTACTACTCCAGATGTGGTCTTGGACTAATACGTCTCTGACTAATACGTTTATGATTAAATAAAAAAATAGCTACATCTAATACGTGCTTGTTCAATTCTTCTACGTCTCTGACTTGTTCAAGTAAAAAACCTCTTATAAAATGACTCAAAAAATAATAACAAAAGCTCTTATAAAAAAGGAATATAAAAAAATAGCTACTCGGCTAATACGTCTCTGACTTCTTATAAGAAAGGAATACAAAAAAATTCTTTCCAGTTCATGCTTGTTCATTAATCCATGCTTATTCATTAATTCATGCATGCTTGTTCATGCTCGGCTACTCTGAATATGACTCTGTGTGCAAAGTTCATGCTTGTTCATAAATTCATAGTCTTAATAAATAACTGCCTAATAAATCAATTTTGATGTCTAGTTTAAAAAACAGTTTTTTATAATCTTACAAAAATATTAATACAAACATTAATACAAATTAGCATAGTGAATATAAAAAAGCATAATCTTATAGTAAAAAACATAGTCTTATATAAAAGTCTTAAATAAATGAGTTCACAGCATACATCTCTCTTAAAACTGTTTATTGTTCTTTACGTCTGAATATTCTGTCCATTAGACGACGAGCTGACCGGTTACCAGATGGTCGACTACCAGATGCCTGGCTACCAGATGGTCCTGCTTGACTACCAGTGGCCTCTGGATGACTAGCATATGCCTCTACCCGGCTACCAGATACGCTTCTCCGTGCCCCTTGTGTAGCAGTTTCCTCTACACACATAGCAGATGCCTCTGCCCGGCTACCAGATACGCTTCTTCATCTTCCACCAGTTGCCCCTGTATAATACGGACATAAATATAATTAAGTGTGTAAAATTTTCAAATAATTAAAATATGAACTTATTCACTCTTATAATTTTCAACCTGAAGTTCTTGTTCTATTGGATCCCTCTGGACTTATTATAATTTGAAGTTTTTATTTCAAAAGGTAACAAAAATAAGTAACTGTTGTGCCCTATTAGAACAGCAACAAATATTGATTTGTTAACCGCTATCAGACCATGACCTTTCTAGATATCATTATATCCAGTTCAATCAATTAGCTGCCAAAAATCTTTTTATATTTTTGTTTCATAAATTTATATATATATAATTAACCTTCTTTTGTATAATTCAGAAACATCGAAGAAATAGATGCGATGGAGCAGTTTGATGAACTCACAACGATGGAATGTTCTATCGTGGAGTTATTGTCAAAATATGAACAGGAAATGGTAATGTGTTGTGGTTTTCTGAAAATTCCATCCCCTCTTTTCTCAATTACACATCACTAGGAGTTCAGATGTTAAAAACAAAAGAAAAAGATTTACAGAACCACAAGATTACATACAGAGATTGACTGTGCATGCAGTTCCTAGGATTGCCGTGATTAATTAATTCAAAATTTGTTTGAGGTCAGGACTACGTATCACACAAGAATCGATTAATTAATTACTGAACGAATAATGTATATAATTGATGAGCAACAATAGTACTGCAGTGTTATGTGACACAACGCTAAAAATCGAAGATGAAATTGCACTCTTTGATATACATTTGCTTCTCTTTATCTAGGTACACATTGTACAGCAACAAAAGTCTGGTTATCCTGATCACTTCATGATTAATTAATATCAATGATAAAATTTAGAAATATTTAATTTGTCCACTATGTCGCTATAAATTATAATTGTTACATATAGTCATTATATATATATGGTTATCTGTAGGGATAATTTACAGGGTTTTGCAAGCACAAGTGTATAGGAATCAAACTATGTTGCACGGATACGCCAGTTTAGGCGGCGTATCCGTATCGGACACGTATCGGATACCGATACGCGCCCGATACGTATCCGATACGCCAGCTGGCGTATCCGCCTACGTGGCGTATCCTTACTCGGCCGATACGGTCTTCGATACGCCTCTGACTCGTCTGGATACGCCTCTGACACTTCTGGATACGCCTCTGACACTTCTGGATACGGAATAGTCCACCATACACAGCGCCATCCTGTGGACCGCACCTTCCCTGTAGACCGCGCCATCCCCTGTGGACTGCGCCAAAAATTAATTTTTTCCAGCGCCCAGCGGGAATCGAACCCGGGATCACTGCTATGGACTCCAAAGGCCTTAACCACTGCACTACTTCAAATTTGATGTTATAATCAAGTAGCTTTTATATTTAATCTATATCCAAAACTTTTGATATATATATTTTTTGTTTTGTTTTGAATTGATATTTAATTTATATAATACAAGTGTTGAACTAATAATATAATATAATAGACGTATCGTATCCTTGATTTTTGAAAATTGCCGTATTGCCGTATCCGTATCGTATCCGATACGATACCCGTACCCGTATCCATGCAACATAGGAATCAAATGTATATAACCTCAGCTTAAGGTTCAAACTTGTGTAATACGTACTGTCAACTAATAGTGCATGTAATTACGGAAAAGCAAATCTTTTTTTGCAAACTATTAGTAAGAAAATGTTGTTGACTTATACATATTATGTTGTGTGTTTATGGTAAAGGAATATATTATGTTATGTGTTTTTGGTGAATGAATATATGTTGTCTAAATTATTTGTATGATATTTTGTTTAACGTCGTTGAACAGTAATATATGGCTAGCAAAAATATGGACGCTAGCCCAAATACAAACAAAACCATGCCAAATTTTAATATTTATATTGACGTTTTTAATACCAACACTGATGGTTTTAAAAGCATCAATGTTGGTGTTCAACATTGACAGTTTTTAAGGCGTCAGTGTTGACAGTTTTTAAGGCGTTAGTGTTGAACACCAACACTGACGCCTAAAAACTCGCCAGTGTTGAACACCAAGCTGACGCCTAAACAACCGTCAGTGTTGGTGTTCAACACTGACGGTTTTTCAGGCGTCAGTGTTAGTGTTCAACACTGACTGGTTTTTACCTGTCAGTAAAGGTAACCTGTACTTACGCCGGCTTTACTGACGCCTCGATAACCGTCGGTGTAGGGGTTTTTCAAGCGTCGGTGAAGGAGTTTTTTGTACTAGTGCTGCAAACTCACTAAATCGTGTAAAATGTTAAATTCAATTAGTGTATGTTTTACAAATCTAGTCAAACAAAGTATTAGAAGATTGCATACTGCCAATAGAGAGGAGAGAGAGTTGAAAAATTATGGTGGTCCTGAAGGGAATAGGACTGCCATAATTTCTAGCAGTCTGGATATTTTTAGAAATAAAAAAAAAGGAAGGGCAACTTTTGAATTTTGTATTTTTTTGAGGATATTATAAAAAAAATCGGTGGAAAGATAAAGGAGGATCTTTAATCGTACTATCCGATTTGAAATTGATGATCACATTCATATAAAAGAAAGAGCTTCATGGAATTTATATAAAGAGATTTTCTTCTTATTTAAAAAAAGTAAGAAAAGAAAAAAGAAAAAATTCGGTTTTGAAGTATTCTCATATGACGAGGGTTCAAATGTCTCTATTTTTGTGTGCTTCCATCAAGCCTCCATTTTTAGAACTATAATAACTTAAAATTTAAAACTTAAATGACAATATATAACCGTTAGATATGATTCATATTATTTACTCTTTGCACACGTAAAATATCATGAAATTTCATTTTTATTTTGATTAGTATCAAGAGCTTGCAAAAATAAACCATTGTGGATAAATTTTGGATGTTGATGTTTCACTTATTGATAAACCAAAATCGAAAAGTTATAATTTTTATGTGCATGTAGAGAAAATAATATATATCAACTAACGGTTTTATTTTAACATATATATATTTTAATTTGGTAATTAAACAAAATTCAGAAGTGCAAGCATTATGGATGTACAAAAAATGAAGGCATTTGAACCCTCCTTATTTTCATATATATATATCATGTTAAGCGGTTTGGATCAATTGTTTGATCTTTGAAAATGGAGGTATGAATTCATAGTACCGATCATTGTGTGTTATGCATAGCACCATATATAACCTCATGTTCTTATTTATATATCAAAATTTTGTACAATATATTTTTTTTGACAATAAAATTTCTAGTTGGGAGAAATTCATGATTGTCGAACAGTTTAATTAGAATTTTTTAAATTGGCTATAGAGGACTGTGAAATTACAGAATGCCAACGTGGCGTCAAATAATTAGTTCTAGTCAAGGAAGGATGTATATGAATGAAGGATGTATATAATTAGTTCTGTTATAGAATGAAGTATGAATTTTTTTTAGACGGATGTATATGAATGCTCCAACAATTATACACAGTTTTATTGTATGATCCATGTGTGATAAAAGAAATATAATATTTTCCCACGTCATCGATCTGTGTATTTCTGTTATAATGCATCCCTATCAATTTTTGGTAAGTCATTTCTCTCATTTCTAAAGCACTTGTATATTGTACATGTATTTATCTAAGACATATCTCGTAAACAGGCAAGGCTAGGACATGGGATAAGGCAAGAGAGACGATATTTTCACTGAGAAGGCGAAAAATAACGATAAAACTTCAAACGACCATAAAATGACGCTCAAGTGTCCGATTTCAGCAAATGACCACTTTTCAAAAATCTTGCGAGAAGATGCATGCATCGGTGATGGCTATGCTATTTTTCAAAATTTTGAATTGCAATAAACTAAGGAAAGAGTCTCACAACTTGAGTTGAAATTTCTGATTAAGTTTTCATTTCTAATTTTCAATCTAAGTAGCTCAGTAAATTGGTCATATAATGAACTTATAGAATACCAATTTATACTATTTTTGAATTTTTTTTTCTATTCTTTATGATTTATGAAAGATGTCACAGAATAACTTATAAATAAAAGAAAATTGCCAATGTATAAATAAATCCTAGGCAACCCTTAAACAAAATAACAATTGAACATAATAAATAAACTATATAAATATAAAATAACAACCTTAAATATATTTAGGCTATTGTTAGTGAGATCTTAAAACTCAATTACTTTTATGAATATAAAAAATTATTAATATATGTGATTGTAATTATAATTCATACGGTCACCTATTTCATATAAACCATAAAAGTTAATATAAAAAACTGTAATATATATATATATATATATATATATATATATATATATATATATATATATATATATAGAGAGAGAGAGATGGGCTATTGTGAGTTGCGAAGTAATTGGTTTGTTTTACTTCACGCTCAAATTTTTTATATTGGAAAGTTCAAATAGTCGATCCGAACCGCTCAACATGATATACATATTGAAATATGCTAGGAGGCCAAATTTTACATTTTTTTGAAAAATTTAGTTTTTTTTAAAAAAATTTAAAATCACTATTTTTGATGGTCCAGATTCCATCCAAAAACAGCGATTTTCTACCCATAAAATAATAGTAAAAAATTTCCAAAAAATATAAAATTTGGTCTCGAAACACATTTCAATATGGAGATCATGTTGAGCGGTTTGGATCGGCAGTTTGGACTTTGAAAACGGAGATATAAGCGTGAAGTAAAACAAGTCTCTTACTTCGCAACTCACCATAGCCCATCTCTCTCTCTCTCTCTCTCTCTCTCTCTCTCTCTCTATATATATATATATATATATATATATATAGGAGTTGGCTACTGTGCTAGCATAGAGGGCCTCCGTGCTACGGCTCAATATTTGAGTTTTCAAAATCCTAACGGTCGATCCGAACCGTTCAACATGATCTCCATATGAATATGTACTTGCAAACCAAATTTTTTATTTTGTAGAATTTTTTACTATTGTTTTAGATAGGTAGAAACACTTGATCTGAATGGTATATAATTTTCAGATCAAGTGATTTTCTACCTATCTAAAAAAATAATAAGAAAATTTTAAAAAATGTAAAATTTGGTTTGTAAGTACATATTCATATGGAGATCATGTTGAATGGTTCGGATCGACCGTTAGGATTTTGAAAACTCAAATATTGAGCCGTAGCATGGAGACTCTCTATGTATTTGGAAAACTCAAATATTGAGCCGTAGCACAGAGGATTTTGGAAACTCAAATATTAGTACTCGATCCACGTGTATTTTGTTTTGACCTAAAAGTATGAATTGGTCCTACAAAGAAAAATTTTTCTCGACCTAAAAGTATGAATTGATCCACGTGTATTTTGTTTTGACCTAAGTTTATTTTACAAATGAGGATCATAAGATGGGGATTGGCCAATTGGTAATAGGTATATGTAGATTGTGGTATTAAACTATTAATATGTAGACTGTAAATCTATAAAGGATCTTGCCGATCACCTCCCTGAGAGAGTGTTAATTTTTCAAATGATCAAAACATTACAACTAGAACCTTTATATATCCTAAAACACAGCTCCAGAAAACACCAAAGACTTTATTAATCATATGATTAAGTAACTAATGTTTGTATATAATTAATGCAATTATTTGATTAGCACAATAGCAGTTTTATGGGCCTAGCATGGTGTTAATTCAAGAAAGAATACATGGGATTAAGTGTTAAGGTTTGTCGGCACTCACTTCTATTAATCGTTGAGGTTTCACTTCATTAAATAGTCTTTTATTCTTGTGATTTGTTTTGCCATGTAGCATTTTTCTCTGTTATCCCATCTGTTTTGTTTAGTGAGATGTATTGTGATATAGAATCAATTGATGTTACTTGTTGAGTTACTATTGCTATGATTTATGATCTACTCTTCTTGATTCAGTCCTTAGGCTTCTGTTTTTTATAACCATAAAAAAAATATTCTAATGCTGCTTCGGATTACAGGTTATTAATGAAAGGTCGTTTTCTGATGGTTATATATAGCTTGAAGTTCTTATTCCCATTGCATTGTGCTATGTTCCTTCATCACCATTGGTTCATATTTATATTGGCAATATCAGTAGGTTTATTGTTCTTGCTTGGGTTTCCTAAACAAAAATAATAATAATAAACTATTTTTTCTTGCTTGGGTAATGATATTGAGAGACCTAGTTTGGTTCAATGCAGATTACTAGTGCGCTGCATAAAGCCAAACTAGCTCTGTCAATATCTATACCCTTGGCTTGCCATATTGGTCTTTTAATTAACCATAAATGCACACATCAATTTAACAGTAGGGACGGTGTAGGGGTGTTAATGGCACCCTTTTATCCGTTTACCCGACCCGTACCGTATCCGATAAATCGGGTATGGATAAGGTTTTTTTTTGTAAACTTATCGGGTACGGGTACGGGTAAAGATTCTTTTCGTTATCTAAACGGGTAAGGGTACGGGTAAAGCCTATTCCGTACCCGTTATCCAATCGGATACTTATAAAAAAAAGTATATATATTATATATATTAATGAGCAATGAATATGAATTCTTCAACTATTCTTGATAGTTGTGTTACGCTTAATTAACTATTAAAACACGTAAATAAATTTCAGCAAATCTCAATAAAGTTTAGAAATTTTAAACACGTATATATATTTGTGAAATAATGTGTTTTAATTTATTATTTAGTAAATAATTTTTTTTTTATTATAATAGCATTACCCGTTATTTACCTGCTACCGTTTCGTAATCCGACAACTCTAACGAGTAAGAGTAGGTTACGGGTAAGGTAATTCGCAGGCCCAACCCTAGCCCAGGGTACCCAGGGCGATGGCCACTGGCCCAAAAATCCATGGGGCCAAAAAAAAAATAATAATTTGTATATGGTTAAACTTGATCTCGATCCGCTTCCAAAAATTCAGCTCTGTCGTTTCTTTCCAAACTTTTATCGCTTCCATAGAAATCCTTGATCTCCGCCTCCAGATTGAACCTTGATCTCCGTGGCTCGGCCTCCAGCCTTGATCTCCGCCTCTAGCGGCTCCACCAGTCCAACTAAACCCTGAATTAAACATTCTCTGTTCCATTTTTTTTGTCAATTGTAAGTTTTCTATGGTCAAATCAAAATCATATCTGTGTTTGTGTGGAGAAAATTCAATATTATTTAATCGCAGATTGTGTCACTGCTTACTACATTTTATTGGTCTCAATTCTCAAAGAGGTGGTGCATGATAGGTTTATGTTACTGCTGGTGCATTTGATAAAGCCATTACTTTAAAATTGGATCGTTTCTGTTTTACCTCAAAAAATACAGCAATTGGTACAAATTGGATCGTGTCTGTTTTCAGTACCTTTACTAAATACATTAAATTGGTACAAATTGGATATGCAATTTCATATCAACAATTTTGTACCATTTATTTCCATACTGAAAACATTTTCTCATATTCACAGATGCAAATTGGAGATGAATTTTACACACTGGTTGAGGCGAGTTGCTTAGCCTTGGCAGATGAATAATGAATTTTTATTTCACAGAGGTAATTTTAACTTAGATTTTGCGACAGATTTTAGTAACTCATAGTTGGGTCCTCTATGCCTAATTACCCAGACTCTATACTTTGTTTTTTTTTAATTTAAAACAATGTTTCCTAGAAAACATGCATCAGGTAGCCAAAAAGGAAATAGAAAAAGAGAGGGAGAAGAAAAACTAAACCACAAAAAGGTTCTATTCAAAAGCTTTGGAAGAAAATTAAACCGCAAAATGAGTCTTTGGGAAACCAAGTTGAAAGTTAGGTGCAAGAACAAACAACAAATGTGTTAGTAAAATGAAAATGAGGGAAATGAAGAAATAACAAATGTGCTTGAAAATGAGACTTAGTGAAAATATTGAAAAAATTAATCATGTGTTTAAGTGCTTAGATTCTATCCTAGAGTGTGGGATGGTTTAGATTCAAAACTGAGATTTCCTTATTGAGAACTGTCCTATTAGAGATTCTAATATTAATTTTTCTAAGAATAATTACAATAGGGGGTTCTCCACATATTATTTTGATCAAAAATTTAGAATGGAGAACTTATTGATAGGAAATGGTTGGTTTACTCAAAAGAATAAAATAAAGTATTTTGTTTTTGTTGTAAAGTTGTAAGCCATGTCTGTTCTAAAAGTCAAATGGCAACTATAGGTGTTGACGATTGGAAACATTTAAGCAAAAAAATTAAACTACATGCAGATAGTAGTGAACATTTTACCAAATTTAAAGCTTGGGCTGAACTAAGAGTTAGATTAGGAACAAATCAAACTATTAATAAAGAATTACAAAAACAAATCGAGAAAGATACAGTACATTGGAAACAAGTTATGATTAGAATAATTTCCGTTGTTAAGTGCACGTCTTGCAATGAATAATTTGGCATTCGTGGAACAAATGAAAAAAATAATGAGGGTTCTAATGGGAACTTTTTAGGCTTTCTAGAATCTATTGCTGAGTTTCATCAAACAATGAAACATCATTTTTGACTCATTTAATATAAAGAGATTCATTATCATTATCTTAGTCATAAAATACAAAATGAATTAATTGCCATGTTGGCATCAAGTGTCAAAAATGCAATAATAAATAAAATAAAATAAGCTAAATATTTTTCTTTGATTCTTGATTGCACTCCTGATGCTAGTCACACAGAACAAATGACTTTGGTAATTAGATGTGTTGATGTTGCAAGCTGCCCAATAAAATATATGAGTACTTTTTAGAGTTTTTAAATGTAGAAAACACATCTGGGTTGGATCTTTTTGGTGAATTACAAGCTGCTCTTAATTCTCTTGATTTAGATATTAATGATGTAAGGGGACAAGAATATGATAATGGTTCTAACATGAGAGGAAAACATTAAGGTGTCCAAAAAAGAATGCTTGACCTAAATCCTAGAGCTTTTTATATGCCATGTGGTTGTCATTCTCTAATTTAGTACTTTCTGATATGGAAAATTCTTGTTTGAAAGCAAAATCTTTTTTTTGGAGCATGTCAGGCTTTGTCTAATGTGTTTGCTAATTCAACAAAACGATGGTGCATTTTACTTCAATATGTGGATGATTTAACTTTGAAGTCTTTGTGTGTAATAAGATGGGAAAGTCGTATAGAAAGTCTAAAAGCAATAAAATATCAAGCTCCCAAAGTAAAAAAGACTTTAATAAAATTAGCTGAAGTTTTTGATGATCCAAAAATAAGTTGGCATGCTGAACAATTAGTATCAAGTGAATTGTCCAACTTTGAATTTATTTTGTGTTTGGTTATTTAGCATGGAATTTTGTTCAAAATAAACTTTGTGAGAAAAAACTTACAATCTGAAGATATGTATCTTGATTTAGCTATTGAAAGTTTGAAAGGGTTAGTTTTTTTTTTTGTATTTTGGAAAATATAGAGAAAATAGATTTACTTCTGCTATGATTGATGTTAAAGAGATTGCTGATGAAATAAAAATTGAACCAGTGTTTCAGGTAAAACGTAGGGCTATAAGAAAGAAACATTTTTGATGAAAATTCTAATACAGATAGAGAGCAAAAATCTGCTCAAGAAAATTTTAGAACAGACTATATTCTTGTTTTAGTTGATATGACAATTTCTCAATTGAAAATCAGATTTGAACAAATTAAACTTTTTGAATCTATATTTGGTTTCTTGTTTGATGCATCACGGTTAATTTCATTAGATGATGAAGGAATGAAAAATTATTGTTTGAAACTTGAAAATGCTTTGACACATGGTGAGAACTGTGATATTGATGCACAACGTTTATTTGCAGAATTACAAATATTGCAGGTAATGCTACCAAATGAAGCGTGTCAAGATGGAACTGCATGGAACTCCATTAAAATTGGTTTATCAAGAAGCATGGTGTGGGTATGTTCATCATTGTATTTGTTTTATTTTGAGGGGTATTGGTTTTATGTCCCCCCTATTTTGTATGATATGACATATTAATAAAAAAAATTATTTACATAAAGGGTTCAAAATTTTCTCCCGCCCGGGCCCCAAAATTCTCAGGACCAGCGCTGGTAATTCGTAGCAGATAAGAGTAGGGTACGTGTAAGGACAATTTGTAATGTGTACGGGTATGAAAATACTTCCATCCGACCCTTACCGTACCCGTTGACACCCCTAATAATGCTTATGAAAATCTGCACTTTGGAAAGAGAATATCAATCCCGTTGTCTCCGGTTCAAAAGTCATAAAAGAAAAATTGTATATGCATGTGTTCCCAACCCAAAGATTCAAACAAATCATTGTGCATCTGAATACTTTTCTAGCAACTATAGAAAAATAACTATTTGTGTTTCCCAAAGAGGCCATAGAAGGAGAAATCATATCACCTAAGGTAACAGAATATTTATGTTTAGATCAAGACCGTCCGATCATAATATCCACACTAATATTAATTAAAGGAGCTCATGAATTCCACCTTGATCCGGATTGACCCGGATTATGATCGGACGGTCAGGATCTAAACAGAGATATCTTTCTTTCTCAAAGGATATGGACTCATAGAAGGGTGAGTTAGTATCCTTTACGATACCTAAAATTATCAGTTTGGAATCTGGACCGTCTGATTAAAATCTGTAAAAGGGTTTTCTTTAAACATTTGTGTCAGTGCTGATTGCACGGTCTGAATTCTTTCTGCATGCAGACGAGACAAACTCATATATAGAAGGGTTTGGTACAATTTTCTGGCCCAATGGCTAAGATGGTTATTTATAAGGCAATTTCTCTGGCCCAAACGATATCATTTTTTTTCCTCAAAAAAGGAAAAAAAAAAAAAAAAATGTCAAACCATTCCAGTTCCAATTAGAAACCGTCATAATACACAAGTAGTACTTTTAATACAAGTATAAACACAATATGTATATATATATATATACTCAATGGCTGTGTACAATAAGAAGTATCTTACATATAATGCGACGCTCTAGTGCCTAACGGGTCGCTTATTACACTATCTCCATAATTGATATATACAATGAATGAAAATTATTATAACATCATGCATATATGAACTGTGCTCAGCAAGGTATGAACCAAACTATCATAATTATCTACCAAACCAAACAAGGTAGGAACCAAGCTCAACGTCTGATCAGATATATAGGTAGCCAAAAAGCACCATGACAACAGAAACGGATACACCAAATGTCGGCATGGCAATGGCTGCAGCAGACATGTCTGATGCCACATCAGACATTACCATTGGAGATGGAACAGGTCCAGGTGCAGGGGCAGGGGCTGGTGTGGGGGTAGGAGCAATTTGTGCCTCTGTGACAAGCATCATTATAGCAAACAGGATGAGCACCACAAAGGATCGCTTCATCCCTTCTGCCTTCATCTCTCAATTCCTTCCCTGTTTACTTTTCTTTTATTGTGTGAATAATAAAGTGATTGAACAATTTGGTACAATAGAACCTGTAAGAGGGATGATATTTATAGGCAAATTTATAAATGGAGGTGTTTAAATTATAAGAAAGGAAGCAGAAAATTCTGAAGAAATAAATGCGAAACACGGCATGTCAATCTCACACAATGTACATAAAATCAAATAAATTCATTACATTCGCAATTTTGATGTAGAAGGACATTATAGGTTCCAAATCACAGCATTTTATTGACAAATTAAAGCATTACAGATAATTAATTTTGATCTAGCGATTAAGACAATATTATTTACGTGAGAGGTATAGATTTTAAAACTAATTCCTTCTTATTAATAAAAATGAAAAAACTTTTGATTATTTTTTAAACAAATTTCTTTCACAAAAGTGGAAAAATATGATTTATCAAGGCATGCATTCTTCATTTATTGTAATTTTTTATTTATTGTTTGATAATTAGTTCTTGAATGATAATTATATTTAAGAATGGTAATTATGTCGATAGTCAGAATTTGTCAGAAATTGATGAAATGATAATCAAATAATTGTTTAAAATCTCATAGATTCAATTATCCTTAGATGGAGGTCCTTTGTTGTTGAAGTTCCAGAAGGAGAGTTCTACCATGACGGTGGGCCAATTCTGGTTCATGACAATGACATCAAGCTTTTGCTAACATGTGGATGGCTCGATATCTCGGTTCTGACTGTTTTCACGTTGTATGTTTGTTAAGTTGTTCAATAGTATCAAGCATTTTTCTCTATTTTAATTAACTATCTAATAATTTGTAGGCACTTAAGCAAGTTGTGTTCGACAATGGAACATAATTTTTGTACTTTTTTGGATCCCGGACGCATTAATGAGGCATCTCTTGATATGGCGCCCAAACAAGCAATAGATTACATGTGCGATGCCCTCCTTCAGTCATATGCCCAAGAGAAGCCATTTGTCCTCGCACCAGTTTTTCAGAAATCACTTGATTACACTGATATCTATTAGTACAACTTATATTTAATTAATTTTATTTGTTAATTAAATATTAAAAATCATTTAAAACTGCAAAACACAATGGATCTTCTTCTTCTTTTGGCCTCGTAAAAATAGTGTGTTTGTGATGGATCCAGAACAGCCAACTGATAAAACAGATTATAAGATCATGAAGTATTACAATCAGTAAGCAATCAATTAAACTATCTTTTATTTCCATTCTTTTAAGTAGTTATTCTTCTAATCTCTGATTAACACTAATTACCACTGTCCTTTCTTAAACTGCAATGTGTATATGTCACCTCTTAGTCTCATTAATCAGTTTTTGTTGTTCTTGAATTGAATTTGACTTATTTAACTGAATTCGTTCAGTAAATAGATGATTTTTGTTACAAGCAAACTGAACATATGCATCGTGCAGATTCCATCTCAATTTACTAGTTCTAGTGTGAAACTATAGGTATCCTAACTTCTTTTAAGTTCTAACATAAATAAATGCAACCAAATAGATTTCTAAGCCCTATCTTACATCCTAGCAACCTAAATGGCCAATTCATTGCTTATCTAAGAGCATGCAGTTGCCTTGCTGTTGCACAATATCCCTCTTTAGTTCATACCTAGGTTTTCCAAGAAAATCATGGGGTTTTTCTAAATTTACTTGAGTTCATTTAACATTTTATAATCTTGCATGCAGTTTCCCTCATCAGGTGTTGCGCCTCTCCCAATGGGTCAGCTCCATGAAATCAGGGGCATGTGGGCTAGAGTGTTCATGGATGAGCACTTAAAGTAATCAGTTCTAAATACTTAATTCTAGTTATAGTTCTAAATACTTTGCAGTTATTACTGTGTACTTTTGAATGTGTATGTGGGTTATATGGTGTATATATGTGTTTACTGTAAATAGTTAGTGATATTTTGTTCAAATTAAAGTAGTGATTTTAGTATATATGTGTTGTAGTTAGAATTGGAAATTGCGTGATTTTTGGTATTTGCAATAGCTATATATTAATATTGATATTGTTAGCCAATTAAAAACATTATTAAAAAAAATTAAGATCACAGATATTAATATCAAAACTAAATCGTGAACAATATACATAAATGAACAAATTAAAATTTGCGCCAAAAGAACAAACACGGTTCAACTTTATAGAAATATGAATGTCTTAACCGTGGGTGCAGTAGCGTGGCTGAAAGGGGTGGGTGCAACAGTGTGGCTGAAAGGTGAAATCAGAGCCGTGGGTGAAAGGGTGAAAAAGTAACGCTAATTACATTGGAGCAGCCGTGGGTGATCTTTAAATCTAGTCACGGTTGCCGAATCGTGGTTAAGTAAAACCTTGATTTTTACAAACACCCACATGAGTCACGGACTCGCGGTAGCACATCTGTAGTTGATTTATATTTTTGACCGTGGTTACTATACTTTTCTGTACTGGACCGGTCCATCTCTCCATAATTAAGGCAAGATTTAGTAATATATAGTAACGGTGTATACACCTTGAACACTTTCATATATATTCTTGGAATCTTCATAATAAAATATCAAAACACTGTCATTATCCTATCCACTGTAATAAAATGCGGTTCATGCGCCCGCATATGCGTATGCGGTTGGCAACTGCATGGAAAATCAATATGCGGTCTAATATGCGGTTCCGCATATGCGGCCGCATATTCGACCGCATATTCGGCCGCATATTTTTACCGCATATTCGGACCGCATATTTTTACCGCATATTCGGCTGTATACTACTGCATATTACCGCATATTATCGAATACTTGTTTATATATATATATATATATATATAGAGGAGGGATCCACTTACAACAAATTTGAGTTACAACAAAGTTACAACATTCATTTTTTTCATTTTCAAAGTCCAAATCGTCGATCCAAACCGTTCAACATGATCATCTAAATAAAATGTACTTGCAGATCAAATTTTATATTTTTTTGAATTTTTTTACTATTTATTAAGATGGGTACAAAATTCAATGGTCTAAGTATGGCTATTTTTTGTAAAATACTTAATAAATAGTAAAAAAATTCAAAAAAATATAAAATTTGATTTGCAAGTACATTTTATTTAGATGATCATGTTGAACGGTTGGATCGACGATTTGGACTTTGAAAATGAAAAAAATGAATGTTGTAACTTTGTTGTAACTCAAATTTGTTGTAAGTGGATCCCTCCTCATATATATAATCTGGCTAATATGCTACGCGTAGCATAGAGGGCCTCCGTGCTACGGCTCAATTTTTGAGTTTTTAAAATCCTAACGGTCGATCCGAACCGTTCAACATGATCTCCATATGAATATGTACTTGCAAACCAAATTTTACATTTTTTAGAATTTTTTTACTATTTATTAAGCCACTTTGAAAATTGCTGATCCAATGGTCCAGAAGATTTTACTGTTGTGTACAAATTACTGTTTTTTCAAAGTGGCTTAATAAATAGTAAAAAAATTCTAAAAAAATGTAAAATTTGGTCTGCAAGTACATATTCATATGGGGATCATGTTGAACAGTTCGGATCGACCGTTAGGATTTTGGAAACTCAAAAATTGAGCCGTAGCACGGAGGCCTCTATGCTATGCATAGCACCGTAGACACTTCCTATATATATATATATATAGGATTTTGCTAATATGCTATGCGTAGCATATAGACCCTCCGTGCTACGGCTCATTTTGAGTTTTCAAAATCCTAACGGTCGATCCGAACAGTTCAACATGATCTCCATATGAATATGTACTTGCAAACCAAATTTTACATTTTTTAGGATTTTTTTACTATTTATTAAGCCACTTTGAAAATCGCTGATTCAGTGGTCCAGAAAAGTTTACTGTTGTGGACAAATTAGTGTTTTTTCAAAGTGGCTTAATAAATAGTAAAAAAATTCTAAAAAATGTAAAATTTGGTTTGCAAGTACATATTCATATGGAGATCATGTTGAACGGTTTGGATCAACCGTTAGGATTTTGAAAACTCAAAAATTGAGCCGTAGCACGGAGGCCTCTATGCTACGCGTAGCACTGTCATATCTAATATATATATATATATATATATATATATATATATATATATATATATATATATATATAATCTGGCTAATATGCTACGCGTATATAAGGGCCCCTCCGTGCTACGACTCACTTTTTGAGTTTTCAAAATCGTAACGGTCGATCCGAACCGTTCAATTTAAAACGAGCATATATATATATATATATTAATTCCATTTTAAAACGAGCATATATAAGTCCGCATAAAAATCTGCATATGCAGCCGCATACTATATATGCGGTATGCGGTGGCCTTCCGCATACCGCATTTTAAAACATTGATCCTATCACATGCGCACCACCATGTTCCAGAAAGGTGTCTTGGTGATTGGTTAATTGGTATATATAATTAAGGACAAGTTTTGGATGAAGCACGGGGGACTACAAATCCGTTAATCACTGGCAACTTGCTATTTTGTATTCTCTTAAAATGTTTAGAATAATATATTCAGCAGGGTATCAAGATTCATTATTAATTGTACCCATTCATTATTGTACAAGGCCTATATGCACTAATTGTTGGTCACAAAACAATCACACAGAGAAATAATTCCATTTCATATAAAAATATTCAATTTTTTGGGGTTTAACAAGAAAACCATAAAATATTGTATATAGGCGGGCATGAAATATATTTCATACTGCATGTACTCAGAAATAGCTTCTAATTAATATTTTGTTTACAGAAATGAAGATTTCTAATTAATATTTTTCAATGGTTCAGAATTGTCTGAAACAATGGTTTTGTAAAATACTTAATAAGTAGTAATAAAATAAATGAAAAATGTAAAAACCGAATTGGTAGTTCCACGGCCTTGGAACTACCACTTTGATCTTAGCCACTATATATATATATATATATATATATATATATATCGGTGTACAATGAACCGTCAGGATTAGGAAATTAATTTCTATTGACCAATCAGATTAGTAGCTATTCCTGTAAGTTCCGGAATTAATTTGAATATTGTTCTTGTACACAGCCTAGGACTTAAATGTGTAAGTTTTGAGAATATGTAGCAACTTGTAAAAAAAACATGTGAGCGAGCAGGATTGAAGTATGGAAAATATTTAGCAGACTAGATAATTAAACGAACATATGCTAGAGTATTATTTCTACGTGTAAAGTTTCAAGATAAATAATTATAAAGCACAGGAACCATCGTAGAAAGCCACCTATTAATAAAAAAGCTACCATTAGTGGATTATATCATGGAAAAATAAGGATTTTTTTTTTAAATAGAATTACTTTAAATTAATTTAACAGAACAAGCCTTTGTCGGGTTGAATTTCGAAAACTAGCCTCCACCGATCCTACGGACCGGTGTAGCAAGAAAAACACAACCCACATCGATCCTAGGGATCGGTGGAGCCCGTTTTGCACCAGCCACACCATACTACACAGAAGACCACACCAAATACCCCTGCACCGATCCTGTGAATCGGTGGAGCTTAAAAAATGCCTCCACCGGTCCTGTGGATCGGTGTAGGTAGGTTTAGGGTTAAAACCAAGCAGCCGCACCATTCTTCTCCTCTCTTCTTCTCTTCCCAGTCTCCATTCTTCTTTCTTCTTTCTTTCATTATTTCGTTTTTCTCAAATTCAATAGAGGAGTTGCCATATGAACAGATCGCCACCACCATTGTACTCAGTATCATCTTCTGACTATTATTGTGAGTTTTTTTTTTTACTCATATGTTTATATTTAGTGTTGTAAAATTAAAAAATATTTGGAGTTAATTTGGTGTTTGAATTTTGTTCAGCAAAATGTCACTGCTATTGATCAATGTGTATTATGGTGGTAACCTCCAAAGCACTTCAACAGGTGTTGGTTATGACATAGGGGCTGCATTTACCTTTACCGTATCTGATTCTACCAGTTTTACTATTATAAGACGGTAAATATACGTTGGACTTGAATTGCTTCCAAGTCGAGTCAAATTGACAATCCGGGTACGTATGAACACAGCACAACCCGGATCGTACCATTTCTCACTATTTCGGATAGAAAATGAGAAAACTTGGGATGTCATTAAACAAACTGCAGCTCAAGTGGCTGGATTAAAGGTTATAGAATTGGTAGTTGAGGTACACCAGGGTAGAAACCAAATTAGTTATGATCCGTGTCCAGATAGTTTGCCTGGAGGTAGTAACACACTGTCGGTTCAGACCGGCTTTAATCCTGACTCGGGCAGTGTACCTGTACCCACCTACACACCTCTGGTTCAGGCTGGTGATGACAATTGTGAGCAATCAGATTAAGACACATAATCTGATACAAGTTCTTTTGATGATGACGATTCGGCTGAAGCATGGGACGCAGATATGGACGAATATGAGGCTGAAATGAACGCCCGAGAAATATTGAAGGATTGGCACGAGTCGATCCCATTCCTCAATCGAGGACTTAAGCATCCATGTTCATCATTCAACGATGAATTGCCAATGCCATACAAGGATCGTGCATTTTTTGCGAACCCCCCTAAGTTAGATGAAAAATTTGCTGAAGGTCAAATGTTTGAATTCAAAGCCAAACTAAAATCAGAACTTGTTGATTTTCACCTACCCTGAAACACAGAGTTAGTCGTGCTAAACAGCAGCAAAACTAAGTATAGAGTTAAATGTAAATCTTCTAAATGTCAATGGAAATTGTATGCAATTGTAGTACCAACAGGTGCATGGACAATTTCCACCAACTCGTTTATCCACACATGTTTTGGAAGTGCTGAAAGGTTAGATAGTCATCAAATGACTGCCAGAGTAATTGCTGATATTATTAAACCGGCTTTGAAAGATGATCTGGAGTTAAGCATTAAAGCGGTCAAGCATATGGTGAAAGTTAAATTTGGGTCAGTAGTGCCCTCGTATAACAAGTTGTGGAGAGGTAGGGAACTTGCAACTGCTGACTTGTTTGGGAGCTGGGAGAAGTCTTACGAGATGCTGCCATCGTTGTTGGGTGCCATCAAAGCATCTAATCCAGGTACACAGTACCTACTAGAACATGAACCATCAGACAAGTTTAATATCAATATTTTCAACCGGGTTGCATGGGCATATGGGCCATGCATTGAAGCATGGCCTCATCTTCGACCCATTATTAGTGTTGATGCCGGGTTCTTATCCGGAAGATACAAGGGTAAACTTTTTATGGCTTGTGCTTACGATGCAGAGCAACAACTCTTGCCACTTGCATTTGCAATTTGTGAAAAAGAGTCTATAGAAAATTGAGTTGGTTTATGAATTGGTTGCGTATCAATGTTGTCGGGCCAGGAAGAATACGCGTTATCTCGGACCAGCACCTTGGTATACGAGGGGTGTTTGAGGCTCCTAATCTGGGATGGTGTGAGGAAAACGGTGAAGCTGTCCACCGACTGTGTTCACAGCATATTTGTGAAAATATTTGAAAAAAATACCCTCAAAAGTGGATCAAAAAGGTATTCAAGAAATATGTTGAGAAGAAAAAAATCTGGAGATTTGAAGAGGGGATGGAAATGATTAAGCAAAGAGATGCAGACGTATATGACTACATTATGAAATTTGGTAAACGGCTCCGCAACTCTGATGCAGAGCCTTTGGCTCTGCATAAGTGGGCACGCATGATGGATTCCTCAATCGATGGGGTATAATGACAAGTAATGGCTCTGAGGTACTAAACAGTGTATTTAGGATTGCCAGGCAACTACATGTGTGTGACATTATTGAGAAGACCTTTTATAAGTGCGTCGACTAGTTTGTAAATAGGCGGGATGCCGCGATTGGATGGGAGGCAACGGGATTGGATTTTTCAATGAACATTACACTGCTTTTACATCGTTGTAATGAGAAAGCAAGGAAACATGATGTAAGACCGATGTATTATGGCCATAACAACTATGAGGTTATTGATAAAAATGGAATTCTCGAGACAGTAAGTCAATAATTCGATAAATCTAATTATTTACTTTCACGTAATACATTTGATGTAAATATGATTTTTTAATTGAAATTCGGGGCGAAGTGAAGTACGATGATACCTTCTCTGCATAAGGAATGCCTATATGTGTGTGTCGGAGACCTCAATTAACAGGAATCCCATGTAACCATGTTCTTGCAGTTTGTTTCTTTAGGAGGCTAAATCCTAACGACTATGTTAGCCCATATTACAGCTTACAAAATTATATAAACACTTGGTCTGGTCGTTTCAATGGATTTGGCAATAAACGGAATTGGCCATTGGTTGATGCCCCATTATAAGGCCAGATCCGGATAAGGATAAAGTAAATAAGGATAGGAGAAAACACAAGCGAAGAATAATGACTATGGACAAAATGGAGGTCCCTGCCAACAGGCGGAATGCTCGACAACATAATCAAGAGTCAACTACAGCAAGACATTCGGGTATAACAATTTAAAAATTCAAAATACAATTCGTTTGCCATTTTATTTGAACTAAGTTGTACTCATTTTGTAACAGGTGCATCGACTCGATAAACTCGTAGGATTTAGGAATTTCTAAGTTTACAAATTATATTTTATCATGTTATGACATGCATTAATGTATCTTATTTAGACATTTTTATTGTATTCTAAGAATTTACGTTGACATTTTTATATGCATGTCATTTTTATTGTATTCTAAGAATTTTTATTGTTTAGGTTTAAGAATTTATGTTGACATTTTTATTGTATTCTAAGAATTTATCTTTGACATTTTTATTGTATTCTAAGAATTTAATCAAGAAATTATGCTTCAGTGGTACATACATGAATTTCAAATATGATTCAAATAAGCATAATTTAAACAACACATTTAGCCATGCTACAAAAATTCAATCAAAAAATAAATGGATCCAACACATTTAGTCATGCATTAATCAATAAATAATGGATCCAATCAAAAAATTAAAAGATATCATGCTTAACAGAGGCACTTACTCAATCGAAACATGTTAACGCTTTCGTCGGCGCGCACGCGGTGGTCCAAGGGCGTCAGTCCCGGGAGTGTACGACTGAGTAGGCTGTCTTGTACGGACTCCAAGAGGTGGACCTGAAGTGGATGGAGCATAATTTGCTGTAAGATTTCCCGGATCTGCAGTGGATGGTCCCATCATACTAAAGCCTCCCGCTAGTTCATCGATCATGAATTGAGATATAGATCCATGCTCTGTGCCACTCATGAAGTTGTCCCACGTCCGGGGAGGCTCTAAAGTTGTAGGGCGACGATAATGCTGATCAGGGAATCATCATCCAAATTGATTATGTCCAAGTCCATAGGGATCCCAGCACTGTCGAGTATGCCTCGGAAGATGTGGATCTGATCAATATCCTCCATAATGTCACGAGCATTCTCGAGCATCATCTTGCCATATGCCATTTGTCCCGGGGTCTTCACCATGTCTATTGTCTGCATAGTGAATTGTATCTCTCGAGAAATCTGCATAACACATTTCGAACTGTGACATATTGCACATTAATATTGAAAAATCTAGTTTGATTGAAAAAAAAATAATGTACGAACCACACGAGAATGCCTATGACCATGAGGAACGTATGCCAGTGTTGCAACATCTCCTGTCCGCGGGGGAGCCTGATGTCGTAGAGCTTGCGGATTGTTATCTGATAGATACACTGATCTCATACCACGCGCGTTGAACCAATGCATGTACATATGATGCCTACTCATGTCATATGGTCTCCGCTCTCCAATTAATACTGCAGGCTTCTCGATGTACTCACTAAGAGTAATCGCCCAACAACCATCCCTTGTTGAATTGCCATCGTGATACCACGTCTTTCGTAAATAACTGATCTCATTCGATGGTAGAGGAGGAGGAGGCAGGACCTCTTGGTACTTACCAAACTGGCGCATGACCCTATCCGCATGCTGAAACTCCACCATCCAAAAATGGATCACGTAACCGCATCTCATCCAATACCTCTTTTGTCATCGGACATGTCGAGGTAACTGATCATAGTAATCAACGTATGGTCGCTAGTTAACTGTCTCATCAGCTAGTCTATCGAAGTTATCTCTATATGTGGCTGTACCACCTGTAAAAAAAAATATAAATTTTAAAACATAATTATAAATCTATCGAAGTTATCTCGAATTATAAATCTTTTTTACCTAAGTGAGGGTTCTCTGGCCACAAATGAAAAGTGGTCCACTTCACACCGAAAGCATTCCTCGTATCCTCATCGGCACCACCGAAGGGAGGTGGCTCTGATCGGGGTATAGGCCGACCAACAGTAAATCGAGTCCATGACCAAATCTGTAACAACAACATCGGACCCGCTATCGTGTCTGCCCCCGTGTGGCAAGCACGTGACAACTCTCGATAGAGATGTGCAAGTACAACACCTCCCCAATTGTATTCTCGTGGAGTCTCTAGATTATTGATAATTGCAAGTACATCGCAGGGACTCCATCCGCACTTGAATCTGGAAACATAACCGACCCGAATAAATCCATACAAAAACCTCGGGTGTACCGTGCAACTATCTCATCATTGTGCCAATCTTCTAAGGGTAAACTAAATTGCGTCCGTAACCATTTTAGTCTAAGCGCATAAGCAGAGACGGACAATCGTTCTTTCGGTGTGTTAGGATTATAAATCCTATATTTATATGGCATTGTCTGATGGAGGTGATTGTAAAAAATAGCCGGATCAGCCCCTAGATCAAACTCTAAGTATGGGTCCCAATCAGTATCGCTGGTGCCAGTAATCGTGTCACCTGCAAATTAAAAAAATTATACAATTAACAATTTATTTTTTATAAATAGTTAATTAAATTAACCGATAAACAACTTCTGATTATTAATTACCCTTAATCGATAAGCCCCATAGACATGCAACATCTTCCAACGTCACTGTCACCTCACCGACAGGTAGATGAAATGTATTGGTCTCCGGCCTCCACCTCTCAACCAGAGCAGTAATCAAATGCGGATCAATCTTGCAATCATTAAGGCGAGCAATTTGATACAACCCTAACCTCTTCAGAGCATCGCCCATCCGACTGTTGTAAGCAATACTAGTCTGATGTGAATTTACCTGCAATGAAGAGGTAGGCTGCCAAAAAGAATTAAAACATTATAAACCCTTCAAATACTTCATATAATATTTATTTGCAACAAATAATTAATAAATATAATCAAAATTACCATATCACGAACTTCCCATGCCCTGTGGTTCTGTGGTGCTAATTTCAACAACTCTGGATAATCCGGATTATCCATTGACTCTGTTAGAAAATTTGATAAACAAATATTTTTGTAACTGATGAGAGTCATCACACATAAATATATAAACAAATATTTTTTGAAGCATATGGCTACAATAATCAAAATTGAACTATATGTAAACAACATATCATCTAATTCTGATTTTAATAATAAACTTCATGAACACTTAATTACACAAATTTATACTACATATTACTAATTTTACACATTTATAATTTCATCTAATTTTAAACTTCATGAGAGTCATCACACATTTATCTAATTTTACAAAAATTATAATACATATTACTAAAAAGTTACATTATACTACATGAACACTTAATTACACAAAATTATACTACATATATACTAAATTACACTAAATTAACATCAAATAAACTCTAAATTAACACTACATTAGCACTACATTACACTAAATTAACATCAAATGAACTCTAAATTACACTACATTACCACTAAATTACTAAATATACTCCAAATCAACACTAAATTACACCAAATACTAATTTAACACTACATTTCACAAAAACAATCTAAATATACTAAACAAACTAAATTAAATTAGTTTTTCATTTTAATTCGGCTAAAATAAAAAATTATAAAAAGAGGGATATTTACCTTGTCAAAATCGTAGATCTGAAGAGTTTTTAACTCTCTTAGACGATCCAGAAATTTTAAAACAATTGGATGGAGAAATGATTGAGTAAATTGAGAGGATAAAAGAAAAAGAAAAAAAAAAGAGTTCGGAAGAGAGGAAAACGATGAAGGAGAGGAAAGGGAGAGACAGAGATGGAACCCTCTCGGGTAGAAATTTGGAAATCAAGCTCCATCGATCCCTAGGACCGGTGGAGGTATAGATGAGGAATTTTCTGTGGCGAGGGTATTCCCTGGTGCAAAACAGGCTCCTAGGGACCGGTGTAGATTGGGTTTTTTTTGCTCCACCAATTTTAGAGATCGGTGGAGGCTAGTTTTCGAATTCCGTCCGAGAAAGACTTGTTCCGTTAAATTAATTTTAAGTAATTCTATTTAAAAATAAAAATAAAAAATAAGCATACCTACCGACCCAGTTTGAATGAAAAGTGCCTACGGGCTTTAGAACCAAAAAAACATAAACATACCTACCACTCCGTGTTGTTCTGTCTGCAAGTACACCTAACGAAGGGAATATTCCCAATTAATTGTTAATATGGACAACCAAAACAGCAAAAAAGATTGTGGATTCATTCATTTTTAGTGTTATTCATCTATATATGGTCACTCCATTCGGATTTTATTTCTCCCTAACCGAATAAATTGGTCCCGATTAATATATAATCACTTCTAATTTCTAAGAGCAACCATGCCTATGAATTTGTACTTTGAAAAAAAAAATGCTATTAATCTGTGTACCATCTGATAGTACCTACTGCTAGCGAAGTTGATATTGACCTCTCTCCAAATAGGTGTAGTGATTTGAGTCCCGCTCCATACCTCCTAAGGGAGAAACAACCATTGGTCGATCCCAACTGTATTTGGTTTTAAAATATACCATTGGTTTTGTGTCCTAATCAGGGTTCTAAATAGCTAGCTATAGCGAAGCTATAGCGCAGCTATAGCGAAGCTATAGCGCAGCTATAGCGGTTTTTGACCTAAAAAGCTAAGCTACGGGGTAAAACTTCGCTAATCGAGCTACGGCCGCTATAGCGGTAATAGCGGTCCGCTATAGCGCGTAGCGGAATAGCGGTCCGCTATGCTACATGGGCTTATTATTATTTATTTATTTTGCAATTTAAATGGGCTTTAAGGTCCAAACTGAAATTAAATTAGATGGGTCTATAATATCAATAAACTTGAACAATGTGCGTTGGCCTATATCAATTAAATTATTTGAATATGTAGTAAAATGATACTTAATATATGGTAGTAGGATATTTTGAATAGAAAATATATCGATAGTTTATGAATTAGGGATATTTTGAATGACAATTTGGACTTTGTATTGGTTCAATGTGAATATTAGAAATTCTTAATCAATTTGGTGTTTTTGTTACTTATGAGACTTTAGATAATGTTTATTATTAGTAGAAATATAAAATAAAATTTTTGAAAATAAAAAAAACGCTATGTAGGAAAGCTTTCGCTATAGCTACGCTATTCGCGATAACTTTTTTTTTTGTCTCCCCGCTATGCCGCTATAATCGCTATTTAGAATCTTGGTCCTAATCATATCGCACATATCTTTCTCGGTTTTCAAAGTTGAAACAGTCGATCCAAACCACTCAACATGATATTCATATTACAATATGCTTAGAGACCAAATTTCACATTTTGGCACTTTTTACTATTTGTTTAGATAGGTACAAAATCATTCTTTTTGAATGGTCCAGAGACAGGTATGTTGTACCTATCTAAAAAATAGTAAATTTTTTCCAAAACATATAAAATTTTGTCTTTAAGCACACTTTAATATTTAGATCATTATGAGTGGTTCGTATTGACTGTTTGAACTTTAAAAATAGAGAGAAAGATCTGGGGTATGGTTGGGGGACAAAACAATGGTGCATTTTAACCCTTCTCTTATATATATATATATATATATATATAGTGTCACACCCTAGATTTTGACCATCTGGAGCGTGATTATAACATCATCACCGCACTTTTTCTTGGCCCGCCAACCTACGACGCCAACGTAAAGGAAAATAAAATAACAAAATGGAGTCAGCTACAAAGCTTAGTAACTGGTTATTTAACGACATATCTCTATAATTAGCTTAATTTAACAATCATTCAAATATGCCAGATTAATCCATACAAATACACATCAATTATGCATGCATATTTAACCGGCGATAGCACGTCGGTCTAGGTTATCCGTAAAACAAGTCACATCATGTTCACACATGTGTAATCTCTGCCACAGGCGATTCCCACATTCTCATAACACAATTCCTTTAAATCGCCAATCCAATGAAAAATTCATCCAACATTGGAAGGCCACCAACTCACTGAGAAGTCCAGGCAACAATAGGAGGCTACAATCACAAATCAAATTCTAACATGCAATTGCAATAGCAATATTCAAATCAATCATATAAAACGAAAACACATATTATAGAGAAGTCCGGTTACCTGATAGCGATTTAAAATTTTAGATTAGATTGCAACGCTAATTCATAATCACTGTGACGTAGTTGTAATTAAAATCGAACATAAAATGAGTTTCTTCTCGATAGATAGGGTGTGCAAGAAAAAAAGGAGAGAGGACTTATTTGAGTTCGGCAGAGAATTGATACGGAGGACTTTGAAATTAGGGTGCTTAAAACAAAACAGAGAGGTGGCACTTTGAAATTAGAGTGCTTAAAACAAAAGAGAGAGGTGGCAGGAAATAAAACAAATGGGAACAGCTTCAAATAAAACAAAAAAAATAGGTGGTTATAATTCCGAAATTTTTATTTATACCATTTTAAGAAAATCAATTAATCAAATAACCATCGTTTCTGGTCAATTCTAAGTTTAACACGGCCGCAGAATGCCGGATGGGACCCATATGGGGAGTACCGCAGAATGCCGGAGCGGACCCTCATATGGGTCTGCAGAATGCCGGAGCGGTCCCCGGGACCGCGGAATGCCGGAGCGGACCCTTTATTTTTTATTTTAGAAATACGAAATTGTAATTTGATAAGGGTTATTTATTTAGTTTTGAACGTGGTTTAAATTGAATTTTGGTCGCAGCGTATTTTAGATATGTCGTTCGTTTGAAATATTTTAGATATTTTGGATATGTGGTTTCTTTGAAATTCTTTTGTGTACTCTGAGATAATGAAATCAACAAAATAAATAAATAACAACAAAATCAAACAAAAAAGAAACTAATCAACGAAATAAATAAGTATCTGACAAAACATCTACCAATACTACAAATAAGAATCTAACAAAACATCTAACAGTACAACAAATCAAAATCTAAGGCTCTGGACTAAACACCGTCCTCGCCTTCTTCTTCCTAAACCCCCGACCCCGCCTGCAGAGTGGCGTCTCGTCAGTATCTGCAGAGGATGCAGAGTCGTCTGCCTGGACATCCGTAGACTGAACCGGCTCCTGGCGAACCTCCTCAATCTCAGATGTCTGCTGGACCCCAGGACCAAAAACTGTGGTCTGTCCAGACTCAGCCTGCGTGAATAAAAACGCCTGTTTGGCAATGATGTCATCGTGGAGGGAAGGGTAAGGTACCTGCTGTGAGAACTGGCCAGGGAACGGCGGGATGGGGTCTGTCTGAACATACCTTGGCTGATAGGCAGGAGGTGCTGTCTGAGTGGGACTGTAACCCGGGGAATACAGTCCATCTCCCTCTGTGCCATACTCAGTGGAGATATTGAAGCCCAGGTCCTCCTCGTGTCCACCCTGTAATAACTTACAAATTAGATAATGTATTGAATAAGAAAAAAATCACAGTTATGTATTTTAATTTAAATTATACCTCGGGAGGCATCCTAGCCTCGGCTCGGCGCATCAACTCGGCACCTCGGTCGAACGCCTGACCGACCGTCTCAGCGCCGTGGACGGGTGCAAACACGTCCTCATCACCAGTGTAGGGGACATAGACATCGGGCTCGTCAGATATGTCGTCCACTGCATCAACACCGCCCAAGCCAGCGCACCTCAGTAGAGAGTCGAGGCGCGCCCTGTACCCACACTGGCACACCGCAGGTACGTTGTGCTTGAGAATGACCTTCCCGAGCCTCTTCCATCCCCTGGTGACGGCCATCGTAGCCCCTATGACGCAACTCTTGACAAGATATAATGCCTGAAAATTGAAAAAATTATGAAGAAGTTGTACAATTGTAAATATTAATAGTTTTGAATTTGAAAATTCAAATTAAAAATACCGTGGCTGCGAAAGGTGCGCCGGCGGGGATAATACCATGGATCCGTCCCATACGATCCCTCGGCTTCGGTACCCGCTCATGCGGGTTGTCGACGATGCATCCCTCAAGAAATATGGTGTACGCGCTGTGATCCTGGTACCAATCTCTGTAAGGTCTGTACGAATTACAACAAATGTTAGATATTCTAAGCAAAAAACTATAGTTGAAGTTTTGAATTAAGAAAAAAAATTCTTACACTGGCGCGACATCCATCTGACGGTCGGGCTCAGCCAATGGGAGATCTGCAGCTCCTGTCTCGAACACGTAATCTGCATGGGCAATCCCCCAGTCCTTGCCTGCAGTGGTCTCCCTGGGATGGTGCAGCCCTCGCCAGACCTCCTCGCTGATCGGTGCCGGGGGCGGAGCAAGCTGGCGCATCCTGAACTGTCTCATGACCCGTCCGGGGTAATGGTGCTCGATGATCTATATATTTTAATACGTTAGACTGTTTTTATAAAATTAAGACGCTTGTGTAAATAACTAGCATAAAGAAATTACGGTACCTGAAAACATATGAGTGGCACCTCTGCACGCCAGAAACGCTCCTGCTGACGACATCGCTCCGGCAATATCTCAAGATATGACCGATGTGCGCCATCCACCTCGACCTGGAAGTATAGATTTAATATCATATATCAATTCGAACTGGAAAAAATTTAAATCAAAATAAAAACAAAAGTAAACTTACATAATCTCTGTAGGGCTCCCAGGTCACAAACTCGGCATCATCTCTGAGATGCTCGATCTCCTGTCTCCAGAATGTGATGCCGAGAGACGCGCCATGCCCTGCACCCACCCAAATCTTGGGATAGCAGTACTTGGCGGCAAATGCAGGGCAGTTGTCCGGCTCTGGCTTGCCCCACTCCGGCACATCTGTCTTGTTGGCCAGGACTGGACGGCCAACAATCAGATGTGCGTAGGACCAGTGCTGTAGTAACATGCACGGTCCAATGAAGGTCTTGTTCTTCTTCAGGCAGGCTGTGTTAAGACCCCTTTACAATTTACAAAGTCAGTGTTACTACACTACGATGTATAATATTTGAAAATATTTATAAGAAGGTGTTTGTTACCTATATAGGCATGCCAGCGTGGCACCTCCCCAGTTGAACCTGCCCGCAGTGGACAGGTCGCGCAGAAGGTCGAGGTAGCACAGCTGATATGTCTATATTTGATCTATTGTTTCGACCTATTTTCAGACCAGATATCATGTTTTTAACCACTAAATTGCATTGTTTAAATTGAATATCAATAGAATATGGTACTGCTGCTATTTTGTGGTTGATTTGCAGGAAATAGGCAAAAACATGAAGAGTTCTGACCTTCCCCCACGCGAGTCGCGTCCCACCTGACGCGGGTCGCATCGCAGCCCAGACGCGACCTCAGACGCGACCCTCATTGCGCACATCAGTTCTAACCTGACGCGGGTCGCGTGCCATCTCATGCGGGTCGCGTCGACTTAACTGCGCCAGGCCCAATTGAGGCCCGTTAAGAAACCTATATATACAGAGGGCCTGGCACAGGAAAGGGAACCCCCCGATATTTTCGCAGAAAGGGGATCTGATCGGTTTGAAAGGAGACTTGGCGCGACAGAGAAGAGGGAGGCAATCTGGAGCCAAGAAGGATTCGACTTGGAGAAGAAGATTCGGCCAGAAGCTTCGATCCTCTTCGATCCTTCATCTCTCACCATGATTTGCACTCTCTTTCTCTCTTTTACTTTGATTTTGCTCATGTCTGAGTAGTCTTGTAGTTTCAGGAGTTTGGATGTAGTCTTAAACTTTGTTTGATTATGCACATTGATTGATTCTGAATGTTATTTCGTGTTTCTTTGATTCTTGTATTATTTGTGATTGCTTGATCTAAATTGCTTGATTGATTCTTGATTTTCTACTGTTGAATGCCTTTGGTATTTCTTCTTGTAATTTGGCCTTGACGTTCTTGCAAGTTAGGTTAAGTACTTGAGGTAGGTCTGAGATCCGAAATGTTAGGTCAATAGTAGCCGAGAGGTGAAATTTCCACTTGTGGATACCTTTAGTAAACAGAACTGAGAACTTAGGTTTGATTAAACAGCTTGATCAAACCTAAGAAGGTGAAATTGCATTTCCAAACCAGGTCAGTTAAGCCAACACACGAGAGTTGAGGTTTAGTGACATTAGGTACGGTCAATCTAGCCTTACACGACTTAAACAACCAGTTTTCTGACATGTGCAGACTCAGCTCAAGGGGCCATGCGGGTCGCGTGCGAGAGCACGCGGGTCGCATCACAAGGGTCGCGTACGAGAGTACGCGAGTCGCGTGACAGGTCCAGAGTGCTTGAGGGCCACGCGGGTTGCATACGAGAGCATGCGGGTCGCGTCACAAGAGTCGCATACGAGAGTATGCGAGTCGCGTGGCAGGTCCAGAGCAGCAAAGTTGAAGATGAAATCTGAAACCCTTGAAATGCCTTTTATACAATAGTTTTACTTTCTGACATTATATTTGTTCATACATTTGTTCATTTCATTTGTTCATACATTTGTTACAAAACCTAAGAATAGACAAACACACAACCTTCAAACTTCTAGTACCTAACTAGGTAGAGTAAAGATTCAGAATTTGAGTCGTCCCTGTGGATCGATACCTGAATAGACTACACGACGGAATTGTGCACTTGCAATCTTAGTCAAGAGTCGAACAAGGGTTAAAAGCTACAGATTCGTCTGTAGTGAAGCTTTGTTCTCTCACGTTTGGCGAAGAACAACAGCTTCACCTGATCTCCATGCGAATCCGGAAACAACCGACAGGTGATCATCTCCAAAATATAGGCGCGCAGGTGTCGGTCAACAATCACCTGTTATAGATTTAAATTAGAACATTACTTACAAGAAAATAAATATAATACTAATTAAATTAAATCTTGTACAAGCAAATACCTGATCTGGTCGATCCGGAAAATCCTTGAATCTCGCCCGCAGCTTTGCCAAGCTGATGCAGCTGGGCGAGACCACGGTCTTCTCACCTCTCTTCTTCTCTTTCTGGAGATCCTCGTGCGAGATCCCCAACAGCTCCGCGCACAATGCCCGTAAGTCTCCGTACTCGACGCCCGTGACCGGCTCCCCGATAATAGTCATACCCCACAGGCAACTGACGTCCTGTAGGGTGACTGTCATCTCAGCATGGGGGAGATGAAAGCTGTGCGTCTCGGGACGCCATCGCTCAACGAGGCCAGAAGATAAACCCTCGTCAGCATTCTCCTCGGCCATCTGGGATATCTGGTACAATCTCATCGAGCGTAAAACCCCCCCGTACGCCGGCTGGTACCGTAGATGAGTGCGGTTGCGACGAACCGTAACCGCATCCAAACCCTGCATTTAATTAAATAATCAGATCGAGTTCATTCATCAAAAATTCGGGATGACAAATTTATAAATATGACAAATTTACTTACCCCAGTGGCAGCCTCTAAAATCCGATGCTCCGCATTCGGGTACCACAAGAAGTCGCTGACCCTGTCGGTGCGACTCCGGATACTCGGAACATCTGCCAATGCTGTCTCGATGTACTGAGACATCTCGTATGGCGTGGCTGTAGGGCCATGCTGTGTACCCCTACTGGAGGATGGTCTTTCTCTACTGGATGTCATGCTGTATTGGATAATTTTTGGTCAAATATGAGAGTTTGGTAAAAGTTCGGTTTAAATTTGGGTACAATCTAATTAAATTTGGGTGCAATTCTAATTAAATTTGGGTGCAATTCTAATTAAATTTGGGTGCAATTCGAATTAAATTTGGGTGCAATTATAATTAAATTTGGGTACAATCTAATTAAATTTGGGTGCAATTATAATTAAATTTGGGTACAATTCTAATTAAATTTGGGTACAATTCTAATTAAATTTGGGTACAATCTAATTAAATTTGGGTGCAATTCTAATTAAATTTGGGTGCAATTCGAATTAAATTTGGGTGCAATTATAATTAAATTTGGGTACAATCTAATTAAATTTGGGTGCAATTATAATTAAATTTGGGTACAATTCTAATTAAATTTGGGTACAATTCTAATTAAATTTGGGTACAATTCTAATTAAATTTGGATGCAATTCTAATTAAATTTGGATGCAATTCTAATTAAATTTGGGTGCAATTCTAATTAAATTTGGGTGCAATCTAATTAAATTTGAGTACAATTCTAATTAAATTTGGGTGCAATTCTAATTAAATTTGGGTACAATTCTAATTAAATTTGGGTACAATTCTAATTAAATTTGGATGCAATTCTAATTCTAAATCCTAAATTAATATCTAACCCTAAACCCTAAACCCTAAACCCTAAATCCTAATCCTAAACCCTAAACCTAAACCTAATTACTACTCTACACTAAAAATTAAAACTAGAGAAGAAGAAGAAAACTTACCCGAGGTCGAAGGGATTGAAACTTCTTTGAAATGATATGAAATCCGAAACCAGCGGCCCCTTATATAGGCTCCTGGGACAGCTCCGGCATTCTGCGGACCCATATGAGGGTCCGCTCCGGTATTCTGCGGTACCCTCCATATGGGTCCGCTCCGGCATTCTGCGGCCGTGTTAGATTTAGAATTGATCAAAACCGATGGTTATTTGGTTAATTAATTTTCGTAAAATGGTATAAATAAAAATTTCGG
The DNA here is from genome assembly GCA_025461045.1 of Carex parvula. Lineage (NCBI taxonomy): Eukaryota > Viridiplantae > Streptophyta > Magnoliopsida > Poales > Cyperaceae > Carex > Carex parvula. Next base: position 632,651 of record JAJGRW010001388.1, on the reverse strand, counting down.
GTTATAATTTATAGAAGGGGCGGGGGTTACATCAGGGTGTCTCTTTGGTCTCTGCTTCTTTTGACAAATTGAAATTCCCCAAATACTTAAAAGTTGATCAATAGGCCAGTGGCAAACAACCCAACACGGTTTGCAAAATTTTTAATTCTGGATTACTTCCCTTTATTCCAAACAACTCAATGAATATTGTTTGTGCACAATCAAATATTGTGTGCATGTGTACTTGGATGCATCCACTCAGCTTCCGTCAATATGTATGTTGCTATACTCTCCTAATTATATATAACTTTGTTAATAGTGATTACAAAATAGATACCACAGGGAATCAAGATACATTACTGTACCCATTGACTACAAGTCCACGCCAACAGAGAGATCCATCGACTATGTGTGTTTGCACTTCTGAGTATAACAATAGTGTAGTGAGTTATATACCTGCTGTCATTCACTGCTGATATAAGCTGAACCTGTAATACAACGCAAGTCTTAGTTAACTACAGGACCCGCTTCACAAGAAGTAGTTACAGCACCCCCGTGGCAATGGTTTATTATTTATTTTTTATTTTCTATTGAAGCACTAGTTTTCTCTTCTCTTTCCAGAGTGAACCTGAACCAGCTCTTATCTTTCTCTTGAAACCTCGATCGAATCTCTTCCAATTGGAATTTTTCATACTTGTATTCTCCTGTTTAATTACCCGAGTAGCATGGATCCTGTGTCAATGACCTTTACGGCAGTCGGGTGGCTGATGAGTTCTCTGGTAAAAAAGGCTGTTACTGCGCTGTTGGAAGCATGGGCAAAGCGAATCGGCCTTGGAAACGAGTTTGAAACCCTCAAGGACCAGCTGCTGCAGCTTAGTGCCTTGCTTACAAGTGCCCATGGCCTTCGTACGAACAATAGCTTCCTGGAAGAGTTGGTTCAGAACCTTCAGCAACTGGCGTATCGAGCTGAAAACTTGCTTGACGAATTGGACTACTACCGGCTGGAGGACGAGATTCAGCATAGAGGTACCTGAGAAAAGTTATTGTTCTCTCATATTTAATCATAATTTAAAAGATGTATACTTTCATGATTGAAACAAAATATATAAAATTAAACCAAAATCTCTCACCCGCCCAGACCCGTACCCGGACCTGCCCAAGCCCATTTCCTATATGGTCCGTTCCATTTTTTTTTTTTTTTTTCCAGTGAGCAGTCTCAGTTTTTGATCAGATTCAAAATTCAATTTAGAAAAAATGGCTACCTGAATTTTTGTGTTCTTTATATCAAATTAAAGGTGTTGGAAGTCTAGTTTTCAGATAACATAAAATATCTCTACAAAAATATTATAGATTTGTACAGTTTTAACGATTAATTGACAGAGGTCAGAATAGCTTGAAATTCCAGTGACCAATGTCAGTTTTTGACCAGATTAAAAATTCGATTTAGAAAAAATGGCTATATGAATTTTTGTGTACTTTATATAAAATTAAAGATATGAAAGTCTGGTTTTCAGATAATATAATTTCTCTATAAAAAAATATTACAGATTTGTACAGTTTTAACGATTAATTGACAGAGATCAGAATAGCTTGAAATAAGGCATTAGCTGGTCAATTAATAAAAATAAATCTATCATTCAATTTGAATTTAAAAATCTGAATTTAAAAATAAATCTAGCTTAAATGAAATCTAACATAAACTAATTCTAACATTCAATTTGAATTTTAAATTACTCTGCAAATATAACATAAAAATAAATCTAACATAACATATTAAAATCTAACATATCTAGCATATTTAAAAATATATCTAACATATTTAAAAATAAATCTAACATATAAAAAATAAATCTAACATATTAAAATATAAAATAAATCTAAATTTCAAATTTAAATTACTATAATCCGAATTAATACAAACGGTCAAATGCATCATTCTTGTACCACAAAACAATATAAAAAAAATTCAAAAAAATATTTTCTAACTTTTTACAACTTATATGGCCAAATAATACTTATAAATGTCAATTTTATATAATTTCATCGTTATTTGTCTCTTAAAATTGAGCCAATAATTTTGGACCGTTCATTTTATGTTATGAATCAGGTCAATCTGCAATTAAATGATTCCAAATTTATTTAATGATCAAGAGAAAACTCTGAACATAAACATCTCAAAATTTTGCGAGTTTGGTTATGTCTAACTTTGATCCAACGTGAAGTGTTTATAGCTCTTCGATGTTTCAATATTCAGGCAACCGGATGGATAGGTGAATGACAATATAATTTCATCAAACTTTGTTATAATAAAATAATTACAATGTTCTTTAACTTCAACGTTCCGATCGACCAATGGGCGATATCTCATTCTCTTCATGAACTTATAAAACAAGAGTTTATGTTTCATGTTCCTGCATGTAGGATATGAGTTGGTGAAGGCGAATGTAAATATGTCATCCATTGGTCAATCGGAACCGCTCATTAAATAGCATTATATTAATTTCATTGTAGAAAATTTTGATCAAATTTTATATTCATTTACCTATCCATCCGGTTGCCGGAATATTGAAACATCGAAGGGCTATAAACACTTCACGTTAGATCAAAGTTTAGACATAACCAAACTAGAGAAATTTTGTGTTGTTTATGTCTAGAGTTTTCTCTTGTTCATTTTAAAACAAATTTGAAATCATTTCATTGTAGATCGACCGTTGATTGATAACATAAAAATGAACGGTCCGAAATTATTGGCCCAATTTTAAGAGGCAAATAACGATGAAATTATAAAAAATTGATATTTATAAGTATTATTTGGCCATATAAGATGTAAAAAAGTAGAAAATATTTATTTTGAAATTTTTTCATATTAATTGTTGTACAATTTGTGTCGGTATAAATTTCTAAATTCCTTTAATCTTTTCGGCTATTTTTTAAGCATTTCATTTACTCTTTTAAATTATTCATTTTAAAAGAACATTACTAACAAAAAATCCATATAGCCATTTTCTCTAAATTGAATTTTGAATCTAGTCAAAAACTGGGACTGCTCAATAGAATTTCAAGTTATTCTGACCTCTGTCAATTAATCGTTAATATTGTACAAATCTGTAATATTTTTGCATAGAGGAATTATGTTATATGAAAACTAGACTTCAATAACTTTAATTTGATATAAAGAATACAAAAATCCATGTAGCCATTATCTCTAAATCGAATTCTGAATCTGGTCAAAAATTGGGACTGTTCATTGGAATTTCAAGCTGTTCTGACCTCTATCAATTAATCCTTAAAACTATACAAATCTGTAATATTTTTGTATAGAGGAATTATGTTATCTGGAAACTAAACTTCAATATATTTAATTTGATATAAATAACACAAAAATCCATGTAGCCATTTTCTCTAAATCGAATTTTGAATCTGGTCAAAAATTGGGACTGCTCACTGGAATTTCAAGTTATTCTGACATCTGTCAATTAATCGTTAAGATTTAACAAATCTGTAATATTTATGAATAGAGAAATTATGTTATCTGAAAACTAGACTTCAATATATTTAATAGGATATAAATAACACAAAAATTCATGTAGCCATTTTCTCTAAATTGAATTTTGAATCTGGTCAAAAATTGAGAGTGCTTACTGGAATTTTAAACTATACTGAACTCTGTCAATTAATCGTTAAAATTTTACAAATCTGTAATATTTTTGTAGAAACTACACTTCCATATCTTTAATTTTATATAAAGAACACAAAAATTCATGTAGTAATTTTCTCTAAATCTAATTTTGAATCTGGTCAAAAATTGAGACTGCTCACTGGAATTTCAAGCTAATTTGACCTCTGTGAATTAATCGTTAAAACTGTATAAATATGTAATATTTTTGTATAGAGAAATTATGTTATGTGTACACTACACTTCCATACCTTCAATTTGATATAAATAACATAAAAATCCATGTAGTCATTTTCTCTAAATCGAATTTTGAATATGGTCAAAAATTGAGACTGCTCACTAAGAAAAAAAAATGGACCAGACAAACCCGTACAGGCCGGACCGGACCGGACCGGACCATGGACCGGACCAACCTGTGTGGGTCTGGACCATGGTCCATGGAACGGGTTTGGGTTAACCCCTCCAAATTGGACCCGCTGGACCCGGACCGTGCCAACCCGTGACCGGCCCGTTTGCATATCACTACACGGATGACGATTCAATTAATTTCTGTAATTGGTATAATTTTTCTAACAGGTACCCAGGAGAAAGTAAACTGCAGCAATAAATCATCAGCTGCATCCTCTCCTTCAGGCTTTCGGCTCGCAAGCAATTCTATCCGTTCACATTTGAAGGGGATGTCTTGTCGCTCTGGACGAGATGTGCTAGTATCACTAACCAAAACCTTCTCTTCTAGATTTAATCTTTCCCGAAGGATGAATGTGTTAACCAAACAGTTGCAGAAATCTGAGGAGAAAGTTCGCAATGCTGTGCAAACAGAATCACTAGTTATAACTGCCGGTAAAACCGAAATAAGTCAAAGTGTAGCAACAAACTTACCCCAAACATCATCATTTCTTACTGATACTAGAGAAGTTGTTGGGAGAAACATAGAGCGTGACCAACTACTGAACTTATTGATAAATGAAGAAACTGCAATAGTTGGTAAGGTCCTTGTTCTAGCACTAGTTGGTTGTGGTGGTGTGGGGAAGACTACCCTTGCTGGACTAGTTTTCAATGATCCAAAAGTTCTTAGTTCCTTTGATGTTAGATCCTGGATTTGTGTGTCTACTCGTTTTGATATTGTCAGGCTTACACGTGAAATATTAGAAGGTGTATGTGGCAACAGATATGGTGAACTCCACAACCTCAACGAGCTCCAAAATAAACTTAAGGACACATTGGAGTCCAAGAGATTCCTAATTGTTTTGGATGACATGTGGGAAGATAAAGATAAGAGCCAATGGGATTCAATGGTAGCTCAATTAAATAATTGCATGGGGAAAAGGGGCATAATCTTAATGACTACTAGAAACCAATCTGTTGCCAAAATGGTTGATGCAAGAGATAATATTTATTTGCAGGGTCTAGATGATAATGCATTTTTATCATTCTTTAGTACATGTATATTCAATGATCCAAACTTTGGGGGAAATTGGAGGTTAGGAAAAATCGGACAAGAAATTGCCAATAAGTTAAAGGGTAACCCACTAGCAGCAAAAACTGTAAGTGCTCTGTTAAAAGGAAAGCTTGATGAGAGATATTGGATGAAAATCAGGGATAGCGAAGAGTGGAAATCTCAGAGTGGTCCAAATGATATTATGCCAGCACTCCGGTTAAGTTATGACCATATGCCTTTTCATCTCCAAAGGTGTTTCTCATATTGTGCCATTTTACCAGAGGATCACCCTTTTACATGTGAGGAGTTGGTATATCTATGGATGGCTCAAGGTTTTCTCGATGTAAGATCTGAGGGAAAAAGTATGGAGGATATTGGGAGTGCTTACTTTAATGATCTGTTCAACCGTGGTTTCTTCCAAACCATACAACGAACATATTATGAAGAAGCGTATTATACATTTCATGACTTGCTTCATGATTTGGCATGTATGGTTTCCTTCAAAGAATGTTTGACCATTAACGGTACCGAACCTAAGAAAATTCCACCAACCATACGTCATGTGTCGATTTCTAATAGTACAGAAAGGGGTGAAGAAGCAGTACTCAGGGCATTGGCATGTTTGGAAGGAGAGAATCTGAGCACAATAATTAATTGGGACGAATTGTCTGCTGATACTTCAGGAAATATTTCAGAGCTGCTAAAAAAAGCAAAATTTCTACGTTCAATGCGATTAAAACTAGGTTCCGTGGTACCCCACGATTATTTCATTCAGAATTTTGTTAGCCTCCGGTATCTAATATTAAGTTTTGGTCGTGACACCACTCGTTGTACTCTTCCTAGAGAAATATGTAAGCTATATCACCTAGAAGTGTTTGAAATTAAAGATCGTTATAGTTATACTATGGTTGAGTTGCCAAATAATTTTAGTGACCTTGTTAGCTTGCGGCATTTTATTGTTAAAGGGGAGCCGTTTATTAAAAACTCTTTGCATTCTAAGATATGGGGAGTAGGGAAACTAACCTCTCTACAAGAGCTGAATGATTTTAATGTTCAACAAGAGCAAGGCTTTGAGATAGAACAATTAGGCTCTCTTAAGGAGATTGGAGGATTACTCCACATCAGGAATCTTGAGAATGTAAAATATAAGGCAGAGGCAAGCAAGGCTAGACTAGAAGAGAAAGAGAAGCTTGATGCCTTGTATTTAAAATGGAATCATGGTGAACTAGAGAACCAAAATGTTGTGGAGGGCCTTAAACCAAACACCAACCTCAAATTACTTGAGATAAATGGATATGGTGGTGTGGCTTCTCCCACGTGGTTGGATCCCTCTCTCATTTTTCTTGAGTCTCTGACCCTGGTGAATTGTAAATCATGGGAGCTGCTTCCACCTATAGGGGAGTTTGTGTTTCTCAAGCAGTTGAAGCTGCGTAGATTACCTTTGAGGGAAATTGGACCTCAGTGCTATGGTACTCGTCAAAGCATGAAATTTCCATCTTTGGAAAAGTTGAAGATAGAAAAGATGCCAGATCTCAAAAAATGGGTGTGGAGTGACCAACTTCAACAATTTCTTTGCTTTAAAAAACTCAAGGAACTCACAATTCGAGGTTGCCATAAATTAGTGGATCTTCCTCTCTCAGGATCTACATCTGAGGTGTTGGAGAGGTTTCCTTCTCTAGAGAGTCTGAAAATTGAAGATTGTCCACTAATTTTTCAACTACCACCTCTTCCATACAGTTCTCTACTTTCTTTTATATCAATTAAAAGAACTGGAATTATTAGATCAATGGTTTATGCGAGGATGCTGCAAAAGTTAAGATTGAACCTGAATCAGAGTTGCAGCCTTAAGGGGGCTGAAATGTTGGCTTTCCATGAGCTTAGCTCTCTGTGTTCTCTACAGATATCCTACATCTCCAGTTGGGAATCTTTGGACTTGCATTCTTTTGTGGCCTTAGAGAATTTGGTTATAACGGGGTGCCAATCACTCACTTCTATTACATTTGGGGAGCATTTGGTCCGTTTGAAGTTCCTCACAATTGAATCTTGTAAAACACTGAGCTCAATCAAAGGTCTAAAGTCCTGGGTAAACCTGGCATATTTGAATTTTTGGGAATGCCCCAGTTTCATTGCAGCTTGGGACTTGCATCAGAAGAATTAGAGAGGACTGAACCAGACTTTTCCTTGTCTCTAACAAAAATCATTAGCGACTCTTCTGCCCTTTTAACCTTGCCTATCTGCAAGCAGCTCAGTTCCCTTAAATATTTTGAATTGGAATTTTCTTCGTTTACTGAAGAACACGAAGTTTCTCCACAGTTCATTACCTCTCTCGACTTGGTCGATATCAGGGGGTGTAAAAAGAATCTTCAGTCATTTCCTTTTGATGGTTTCCCTTCCCTCAAGATACTAACGATCAGTTTCCCTCACATTGAATCACTATCACTAGACAGTCATACTGAGATAACTGAAGAATGTTTGAAACTAAGAAACATCGAAGAAGTACGTATCTGGAGTTCTCCTGTTAAGGTAATACTTTAAATATTCTAGTATAGCTTCATGCTGACAGTTCCAATAAAAGTATTTGCCATTATGAGGTAGGCTTGCAAGCCCAGCATATTCAAGCCACTTCAATCATTTTTGCTTGAAACAGATCAATACATTGAAAATGGGCTTTACTGTCCAATTTGACATGTTCTGGCACTGGACATATTTGTTCTGGCACTGGGCAATTTGATATATTCTGTACTGTATGATTTTATTTTTGTTTATTTTGTCAATAGTCATTCGTTCCTTCTTTTGTTGCTTGTACAATTGTAGTGCATTACGAAAGCCAAAGCCCTTTGCAAGGTATCTAACAATTACCTTTTCTTTTAATATTGAAAACTAGATTCGTTTGCATGTGAGCTCCAGAGGAAATGATGTGCCAGCAGTTGGATGTAGTTAATTAGCAGCTCAAATTTCAAGGTTAAGGAATGAGGTGAGCATCACTTCATAGACAGATATAATTAATAATTAGTAAGCTTAATTTGATTATAACACATGAGCTGGTGATATGCAAATTTTACTGCAGAATTGCAGGAGGATAGATCTAAGCATCAAGTTTCTGATCCTATTCGGTTGATTTCTACCAATTTACACGATTCCAATTCAACTATCAAGTGACCGATTCATATTCCAATTCTGATTTTCAGAGCCTTGGTCAAAACGGAAGTAATTTTCTTTACTCTATTGTTTAGATCTGCAAGTTTTATTTCAAGATGGTAATTTTAATTAGAATGGAATCTGTTAGAGATGACAAACTTGGGTACATGTAGCATAACCAATTTGATTTTCCTCTCCGCCACATTTCTTTTCTCTTTGCTTCTTCCAATACTAATTACCAGTAAAAGGAAGAAAGGAAATTCGTGCATTATTTGCTTCTATGACATTTAAAAGTAATTCCTATCTTTCTGATTTTTTACAAAATGTGTCATATATTTCTAAAAATAAAAAGAGCAGACCATTTTTTTTATCCACCCACTGTTCACCTTCAGAAAATCTCCAATTCATGTGCCACGTCAGCTACGATTAATAGAATCAGTGTTGTTTGATGCGTTTTTTTATTTGACCTTCTTTTTTCTTGCTGTTTTCATTTAAATGTTATGTAATTAAAAATGCCTCACATAATGAAACTACTATTCAAAATTACTAGAAGAAGAATATATATAGAGAGAGAGAGAGAGAGTTGGGCTATGGTGCATTACAATGTATATGTTATCTTGTACATTGGACTATAAATCATTGCTTTCCAAACAACCGATCCAAACTGTTCAATTTGATATCCATATTAAAATGTGCTTGGAGACCAAATTTTACATTTTTTGAAAATTGTTAGCTATTTTTTTAGAATTTTTGAATGTACAATGTATAAGATAACATATACATTGCAATGCACCATAGCCCAACTCTCTCTCCCTCTCTCTCTCTCTCTCTATATATATATATATATATATAGGAGTTGGCTACAGTGCTACGCACAGCATAGAATATGTACTTGCAAACCAAATTTTACATTTTTTAGAATTTTTTTACTATTTGTTTAGATAGGTAGAAAATCACTTGATCTGAATGGTACATAGTTTTCAGATCAAGTGATTTTCTACCTATCTAAAAAAATAGTAAAAAAATTCTAAAAAATGTAAAATTTGATTTGCAAGTACATATTCATATGAGATCATGTTGAACGGTTCGGATCGACCGTTAGGATTTTGAAAAGTCAAATATTGAGCCGTAGCACGGAGGCCCTCTATGTTATGCATAGCATATTAGCAATTTCCTACATATATATATATATATATATATATATATATATATATATGAGGAGGGATCCACTTACAACAAATTTGAGTTACAACAAAGTTACAACATTCATTTTTTTTATTTTCAAAGTCCAAATCGTCGATCCAACCGTTCAACATGATCATCTAAATAAAATGTACTTGCAGATCAAATTTTATATTTTTTTGAATTTTTTTACTATTTATTAAGTATTTTACAAAAAATAGCCATACTTAGACCATTGAATTTTGTACCCATCTTAATAAATAGTAAAAAAATTCAAAAAAATATAAAATTTGATCTGCAAGTACATTTTATTTAGATGATCATGTTGAACGGTTGGTTCGACGATTTGGACTTTGAAAATGAAAAAATGAATGTTGTAACTTTGTTGTAACTCAAATTTGTTGTAAGTGGATCCCTCCTATATATATATATATATATATATAGGAGGGTTCAAATGCCTCCATTGTTTGTGCCTCCACCATGCCTCCGTTTTTAAAAACTTTAATAACTCAAAATTTAAAACTTAAAAGTCAAAATAAAACTGTTGAATATGATCTACATCATTTTATCTATGTGCTCATAAAAAATTATCACATCTGGATTTTGTTTTTATGTTAATCAATAAGTTGAAAAATCAATGTCTAGAAATTTTCCACATTAGTACGTTTTTTACAAGCTCTTGATGACAACCAAAACAAAATTGAAATGTCATAATTTTTTACACGTGCATAGATAAAATGATGTAGATCATATCCAACGGTTTTATTTTGACTTTTAAGTTTTAAATTTTGAGTTATTAAAGTTTTTAAAAACGGAGGCATGATGGAGACATGAAAAATGGAGGCATTTGAACCCTCCTCATATATATATATATATATATAGGAAATCAAAAGGTAACAAAAATAAGTACTGTCAATCCACTTTGAAAGTGGAGTACAACGTCAAAAGGCACAACAATTACAAGTAATTAAAATAAAGATAGAGATGAGAATTTCTAGGATTTCGGCACACCATTGCTACTCAATCCACTTTGATAATATACTTCTGTCGGGTCTGATTTCCTGTTGTTATTTTATGAAAGACACCACATAGGTCACTGCGAGTTATCTTACGTAAGAATGATAGATCTTTCATCGATATTCTACATGGGACACTGCGAGTTATCTTACGCAAATGACTGATCTCTTAAATACACAAGTTGCTACACAGATCACTGCGATTTACCTTACGCAAATGATGGAACTTGGTTCGCGTTTTGTTGTTCTGATTTATGGTTTTCCCGCTAAGATTTTCTTCACATAAATCTAATAAATCCCAACGAGACTAATTCGTGCAACATAGTTTCTCTTACCATTAAAGTACTGTCACTACCCTAATAGACTAAACTAGATCATCGAATTTAGATGAAGGGATAATAAATCACAAAAATATTTCGATTAAACAACAAGAAATCATAATCAACAGAAAATATATATATCAAAGCATTAAGAGTAACAAGGTTTAGTGCCTAGCCCCTAAGAAAGGAACTTAGCCGCAGAACGGCATGGTTACAATCACTCCTCTCTTTCTCACTTAACTAAATCTAACCCAAATTATAAAGATACTAAACTATTCTGTCTAGGGTGCTTATATAGGAGGGAAGGGATGTCTAGAGTTGAGTGGAGGTCAAGAAACATGATCTGGATACAGTTGTCGGCAGTTATTCCCCAAGAGGAGCCTTAGTTACGGACCGTATTGGCTGATACGGTCCGTATTGAGACCATATCGCTGAAGGGTTTAATGCGTATCGCGCTATCTCCTGGTCCGTATTCGGCTAGGTCCGTATTAGGCAATACGGGCCGTAACAGAGACTTAGTCGATGAGCGTCGCTGATCCGATTGACCCGATTCTTGCTCCATTTGGTGTAAAATAGTTCCAAAATCTGTTTTCTGCAATAAAATATAAAGAAGGGTGACAGTAGCCTTTTTCTCTAATTAATTAAACATAAGTGTGAGAAAATATGCAAAACCTAAGCCAAAACCCTACGTAATTCATCATCATTTTGACTCTGATCAGCTACTGTCACCCTTCTTTATATTTTATTGCATGAAACATGTTTTGGGACTAATACACATTAAATGGAGCAAGAATCAGGTCAATCGATAAGCGACGCTTATCGACTAAGTCTCTATTACGGCCCGTATTTACTGATACAGACCTAGCCGAATACGAACCAGGAGATAGCTCGATATGCATTAAACCCTTTAGCGATATGGTCTCATTATAGACCGTACCAGCCAGTACGGTCCGTAACCAAGGCGCCCTTTGGGGAATAACTGCTACAGTTGTATCCAGATCAGGTTTCTTGGCCTTCACTCAACTCCAGACGTCCCCTCACTCCTATATAAGCACCCTGGACAGAAGAAGAAGATATCTTTGTAATTTTGGTTAGATTTAATTAAGTGAGAAAGAGATGAGTGATTGTAACCATGCCGTTAAGTTCTTTTCTTTGGTTAAGTTCTTTTCTTAGGGGCTAGGCAGTAAACCTTGTTACACATGATGCTTTAATATATATATTTTCTGTTGATTATAATTTCTTGTTGTTTGATTGAAATGCTTTTGTGATTTATTATCCTTTTAATCTGATATCGATGATCTAGTTTAATCCGTTAGGGTAGTGACAGTGCTTTAATGGTAAGAGAAACTATGATGGATGAGTCAGTCTTGGGAGTCATTAGATTTATGTGAAGAAAACCTTAGCGGGGAAACTATAAATTGGAACAACAAAACACGAACTAAGTTCTGTCATCTGCGTAAGATAAATTGCAGTGTCCTATGTAGTAACTTGTGTATTTAGAGATCTGTCATTTGCGTAAGATAACTCGCAGTGTCCTATGTAGTATCTCGATGGAAGTCCCATCATTTGAGTAAGATAACTCGCAGTGTCTTATATAGTGTCTTCCATAAACAACAGGAAATCAGACTCGACAGAAGTAGAATATCAAAGAGGATTGAGTAGCAATGCTGTTCCGAAACCCTAAAAATTCTCATCTCTATCTTTATTTTAATTACTTTTAATTGTGCCAAATTTACATTGATCACAACTTCAACTCTCAAATTTTCAGATTTCGTCTAGCCTTTTGAAAGATTGTGATTTGATGGCTCAAGACTGTAGACCAATATTCCCTGTTGATCGACCTCGATTATACTACTCGATAGGATTGTGCGCTTACAATCCGAACCGATAGCATTTCTGAGTTTATAAATTTTAAAAGAAAACATCGCTCACTTTTGAGTGATCAGATATGGCCAGGCTTGAATGCAGAGACCGAAAGCCTATGCCACAGGGGGAAAATATGGATGCCCATACATGTAGATGGTTCATGTTCAATTCTGTATTTTGTGCCTAGGTTAGACCTCTGGATTACACTGAGCAGATAAGGTAGCAGTTCATAGGTTTTTTCCTAAGAACCAAATGAATCAGCAATAGACAGCTCACTCACTCTCCAAATCTTGTTGTATGAAGGCTGAACCGTTTTGTACTCATTTCTAACTGCAAATCGACATGCTTTTATTGACATCTCCAGGTCCTCCATAAGACCAGGTTTAATTATATCTGCAATCATCCTGACAGTCATCTGACGAATGTCTACTGTACAAGCAATACTGTAACAATTGTGCTTGTATGGTTTTGTTGCAATTGTCCAATTGCCTGTTTCAGTAGTTTTTGCGTATAATCTCCATGGACACCCCTCAACTCTATATATAACCACATAGGCACTACGATTGCTCTGGATTTGCTGTAATTCTAAGTTATTATCCATGGAAAATTCACTCAACTTGGATTTAAGATCAGCTTTGGATTCGAACATCTGCCCACCGAAAATGGACCGTCGATTCTGGGTAGATACCAAAAAATGCTTCATCCTTGTACGGCATCGGCACATCATCATTAAATGCCGAACAAGGATGCTGCAATCCCAGATTAATAAGGGAATAGACAATTGTCACTCCTTCATTACATCTTGCATCCTAATCTCATCATCAATTTCGGCCATATCATCTTCCCGACAACCGGGTCATCAAGGTCAGAGTTTGTGTCTGAGCCAATATTATTATTCAGCTGGTCAAAATAATTATGCAAATCAACCGGTGCCGGTATTTCGTGGGGGTCGGGGGTCATCACAATAAATGGGTGAATCAGACACCGGTATGTCTCTGCTACTTCCAGGTACACTACCTGGGTATGGGTCATAATTGGTCTGACTAACAATTGGTACTGACTCAACCACTAATTCAAGAAGTTTAATATTCAGTACCGGAGTGGCATGCCAAGGACCATATGCCATATCATTTCGTGGTCTATGTTAAATAACTGGTATTTTTCTGCTGAGTCAGGTGGTGCCGTGTTCAAACGTGCCCTGATTGCCAAATCGAACTGGCTAGGGAGCATATGAATGTCAACATATATATGTCTTCTTAGCTCATCAAGACTAGTTGAGTTAGTAACAGAAAATGTGCAGGTCGGTGCGTTTGAAATTTCACGTCTGTGGTACACATTTATTAATACTTGAGACATTTTCTGAACAAAAAGTTTGACAATCAACCTTCGATATCATTTTTAATTTGACAACCTAAAATATGATCGTAATTGAAAAAAATAACTTACTACAATCTTCAGACGGAAGCTAAAAGCACAATGCAGGGGGCCGATCTGTAGATAATAGACTTTCTAACACTGAACTGTGGATCTTCGATTTCAGCTAGAAGAAGGAAAAAAAAATGGTGACTGAGAGTTGGAGGAGAAGAAGGATATTTATAAGCAAACTTTAAAAAAAAAAAAAATTCGGATCGAAATGACATTTAATTTCTTATAGTTTTTGTAAAAACAAAAGTAATCATGTTGGTTTGGTAATTTTTTGTAATTATGATTTATAAAAAAAATCCGGCAATGAATCGATAACAGGTGGAACCCAATGGAATGGAGGAATGGGGAGACGATCCAATGGTATGCTACGTGGCATCCGTTGGTCCGTTATAGCCGTTCGATTTGCATCATGACACGCGGCTAGTTTTAAGATTCGTATAAATTAAATGAACACTAGTCAGACCGCCCTTGCTCTTGGACCCTTTTTAACGCAATCTCCGAATAGATTTGCTCACCTTTTGTTTCCCATAAAACGTTTGATCTGCTCGACGCAAGGGTTTATCAATCTAGGGGTTTTTTCTTTCTCCTTCTTCCCTCCTCAATTGCTCGCCATGGCATCGAACGACGAACCGAAGGTACACCTGAGGAGCAGCGATGATGAAATATTCGACGTCGACAAGGCGGTGGCGATGAAATCGTTGACCATTGCCGCGTGGCTGGACGAAGAGAAGGACCCCGACGAGTTCATCCCCGTGCCCAACGTGAAATCTAGCGTTCTCGCGAAGGTCATCGAATATTGCAAACACCACGTCGCAGACGAGGAGGAGGAGGATACCGATTTTAAGCCGAACTCGGATGCTAGGAAGCGCGATCCGTTTGATGAACAGTTAATGAATGTCGATCAGGAGACCCTCTTTGATCTCATCCAGGTTTGTTGCTTACTTGCTTTGATCTTCTTACTGTTGTATTGCGATAATTTTGGTTAAGAGCTGGGATCGCGTGTATATTTTGACAATCTTGATTCATGAGAATAGATTTCTTAACTTTTTTAATTTTAAATTAATAGAAAAAAAATTTAGCGACATGTTCTCTGGACTTATGGATCAGTGTATCATTTGATATTTGATATCTATCAAATATCATTAAATATAACGATTGCAAGTTTTAAATCATATGATAAACAGTAAAACTTGCATGAAGATTCATTATTTTTCATGTACATCATATAAATTATATATTTTAGATCCCATTTAAACGGTCGGATTTGATAATTACAAATTATTTTTTTTACCAGTGTCAAAATTGTCAAGTTCATATATAATGGATCCCTACCCTTTGTTCAAATCAGGTTGTTGTTGTTGTTAATGGAATTTGCAACTTCTGTCCCAATCTAGGCAGTTAGAACATATCCTGTTTGATAACACGTATTTTCTTTAGCAATTAAAATTCTTAGAAACAACGGCACCGCAGCACTACAACACCAGAGGTTAACATTTGAATAATAGAAAGTTCGCAAGAATTTTCTGTGATCCATCAGAAATGGTGTCACAAGGATAGCAGACGATGTTATAAGAACCTATTAATAGAAGTTCAGATTTGGATCCGTGATGAAAAGTTTGTAGAATTATATCGCAGACTATATTTGTGAACCTATTAATAGAAGTTCAGAATTGGATCCCAGGTGAATAGTTTGTAGAATTATATCGCAGTCAATTTCTCCGAACCTGTTAATAGAAGCTCAGAATTGGAATTATACTTAATACTTTTGTCTAATGATTATAATTGGTACCGAAAACTCTTCCAGACAAAGAGGTGGTTAAATTATACATTTATTCTTGACAATGCCTATTTTACTTTTGAATTTACTACCATAAATGGTCAACTACACTAGTATTGTATGAATTATTTTAAAAAGGTAAAAATACATTAATTTATTTTGAAGTGTGGCCCAAGTTGAAGCTACAAAGAATTAGATCAAACTGTGTTTACTGTGATCCAATCCTGTAACTTTCTAATAAGTTCACACTTGATCCTCTGTGATGTTATTTTGTGATGGATTGCTTGCGGACAAATGCAGCAATCTCTATTGTTCAAATTTTCAGTTTTGGTGTTCTGGGTGTTGCTTTTTTTAGAAATTTGAATTACCAAATAGATTATATTTGGGTTTGAGAATTTAAATTCGACCCGACTTGCTCCGTCATTTTCTTTCAGGCTGCAAATTATCTCAATATAAAGGGACTACTGGATTTGGGTTGCCACACCGTGGCAGATATTATGAGAGAGAAGTCGGTTGAAGAAATGCGGGAGGTATTTAATATCAAGAATGATTACACACCTGAGGAGGAGGCAGCGGTTAGGGCAGAGAATTTCTGGGCTTTTGACAACCCTTAATTGTACTGTTAATGGGATTCTGGTACAGGGCAAAAGTTAGGGTTTTGGCATTTTTGCATTCACTGCTCGGTATATGCTAATGTGCCAGCATCCTAACATAATATACCAGTTGACAGAATGTTTTTTCTAGAAGCATCCAGAACAAATGATGGGCATGCTTGGGTGATTAATTTAGTTACATAGTTTTATTTTAATGAAGTCTATTGTTATAAGTTTTGTTCAGTGCTTAAAGGTAAACAGCTGGTATGATAGGATTAATTGACTGTTTTTGTCATATAATAACTTTTGCGCCTCTTCTTTTTTTTGGGGATCCTTTTCTTGTCTGAAATTGGTGTGGTATGGAGTAGGGGTGTAAACGGATTGGATATTATCCAATTTCATCCAGATCCGAATCTGGAAAATTACTTAAATTATCTGATCTGCATCCATATCCAAGACTATCCGTATTCATATCCGTATCCGTATCTAAAAAATTATAGCGAATAAGGATACGGTTTCATTTTTAACTATCTGTAACTATTCGTATTCGACCATTTACATCCTTAAACCACAATAAAGGTACTCTTTGTTCTTAAATTGATTTATTAAATTACATATACATACTAATGATTTATTAAATTGCATATATATATATATGTATATATATGTATGTATAGAGAGAGTGTGACTAATATCAAAACGTTTGCACCAAGGCACTTGTAACCAAGTTGTTTTCGGATTTTTAAAGTCCAAACAGTTGATTCAAATCGTTAGATGTTCGATCTATATTAAAATCTGCTTGGAGACCAAATTTTACATTTTTTGAGATTTTTTTACTATTTATTAAGCCACTTTGAAAATTGCTGATCCGGATGAACAGTAAAAACAGTGCAACCAAATTCTGGACCATGTGATAAGCAATTTTCAAAGTGGCTTAATAAATAGTAAAAAAATTTCAAAAAAATGTAAAATTTGGTCTTCAAGCAGATTTTAATATAGAGATCACATCTAACGGTTTAGATCTACCGTTTGGACTTTGAAAATTCAAAAACGACTTGGTTGCACGAGGGCCTTGATGCAAACGTTTTGATATATATATATATATATATATATATATATATATATATATATATATATATTCGGATGAACAATATAACACCATGACGTGATTAGTGACTATTGTTTTGGTAATATGATATATGTTTTGCAACCAACAAACTTATTATGAAAAATATTAAATCTAATTATGAATGAAAAAAATTGTATTTAGATGTTAATTTTTACTAGAATGTACATTAGTAATTTATTTTTAGTTATCCGAATTTTATTCATATCTGTATTCGTATCCGTCTGATATTCGATCCGTGTTCATATTCGTGTCTGTATCCGATCCATATCCAACGGTTTACACGCTAGTATGGAGCCCACATTTGAGAAGTTTTATCAAAATGACTCGAGGCGTAGAGTTGAAAAAGAGATGAGAGAAGCAGAGAAGTTTTTATGGAGTTGAGCATTTGTTGTTTAATATCAGCATAAATCATGCTTAATTCGTCAGATCACAGTCAAATAAGAGCTCGTTAGTTGTGTATGATCTGGTCATTGTATATACATACTGATACTGGTTGTGGTTGGTACTGTGATGTTAGTAGTAATGGTGATTCAAAATTGCACAAGAAGAGGTGAAATAATCACTGCAATATAATTATGCAATACACAAAGCAAACACCTCATCACTCCATCAAACATGAACAATAAAACAAACAAACAAGCGCGCTCAAAAGGAGTCAAGAAAAGATATTCACACAAGCATATACATATTCCAGAAACCAGAATAGCTATTATCGCGTCTCCTATCTTCATCGTATTCATGGGCTGGGAGTAGCAGACTAGCAGGTGGTTGGGATAAGTATGGAATAGAGGGAATTTGGAATCCAGGAATTTTGGGAATTGTTGATGGAATAGGAGGAAGTGTAGTGGGGATTGTCGTGGGAATAGAAGGAATAGTAGTTGTAATAGCTGGAATAGGTGGGAGTGATCGATGTGGTGGGAATGGTTGGCATCGGAGGCAATGCTGTAGGGATGGCGGTAGGAATTACAGGAATTGAACTTGGAATAGTTGGTTTTGGTGCTGTTGATGCAGCTTCAGGAGCCGGTGTCGCGTCTAAGAGATGGCGATCAAGCAGCTATATATACTTCCATCCAATTGATGCAACTCCCCCCTTTGTAATGTCAGATAGAAAGAATATAAATAAGATTTAAACTATTGATGTTACAGTTTCCAAATTTCATATTATTTGACAAGTGTAAAATTAATTTATCCTTTGTTCCTTAACCTTTGAATTTTGCCATCCAGCTGCTAGCTAGCTAGCTCTACAATGAATCATCTCAACTCTCAAGTTCTCAATATACCATGAATTACTAACGCTTAAAAAGCCTTTTTTTTTTTTTGCTTTTGGAAAGATAATAGAGTCATATGGTTTTGATTAGGTATTAAAAGAAAGAAATATATAAAAAAAAACTGTTTTGATAAGTGGCAAGCTTTCAAAAAAAAAAATATATATATATGGTAAAAAGAAGAAGAAAAGGAAAAACAGTAATTTCCTGGTCTATACGGCTATGAATCCATATCCTCGACGGTACCGTAAAAGATTCTCTTTTACAGTTAGCTATTTACGGTTGAGATTAACTCTCAGTCGGTTTGGGATTCGGGCTGACTGAGGGGGCAGTATTATTTGGCTTTGATATTCGTGCCAAGTTAAAAAGAACGGTCCAGATCAAGTAATTGTAAAAGATTCCCTTTTACGGTACCGTCGGTGATATGAATTCATACGGCTATACCCTTCAATGCACAAGAGGCCCAAAAACGTAAGCTATTAAAGGTCCATATAATGCCAAACCAGTAGCCCAATATGATCCAGTCCATAACAATACGCAATTGATGTACAGAATTGTGTCCGGTTTGTTTCTGAAGAAAAAGGTCGGAAATTAAAACTCTGTTTAGTCCCACATGCCGTGGACATAACGAATAAGTGAATCGGAGTAGTTTTGGAAGAATGTTTTATAAAAATTTTAAAAATTTGACAATAGAAGTATTTTTACAATATATCTGATCATAACACGTGCAAATTAACAAAGAACAAACTGCAGTTTATTTCTTTTTTAACAAGCATTGCCTTGGTTTCTTTACAATGTGTCCATTTAAAACTTGCAAGTTGCAACAATCTAATATTTAATGGCGTTTGATGAAATATCAAATAACATTAAAATCACATGAAATTTGATACAACCAATTCACAAGTCCAAACAACATGTCTACAATTTCTTTTTCTATTTTTTTAAAATTAATCTAAAAATGTATTGTCAAGATTTACCCAATCCATAATATATTTAGACCTGGTAACTCATAAAATTTTAAATCACACTTGTTTTTTCAGAAAATTACTTAAAAATGAGAAGGATTATATTCTTTTATCCTAAAGCAGATCCAAAAGCATGATACCACTTTATATCCTAACATCTGCATACAGAAAAAATTGAAAAAAAAAATAATGCCACACACAAATTCATGCCAACAACAATAAATATCATAGTTATTTACTAGTTTGACATGGGTAATTAATAAGCTAGGTTTGAGTTATAAACAGGTGGAGCTAATATTTTCCTTAGGTTATGCTAGTTGCTAATTAAATTGAAATTAAATAGATGAAGATCTCATGATTCCATATACTGACAATCAGGAGGGCTAACTTTAGTGTCTTCAGGACCTACAAAAATAATAATATATAAGTTAATCCTTAATTTTGAACCAGACTTGAGGATTTAAACTACAAGCTCAGTCCAGTATATTGTAACTGTCATGAACCACCTCTCTATGTACTAGTAATTAGGGGAGGAACAGCAACAGAGCATACCAAGAGAAGACGACCGAAGCTCAACCTCGCGGCATTCTTGCACAAGGGCACAACAACAACACATTAGATGCGACAAGAAATCATCACACAATCCACCCTTCAAAGAGGAAGGAAAAAAGACATGAGGAATGTAGAAAGCATGTCATCTAAATTGCTGAAAAGAAGTTTGTTTTTTTTTTCATCTTTTTCATTTTCTTTTCAGCAACCTACAAGCATTAGGTCTGTTATATGGCTTATGGAATAAAAAAACATACAACTACAAATTCATTTTCACTTAGTTTATTTCTTAAAATCTAAATGATCATATTGAAATAATTATAACAGAAATATGTAATTAGTTCCCATCTATAAAATGGAAATAGATACACAATACATTGCACAAGTAGACATTTTCTGATAATAAAGATGCCCCTTTAGATATTGGTCAACAGAAATCCTCTCAGAAAATGAAAAAGGAAGCACACAGGCGCATCCGCACCCATGACCACACAGAGTGGTTCTTAACTTCTTACCCTGATGTGGAACTTTTGGCGAAGTTTTCTCCTCACACAACAGGTATAACAACAACATGACAAGCAACAAGAATATGCCATCAACTCATTACATGCCTCTCCAGATGCTGTTCACCAAAATAAAATATTTTAATTCACTTGTGCACAATAAAAATGCAAAATCCTAATTCAAAGTTAGAATAAACACCTCAGTTACGCCTGCATTTAATTATCACAAAGAAATTTCGGAATTGCTTAGATAATAAAATAACAATTTGATTAAATACTTACAAATGTATCGGTTCTTGGCAACAGTTGCAACTTTTGAGAAAGTTCCACAAGGGTAAAAGAAAGTCCTCAGACCTTCAAAAGATAAGAAAGTAAAATAAGAGCCTACAAAATGTACACTTTTCTGTATAGAGGAATAAATTGAAAGACAAAACAAAATAGAGAAAAATCTGAATTAGCATACATAAAGAAGGCTCTTCGCAACAACCGAGTAAATCTGTATTCCATTCATCATATCTGGTCAACCCTTTGCTGCTATAACTTACATCACGATCTCTGTGTTTAGCAGAAATATGTCAGCAAACTTGGAATGCTCTGTATTTAAGAAAACTAAATCTTCTAGTCAAGTCCAGAACTGTCAAAGTCTACTATTACTACAAAAAAGGAAATCCGGAACTGAATTATACTGGCAGATCAACAGCTTTTCATCAATACCAAGGAGGTTAATAATCCTTGCATTCCATTACTCCTTTTTCCTGATAGTTACCATTGCCTAATTTCATACATACCCCAAAGAAATGTAAAAAATATTTGCCCCCAGACAAAGCGCTAAAATATCTACTAGCCCAATATTTCCACAAATTCATTCATAAGATATGCAACATTACAATCCCATTATCACCTACCTTGCTACATAAGTTAAAAAGGAAGGCTAGTTTGGTACCTTATGAAAAAAATTAGAAATGAGATGGTACCAGTGATAGTTCCAATGTTTTAACATTTGCCAGGGGGCTCATGGTGCTTTGAGGTTTTCAAGGGGCACAAATGAAGCATTTTCAATTTCTTTAGAGAAAGTTCTTACTGCTTTTGATAATCCTTTTCATTGCCACAACCTACAACACCATGGGTCACTTGGAGAAGATGATGAATCACCTCACATTGTGTAGTATCCAAATTGGCTTGGGATCTATGAAGCTCCAATTTAAGTTTCTCCTTTTCCTTTTCAAGGGCTTCGGTGAAACCTAAATCTGGGTAAGACCGAGAGAGAGATTTCTCAAGCACAGAAGAGTGGTTCTTTGATGGGTCCCGGTCAAGTATGATTTCTTGTACCTTGTTATCGTCTTCCTCTAATGTGTATTCACACTGATCCTTTTCAATACGCTCCAACTTCTCCTAGAGGGTAAAATACCAACAACAAAAAATAAGAAAAAAGAGTATTTTTTTTATTTTTTATATCACAAAGTTTATAACTACCATCTATCACTCTTTTTTGTGATTTGGATTTGAATTTGGTTAATAGAAGCCCCAATACACTAAATAGTAAAAAGAAAAAAAACTCAAGGACTACAATTTATAATACCATCGGGTGCTGGAGCATAATGGTACCAACATGATAGGTGCAGGTATTAACAAGCATTGCAATAGCATTTGAACCTTCAAGTTGGAACTCGACTTGCACAGCCGAATTGAGTCTCAACTCTGCGATCGATCGCAAAATAAATCGGAGAAAACACATCCGAGAAAAATAGTTTAAAAAATGTGGAGATCAGGCTAGAGCGCATCCCATCCCATCTAACCACATTATATTGAACATCACACATTCACTTACACAGTTGCAGAGAGTTTACTTAAAATGACAATTGAGCTTTTCACAAATATTCGAGTAGGCATCAACTTCGGTATAAACTTAAAACTATCGAATAATCCAAATCCAAATCTTTTCCAGGACAAGAATGCTAATTTTCTTAAAAGGATCATAAAAACGAGGAAAAGAAAACACTAACCGCGGCGTGCTTGCTATGAACGAGAGAGATAAGCGGCACGATCTTCAAGCAGCGATCGATCTCCTCCTGGACCCGCTTGAATTCGTAAGCGACGCTCCAACCCATAGCGAGTATGTAGAGGAAGCTCCTGTTCCCGCACGCCTCCACCAGTGCGTACCCCCTCTTGATCGCCTCCTCCAGTCGCTCGAGCGGCTCCCGCGTCTCCGGGCGGTCACGTAGCTCCGGGACGTTGAGCGGCTGGAGCAGGTTAGAGATCAGCGTGAGGTGCTTAGCGAAGCGCCGACAGTTGCGCTTGTGCGTGCGAGCTGCATTAGCCGATTGGACAACGAGGGAGATGAGCTGGACTGCATTGAGACCAGTGAGCTGAGAGATGTTCGCTAGCTCGCCGATCGGCATTTTTGCTCTTCTTATTTTATTTTTATTTTTATCGTGGTTTTAGTTTGATCTGGTGGAAAGATTAGAGTGGGGAGTGAGGCTCATAGATTAGATTAGATTGGGTAGAAATGTAGAATGTTGGTTGGTTTGTGATTGGTTTTCTGTTTGGATTGGCGTCAACTACTCCTAGTAGTTTGCAAGAGACGAGAAGAGCGGCAGTGGGCACCGGAAGAAACGAGTGCGTATCCTCTGAGATATCTCATATTTTGCGTGACCGACGTGTCCGGTTCCTATTGGGGATAGCGCAGGGGGCAGTATTATTTTAGCTTTGAGATCCGTGCAGTACGTATTAAACGCTTGAGATATTCCAAAAAGTCACGCAAAATATGAGATATCTCAGAGGAAAAGATTTCGGAAGAAACCCAGGCCAACGGATTCTCTGTGACTGCGGCGCTGGAGATCTCATGAGCATTTTGTGCGATCTCAATCGGACGGTCCAGATCTATTAACGCACGTTCCGTTACTGCAGAGGATACGAATTCGCCATCTACCTGACCCTGAAGAATAAGATCCGTACCGTTTATTTAATCTGATATAAATTTTAAAAACCTTCATGCATCTATAAGAGACTAAGATACCTGGAATTTCCTCAATATGAAAATACGATACATACGGGAATTCCCGACATTTTTATAATATCCAAAGTTAAATAGAAATTAATTAATATACCCAAATTCTGTGGAAAATTATAAAAATGTTCATACCGTTCAGAAAATAATCGGTATCCTATTTAATCAACTATTGGCCACAAAATAGTCGATACCCTGTTTAATCTATTACTGGCCAGAAAATGACCGGTACCCTTAATTTTTTTTTTGGCTATTTTTGTAGTAATTTCTGTTTAGATTTTATGTTGTAGTATTTTATGTTTAGATTTTCTGTAATTGTAGTATTTTCTGTTTAGATTTTATGTTGTACTATTTTTGTTAGTGTTGTAGTATTTTCTGTTTAGCATAATTATGATAATTTATTTTATCTGCTCATAGGAGTATGTCTAAATTGCGTCATTTCTGCATCAAATCCTTCAAATCGCCTCTATTTTGATTGCCAATCCTCAGGTTCTTTTTGTAAAGATAATATAATGCGTATATCTAGAAGGAACAATAAAATTGATAAAATGAATTGGATGAATCATGAATGAAGGGATTTTTTTCTTTTCTTAAAAAGAAAATCTTTTCTGAATGCTGTCCCTAACATATTGATCCTGGTAACCACAATTCTGTGGCCTGTTTTATGTCATTTTAATCAGAATAAATTTCTTGATTGCCAGACTATGCTAAACAAAGTTTTAAACCTTTAAAACATATTTGAGGTTTTTTTTGGATTTTTTTTATGCATGCTAATGGTAAGATTGTCCTTTTTGGGGCCTTTATTGCTGAATTGTACCAGTTCACTACTCATGCATGGCTAATAGCAGAGCACAACTGCTGATATTGTTTGAAAACTATCATATATGTTATATATCTCTGTTGCCATATTTACACATACTGCAAGTCAATTTTGGTGCTGGTTAAATTCAAAACTTCGAATTTTTCATGCTCTCTTGCCGAGTTGTTCTCCTCACTGAGCCGACCCTCGAAGTCCACAAAAAACAACGCATCTTCAACACATTTGGCCAAATCTCCATTCAACTTGCTGGCCAATCCATAAAAACGATGCCAGGTCTGTGGCAAGCACCATGCACCTTTTCTCAGCCAATCAGATCATGCAATTCACAGTCTCAGCTAATTTGGATAAAAACCAAAGAGGAAGCCTTTCACTGGTTTTAGACATAGATGAAGAAATCAAAATGGGAGGCAATATCTTTGGCAGATACACCAGCTGGTTAGTTGGGGTGGGTTGTGGTTGTGGGTGGGAAGGAGGAAGGGAAATCAAAATGGTTTCAGTTTGAAAGTTTCTTGAGTTTTGATTTGGGAGGAAAGACGAACTTATGATGGATGCAAATGGACAAAGCCCTGTGCGGGCTTTTGTGTTTCGGTCAATCTGGTCGATGTAATTGAAGGGAAAATTGTGTAATTACAATTTGGTGAGTTGTTGTATGGTGGATTTTTTTACTTAATCCAATTTTATATAACATTATTTTGAACTTATACATTGGATTTTTATTTTTTCTCTTTATTTCTAAAGTGCTATTGGGGAACTATTTTTTCCAGAAATAATCTAAGTTGCTTCAACAGTGAGCATGTAAATTAAAATCGCATTGACATGCTTATAGTTTTGGATGTTGTATAGACTTCTCCATTTCATAAGCAACACAAAGATCAAGAACTCAAAACAAACTGTCAGAAGTGGATGGAAAGTAACCTGAACCCTAAATGTGTTGCATCAGAAGCAAACACAACCCAGTCTAGGAAAACATTTTAAGCAGTATGAAAAGATCATGTACTTTTAGCATAGACCATGAGAAATATGGTACCAGCAAAATGCACAGCAGAACATAATTACATTGTGACAGAAGAAAATGTAGGAACAACAAAAAAAAGACAGACCATGAAATAGAAAAATAAGCTGAAAAACAAAAGACAATATCGTTAGAAACCAATCCGATAGTATTTTAGAGGTGTGCTCATCAACCTCTCTTGGTGAGCACATCACACTCTAGTTTTGCTCAATTTAATTTGATGTTTGGACTTACTGTTGAATAAACATAGTGTTATGCATATTGTAGGAGACCCATATCTTAGGTACACTTAGTATTACTCTAGGAATTTTGCATATGTAACACATTCCTTTTCCAATAGGAAAAAATATTTTTACCGTTGTATTTTTGGTTCTTTCTGTAACGGCTATGAAGCCAGCCTTCAGCCTTCAGCCTCAACAGGATCTAAAGAAGGTGAATTTAGTTGAATGGGTTTGGGATTTGTATGGGCAAAATGTATTGCTGGAAGCTGTTGATGGTAGGCTAGATGGTGATTTTGAAAGAGAAGAAGTCAAGCGCTTCATGGTTGTTGGTTTATGGTGCGCATACCCCGAACAATCATTCCGTCCATCTATTAGACATGCAATGCATGAGTGTTTTGCAGTTTCAGGCTCGTTTGCCGATTCTTCCTCCCAAATGGTAGGCTAGGTTTGCTTTTTTATGTTCCTATATATTTTTCTTCTGTCAAAATAAAATTCTTTTTGGTTGTTTTTTAATGTTAAGTTGGTACTTCTTCTTACTTGTATTGTATGTTTTAGATACATGTATGTATAAATGTCGTTCTAGATTGCGTTGTGCATGCTTGCTTCAGATGTGCAGATAAAATAGTACAGCGAAACCCGAAAAATCCTTAAAGCCATCTATTAAGCACAAAAGAGATTGCCTTTTGTTTTTCAGCTCCTTTTTCTATTTCAAGGTTTGCTACTTTCCTTTTTTGGTT
Organism: Carex parvula; assembly: GCA_025461045.1. Classification (NCBI taxonomy): domain Eukaryota; kingdom Viridiplantae; phylum Streptophyta; class Magnoliopsida; order Poales; family Cyperaceae; genus Carex; species Carex parvula. The sequence goes on along the minus strand of JAJGRW010001388.1, from coordinate 606,033 downwards.
CCTACATTTTTTTCCTACATTTAGACGATGTAGTGTATAACAAAATTTATACACGTTTGACAACATGAAACGGATGCATAAAATCAAAATTAGTGATTAATGACTGAGATTTGAGATATAATTTTGATGAGCAGCTGAGATTTGTCTGGATGAATAAGTGTTTGGTGCCTAAAAGATTATGCGTGATATTAGTAGTACTGATTTGTTTTGAGTTATTGATCTCTGTGTTTCTTAAGATATGGAGATCGAAGTCTATAAAGAAAGTAAATGAAAATCCACTGCATAAGATCAAAATAATGTTGTTAAAATGGAATAAATAAAAGAAAATCCACCATACAACAACTCACCAAATTGCAATTACACAATTTTCCCTCCAATTACATCGACCAGTTTGACCTAAACACAAAACCCGGCACACGGTTTCGTCCATTTGCATCCATCATAAGAACAACACCAGGTTGAAGTTTTGCCTTTCCTCCCAAATCAAAACTCAAAAAGCTTTCAAACTGAAACCGTTTTGATTTCCCTTCTGACTTCCCACCCACACTTACAACCCACCCCAACTCACCAGCTGGTGTATCTGCCAAACATATTGCCCAATTCGTCAAATTAGGTTTTGATTTTTGAACTTCAACCCAGCCTCCCACTTTGGTGTCTTCATCTATGTCTAAAACCAGCGAAAGGCTTCCTCTCTGGTTTTGATCCAAATTAGGCTGAGATTGTGAATTGCGTGATCTGACTGGCTGAGAAAAGGTCCTTGGTGCTTGCCACAGACCTGACATCGTTAGTTTGGATTGGTCAGCAAGTTGAATGGAGACTTCGCCGAATGTGTTGAAGATGCTTTGTTTAGTTGTGGAATTCGAGGGTCGCATCAGTGAGGAGAACAACTCAGCAAGAGAGCATGAAAAGTTCTCAGTTTTGAATTTTAAACCAGCACCAAAATTGCAGTGCTTGTTTAATAGAGGCGGCCTGAATGAGGATATAGTTGGAAGGCTTTGGCCCTGCCATAAAAAGGAAGGAAAATGAAAAATAATACACTTGTAATTGTAATACAACTGAGACACCAAAATATTTAAAAATAAAATAAAAAAGGAACATGGACAGAAATAAAGAGAGATTTTCACATGGACTATATGGGTACAGATGCTGTTCGATGGCAACTAAGAAATATGGCATAACATATATGATAGTTTTCAAACAATATCAGCAGCTGTGCTCTGCTATCAGCCATGCATAACCAGTAAACTGGTACAATTCAGTAATAACAGGCCCAAAAAGGACAATCTTACCATTAGCATATATTAAAAAACCCAAAAAAGTGAAAAACCACAAATTGGAATTAGATTTTCCCTAGTACCACAACAGTACCTGAAATGGTCATGACTTTTATACAAAAGCAATCTATTACTAGACCAAATCACAATTGGTATAATAGTCCATCAGCTGGACCAGTGTCTTGAGGTAATAGAGTTCACATCTGCTGCTGTTGTGTTGATGGCATTCCATACTCCAACTAGCCAAGTCGAGAAAGGGAACTTCATGTAACAAAAAAAGGATAAATTTGCCAAGTCGGGAAAGGGTTTTAATCTCGATGGTAGTTTTAATCCAAAACTTCATATTGGAAACATCCACCATAATGGCAGCAGTTGTGAACTTGAGATCAATAATTTATGAACTTACCTACTAAGAGTAAAGATTGTGAAAGAACAAGCCACTACCTCCAGAGGGTGTGCGGTGGCGCCAAAATCTTCAAATTTAGCACCAAAAGGTACCGATACAAGTGACCAACAATCGTCTATACTAGCCTTATACTTCACCTTAGACAGTAAAAGAGGACTTCCCATAACTTCACTTCCATGAAAAATGTTACTGCGTGTAGTTACAAGCTCAGCAACTAGAGAATCACTCTCCCTTACAGTTGTTCTGAAAACAAACCTCGAGTCAGTACCAGTATTGATCTGCTCTCCATCTAGGGTTTTATTTCCTTCTTGGCCAGGAACAAGAGGGAGCGCTGCATGGAAATTCACGATTGCTTTAAGATTGGTGCTTGTCCCGGAAAATGGGCCAGATTTTCCAGTTGTGGATGCCAGAAGTACCCTTTCAAACTTGTCTTGTCGCTCTCTTAGCCTCATAATGTCAGAGAAGGCTTCTCTCTGTAGACGCTTCAAAATCTCTACCTAAAATATGTAAGGATTAAAATTTCCTTTTAGCATAGTTTCGCAATGATTTTTTTTATTTCTATATAAAATGACATTAAAAAGGCCACAGAATAAAATTTTGGTTGCCTGAATATATATGTCATGAACACCATTCAGAGAAGATTCTCCTTTTTATCTTTTTCTTTTTTTTTAAAAGAAGAAGAAATAATCCCTTCATTGATCCAATATTCCAATGCAATTCATTTTATCATTTTATTGTTTCCTTCTAGACATACGCATTATATTATCTCTAAAAAAACAACCTGAGGATCGATTGGCAATAAAAATAGAGGCAATTCGAAGGTTTGGATGAAGCAAGAACGCCATTTAGACATGCTTTACAGAAGATATAACGCAAATGGTTTGTAAACGGAAGATAGATTCACTTGCTTACCGGGCTATTGCGATTGGGTTCTCGGATCCTGTGTACCGCACCTTGGACGAATTGCTTGCCCGACTCCGCGAACCCTTTGATTCTATCTACGACCGAAGCCAGCGGCTCCATTTCTTATTCCATTAAAATTTTCGAATCCAAAAGTAGTGAAACGGGGGCACTGAGAAGAAGGGTAGAGAAGTCGACAAGGATAGAGTCACCCTCTGATCGGAATGAGATGTTTCTTGCTCAAACAAGAAATGGAATCAGAATTCTAGCTCGTTGGTTGATCGGAACGAAGGCTTAGAAGAGAGATGATTTCATTTAACAGGATTTAAGAGGGGATATTTTCTCTAACGAAATCACTGGAAAAATGGAGGTATTTGGCGAGAAATGATTTCGCCAAAGTAAAATTACGTGGTTGCCCTCATCGTTCAAAGATAAGTCGCAGCTGAAGAGAAAGAAGAGGCGGAGGGATACCTGAAGTGTGAGCCGAGTCGCCGAGTTGCTGTGAGTTTCAGAGACGCTTTTGTGTTTGCTTTGCCTTCTCTTCTCTTCGCCGCTATGAGTTTCAAAGCCAACCCTTCGTCTTTCCTCCTTTCTCCATTTCTCTCCCATGGCAGCTTTTGAAAGAGACGATGGCATTGTTTTGTAAATAAAGAGAACTTTTGGGATTTTCTTTTACTACTATATATTGAATTCTGTCGTGCAATTTTATTCTGCCGATCAGTAAAATTCAATTCCATATCCATTCTAGTCATCTCTTTTCTATTGAATTGAATTCTATTTTACAAAATATTTGTTCCGATCAGAGTGTCAGTAGAACAAGCAAAGAAGAAACGCATCTAAACAGGAGGTTGGGTTTTGGTGAATTCAGACACCTAAGGTAACTCAAATTTTGTGTTTAGATCAGGACCGTCCGATCTGCATTCCATCTCCGACCGGATTGATCCGGATTCTGATTGGACGGTCCTTATCTAAAGTAAAATTTGAGTACCTCAGAGAATTTGGGTGGGTTTTGAATCTTTTGATGATGAAATCAGCGAGCAACACTTTTATGGGGGCCCATGTTCAGTGAACTGAAAGGTTTTCAGCAGAGGCCCAGGGGCCGTAATTGAATCAGAACGGCCGTGCGTAGTGTGTGTGCTGCATCAGGATTCGTGCAGAACAGCATTTAAAAATAAAAGTCCACATTTGTTCATTTGTTCATTAGTTTGTGTAAATTGGGTTCCTTTATTGCCTCAATTTGCCATGATTCAGCTGTCTATGCTCCAATTTTGGTAGGCATGTATGAATCAAATCCTTTTTGGTACCTAATTGATACCGGTCTTGGCCATGGTTCTGGCACGGTTAATTCTTACTTCTATTGATGCAATATCGTTGGATTGGCATTTTTTTCCGAAAAAAAAAAACACAATTTAAAGTGAATTCTAATTTATTAATCAAATCCTGCCAATGACTAAATTGTGAAGTTGAGGAAATAATGAATTTTAAGTAAGATTTATGAAATATAATGTTTCCAACTGGTATACGCCTCACTTCTTGCTTAAACGAATAATAAGTTAATTATTAAATAAATTGATAGCTTATATAATTTAATAAAAAAAGTATAACAAATATATAAATATATTAAACACATCATGTACATAATATAAAAAATCGAAAAATTATAATTTGTTGATCTCATTATTTAGAAAAAAAAGAAATAACTAATTAAATAAAATGATATAAAATATTGATGAATCAATTTTGTCAAAAATTACTAATGAAAACTATATAAAATGTTTGATAGATCAACTTAATCATAAATTGCTAAATAAAAAAATAGAAAAATGTTATATACACCAATCTAATTGTAATAATAAAAATTATATAGTTATACATACAAATAAAAAACTATCATATATTAGTTTATATTTATCAATTACTCTATAAATAGCGAAAACGGAGTAGTTCTTATTCGTATACATATCTAATAAGTTAATAAAAAAAAATTATCCATAACTATACCCGTTAAATTAATAAAAAAAAAGTTTGTTATTCATATTTGCTTTATCAAATATGATGCGAATCAAGTAAATGGATAAAATAGTTCCGTTGATACCCTATCTGGTTGAGGAATAATATTTGCTTGCCTAATCCCTGATTTTCAAAAACTATAAGCATTAAATGTAGGACGCTGATAATTATCCAGCATCTTAGTTCCTGTACTGTTTCTGCACATAACTTCCATAACTAATATGGGAGGACTGTCTCCGCACAATTTTCTTATATAATCTGTATCGTTCCCGCACAATTTACAAAGTATTAATACCTATGATAGAAAGTATTTATATATATATGCACGGAAAATATTTATACCTAGGGACACAAGTATTTTAACGTGAATAATTATCTCCATAACCAAATCTCTCAAATTGTCCCCACACTACAAATACCTGTGGGGAACCACTCAAACTAAATGGGGGATCAGTGGACTATACACGTTTCTAAAAATATCAATATTGCCATAACTATCTGGGGGACTGCAATACTTAATATTCTTTTACATATGACGCTGGATGACGTCTGAAAGTATTGATATCAAGTATTGAAAGTAGAGTAGAACTAGGGTGTTCTTAAGCTCACCAAGTCTCTTTGTGAGCTTAACTAAAAAATCTATCGAATTAGCTTCAAACAACACATCCAAACCATTGAAACCGATCTACTTCACGAGTGATGCATTTACATGTCAAATTTATAATTTTTCGAACTAGTTTAGTATAAAGTCAAGCGGTCAAAAAATAATGAAAAATGAACTCATTAAAATGAACTTATAATTATCTTTTTTTACCGCTTGACTTTATACTAAATTTGTCAAAAATTTAAAAATTTGACATGTAAATGCATCACTCGTGAAGGAGATCGGTTTCAACGGGTTGGATGTGTTATTTGAAGCTAATCTGATAGGTTTTTGAATTAAGCTCACAAAAAGACTTGGTGAGCTTAAGAACACCTTAGTTCTACTCTTGAAAGTATTTATACCTATGCAGTGAAATATTTATATGTATATACATTGTACAAAGTTTAATCTTCAGGCGTTTGATCATATCAAATACATATCAAAGTATTAATATCTTATTTTGCAAGTATTGATACCTATGCATTGAAGTATTTATACCTATGAGGTCAACTATTTTTGTTATAGGAAGATTGATGCGGGGATACGAGGTCCCCACTACTTCATTAGAGAAAAAGTGACGACGCGGTGACCATTGGAGGACTAGAAAATGGGATCATCATATCAAGTTACGCATGTAAGTATTACTATTTTACTTTGCAAATATTAATCTCTTATTTCTCAAGTATTTCTACGTATGAAAGTTGACGTGGGGACAAGTGTGGGGACTGGAAAAGGGGGACTATATAATAGTGGGGACCATAGTACAACCTTCCTCTACTGTAGCTGTGGGGACAAAGGGGGGACTGGAGTGCGGGGATAAATATAATTATTCTTAAATGTAAATAAATTTACAAGTTTTTTATGTAAAGATTGGAGGTCAAGCCATTCAATTATTTAATATCTACAAGAGATATTCTCATCCAGTTTCGAAATTGTAACATTTCACACGGAGAGCATTGTCTTTGCCACTAAATCAAAGATTGATTCTCAATAAATTTACAACTTATTTAAATTATAGAATTTTTTAGATCTGTATTTATTTGCAAAAAAAAAAAAATCTTCGTTGTTATCTTTTTGTGAATGTTACGCATTACTTAAGATCTTTTGATATTATATTATATGATATGATATGAAGTCGTTTGATAAAAGAGAGAGTGCGAGTAGAGTGGGAAAAATGGCAAGGTGAAGCCGGCTCTGTTACGAAACAGCACGGCACGCGTGTTGGTTATGTGTCGTGACTCATGTGTTTCGTACGTGACTATTTGCGTGTTGTGATAATTTTTTGAAAATTTGACACGACACGTCACACGAAAGATCTAATCAGAGCACGGCACGACACGTGGTCACGCGAGTCACGTGTAATTATAACCGTTAGATCTTAATCAAATGGTGAATCTTGAATAAACTAACTTAAATATGCTAAAATAGTCACGCGAGTCATGTTTGGTCACAACACATTTGGACACGGCGTGACTCACGTGATGTGACCATTAGCGTGCCGTGATCACCCCTTGACATTTTGGTCACGGTACGGCACGGCACGTGAAAAATTAACTTGGTCACGGCACGACACGAGACCAAAATCACGGCGTGTTAGTCACAGTACGTCACAACACGTTTTTTCCACTCTAAATGTGAGTGTGTTTGGTTACAAAGGAGCTTAATATGATCTGTCAGAGGTCCTAAAGTTTCTATATTTTTTTCTTCTATTTTTCTGTCTTTTAAATTTTATGTGTGAATTTGTGGTCCTCGTATTATTTTTGGTCACGCTTGCAATAATTTTATGTAAATGTCAATTCTTGTCATTTTCAATTTTATGTTCTAAGCTAAATTGTCTGGATAATTGATCTTAAATTTGTTTGAATATGTGGTCCTCGTATTCTTGTTGGTCACGCTTGCAATAATTTTAGAATTTTCAGTTCTTGTCATATTTTAACTTTATGTTTTAATTGGCTGGTCAGTAATTGAGGATTGTACTTTAATTTTGTTCTAAATAATGAAAATGAATGTTTTCAGAGCTTCTTGAGTCCTTTTAAATCCGCCACTTAATAGGTAGCGAGTGATAGACTTAATAAAACATAACGTGTTTTTACAATTAGAACACATAATTCAGAATCCGTAAATCCAAAATAAAATAGCAAAGGAATTTAAATCTTACAGTTCTGAATTGAAGACATCTTTAGGCGAAAGCGTTAGTACTGATTTTCAATTGTTTTCCTTAGATCTGATGATGGAGACCTTCAACGTTTTCTTTACTTCTCTCTTTCTTAATGGATGAAACTTTTTCAGAAATAATATCCCTCAAAATCAGTGGAGAGAGACGTTTCCAAAAAAGGACCTCTTAAAATAAATGGGCAGAAAAATGTATTTTTTTTTAATAAAAATCCACCTAAATAGAGAAGAGGTCTTTTTATATTATCTGAGACAACTTTTGGGACCAGTACATTTATTAATAGCAATCCGAATTTCTCCATCAAAAATTCAAATACATTTTCATTAATTTCTTTAAATAAAATTAGTGCACAATAATAACACAGGTCACATAATAAAATAAAACTAACAGCGAGTTCAATGATAGGTAGCGAATTAATTCTGTGCATTCGAGGTTGCTAAAGAATGAAAATTGATGTATCCAGAGCTTCCTTGTACCTAACCTGGAAAGAATAAATATTAAAGATATAATACTTTCCGTGCCGAATATAAATTGACTCAAGTGGCTAAGTTTTTTTATAAATAAAAAAATATAAATTTTATGTGCAATTTTTATTATTTTTAGTAAAAGCTTATAGATCGTTTTTTATATAAAATATTTGTTTAATTAATATTATATATGTCTCGTTTTAACATATATATTGATGAAAATTATTTTTATTAAATTCAGCATCATTATAGAATTTTTTTGGTTCTGCATATTTTTTATTTTATTAGCATACTTTGATTTTGATTTTTGTTTGAAGCCGGTCTAGAAAATTATATTCATTGAACTAGGGGCGGAGTTATGTTGAAGGTATGGAGGTTAATACCTCTATTTATTTTCAAAATTTATATACTTATACATAATTTTATAAATAATTTAGAGCAAAATACTATGAGTTTTGTAAAATTAACTTCCATATGCAACATGAAAATTTTATATAATTGATGTTTATGGCTTTATTTACGTTTGATTCTCATAACTTGAAAGTCCGACTCGACCATTGCATTGAACTTAATAATTTGACCGAAATTTTTATTAATATCCACAATTAATAAATAATTTACAAATCTACACACTGGTGGTGGAGAATTTGAAATTTGTCCAAACAACGGATTAAATTTCCGGTTTCAAGCAAACTTTCCACACAAAAAAATTCCGGTTCCAGGCTTTCCAAACTGCCGAAAAAGTTTCCGATTTTCAAAATTGGAGATTAAATTTGCAATTTCTTGTATTAAAACCAGAAATAAAAACCACATTCCTTGAAACCAGAAATTTATTTTGCGGTTTCATGTCCGGATTTTTTTTTTTACGGTTAAATTAAAAAATTAAATAATTTAAAATTAATAAAATAAGGTTGGGTCCATATTATGTGAGTGAATTAGTGGAAAACCGAAAATTCAATATATTCGGTCTTGGATATGAGGACGATCAATTCTCAAGAAGATCCAATCACTCAGAAAGCCTAACAGTAACAGGGGAACATTCTCTAATCTCAAATCTAACTAGTGAACAAAAGACTAAAAGGTTGGTCGGTTCTAGTTATAATAAATATGTACGTACCCAGTTTAAGAATTGTCCATTCTTTATTTTAAAAGAGTCTAACTACGTTTACACAAAACAACCAACAAAGCAATTTTGTAAAGATAAAAGTAACAAAAGAAGAACCCAAAGAAATGGGTTAGGTAGAGATGTTCTCCAACATCACAACAACTATGAGTCAAACAAATCTGAAAATGCATCATCTAAGAGTTTAACTAAGTTGACAAACACTTCAAGGACTCAAACTCAAAGATCAAAAGGACCGGTTACATATTTCATACAAGGCCAAAACCTAAGTAGCCTGAGTTTATACACTACCAAAGAATCTATCACCTTTTGTAACTATTGTTGTAAAATTAGGCACACATCATTGGAATATAGATATAAGAGTACCTACAACAAAGTTAAAGTTGTTTGGATTCCTAAATCTCAACTCAAGTAAACAAAAGAGCTCACATTTTCTCTGAAAATTATTTCTACTGCATCAACAAAGGGGAAATGAAAAACAAGTTATATAGTCATTGTTTCATCTGAAACTGACATATATATTTGTACATAAGGTTCTATTTCAAAATCTTTACAAAGAAGTGATTGATTTATTGAAGATTTATTCGTAAACAACCAGTCAGTTTCTTACAAAATATATTACCAATAAATAGATGGGATAAACACAATTGAAGCAAACAATGAATACATAATTGACAAGGCATAACAACACAGTAGGTCACGACAGAAGTCGATTACAAAATTTGAAATTCTGATCTATGCGTTCTCTACGATCAAATTCGTCTAAAAACGAATAACATGCTGACGTCAACTGAGAAGTTTATGAGATACATCCGTTTGTGATAAATGTGCTTGGTAGTGACTGTGATCCATGAAAGTCGGTTTCACTTGTGAGGAACTTACAAGTACTGGGACAGCATTCCTAATTGGTTTATGAAATGTAGTTAAAAGATGCTGTGTAGCAACACGCAGCTATATATGCTGGTAGCTAAGCTAGATTTGGAATGTTTGGGTCATTAAATAGTGTACCTTGGCAAGTAGTTGAAATTGGAAACAGTGGTAATTAGTATTAGGGACAGATTGCTCCGTGTATTAAGCATATCACTATTTCGCTTGTCAAGTCCATTTGGAAGTTTGTACCACCACCAAATCGTTTATAACTATGGTATTTTAGTTGTATAGTAAAGTTATTCCGGATTAAATTGTTTACTCCATACTAAAAAATGGTATGCATCTTAGTTGTGGACCATACAAAAACAGTGATTTTGTATCTATTTTAAAAAATAGTAAAAAAATTCTAAAAAATATAAAATTCAGTCAACGATCTATGAACAACCAATTATATTTTCTTAAAACTTTTAAGTAAAGATTATATCCTTGACGATATCAAGATAATATATTTATGCTAAATTTTATACAGCTCTAACCATAGGCGGTAATTAGGGGTGTCAATGGCGGGTTGGGTGAAGGCATTTTCATATCCATATCCATTAAAATTGACTTTACCCATACTCTACCCATACCCATTAAAAATTGAAAATAGCAACAATTCTCATTTACACGGTTTCTTTCATCCTCACGAACTTTCTTCTTCTCTTTTCTATTCGTCAAAAATTGGCGAGTATTAATTATTGACTTTACCCTATCCTACTCTTGCCCGTTAATATTATCGGGTAACGAAACGGTAGATGATGAATAATGAAAAATACTAATATAATAATTAGTTTTATTATATTTTACAGATTAAATATAAAAAACTCATTCTTTCACATATATGTAGTTATATTTCTAATAAAAATAAATTTAAATGTGCAATCAATTCTAACTAAATTGTTTTTTTTATAAAGGAAGAAAATTAAAAAACACCAATACATATTTAAGTGAGTAGGAAATTGAATTGAATATATATTTAGATTTTATAATTACCCTATAGAATAACAGGTACGAAATAGTCATTACCCATACCCTTATCCATTTGGTTAACGAAAAATAATTCTTATCCATACCCATACCCAATAAGCTAACAAAAAAAAAACTTACCATACCCGTCTATGAAATACAATACGGATCAGATAAATAGCTAAAAAGATACCATTGACACCCCTAGCTGCAATACCTTTTGGTCATACGGTTTCTATAATAGTTTCTTAATTTTTTTTTTCTTTTTCCGGAAACCAATTAAAGGGTTACATTGCACTTACAACAAATAGAGAGGTGACAGCTTTTACCAAATACAAGCTGCAGAGGGGAGAATTGCTGTTATGCACTTTACACCATTTTAGTTAAAAAAATTGAAGTAAGATATTACACCATAAAATTCAAGTAACAATTGTAAAGAAGTCACATATACAACTTAGATAAAACTACTATGAAATTAAACTCATCAAGAGAGTTGGTAAATATTTTAAAAATTAAATTGGCATTATGGCGAGTTGAAATTATTAATCTTCAATTACTTAATAAGTTAAGCAATTACTATTTAATTTAAATACGGGATTGACATATATAAAAAAAGTAAAAAAAATATTGCCGGGAGAAAATCACCCCACAATTGTATAACATGTTGCACAAATGAGTTCCGCTGGGCGCTAGCGTGTGCTAGGCTCATCAAGAGTATTTATTTAATTTAAGTACGGGTTGACATATATAAAAAAAAAAGTAAAAAAATATTGCCGGGAGAAAATCACCCCACAATTGTACAACATGTCGCACAAATGAGTTCCGCTGGGCGCTAGCGTGTGCTAAGCTCATCAAGAGTATTTATTTGGTGAGCTTTATTTTAAAATTTATCGGATTGAATTTAAATGATAAAATTGAATTGTTGAAACTGATTTACTTCACAAGTGATGCGTATACATACAAAATTTTGAAAATTTTGAATTTATTTAGTACAAAGTTATGTGGTAAACAAATGATGAAAATTAATACCTTAAAAGTAACTTATAATTAAACCTTAATTTTTTTCACCGCTTGACTTTGTATTAAATGATAAAAATTTCAAAAAAATGCATGTGCACATATCACTCGGAAGTAAATCGGTTTCAACAGTTTGAATTCATTATTTGAAACCAATCCAATAAATTTTAAAATTAAGTTCAAGCCCTCTTAATAAACCTAGTACACACTAGCCTCGCTCTAATTTTATATATAAAATTTGATGCGTAACAAAAGCCGAATCATGTAAACATTTAAATTTATACGAGATTCATTTAATCCTTTTTACTCTAATTTGTCATTTATATGCAGGGGTGTCAATGACACCCTTTTATCCGTTTATCCCGACTTGTACTGTATTCGATAAGATGGGTACGGATAAGATTTTTTTTCGTAAACTTATCGGATACGGGTACGGGTAAAGATTTTTTTTTGTTATCTACACGGGTAAGAGTACAGGTAAAATTTATTTCGTACCCATTACCCGATTGAGTAATCATAAACAAAATTATATATATATTACATATATATTAATGAGTAATAAATATTAATTCTCCAACTATTTTTGATAGTTGTGTTACGCTTAATTAACTATTAAAACACGTAATAAATTTCAGCAAATTCCAATAAAGTTTAAACCTTCAAAACACGTATATATATTTGTGAAATGAATGTGTTTTAATGTATTATTTAGTAAATAATTTTTTTTAATTATAATAGCATTACCCGTTATTTAACCGCTACCATTGGCAGACCCAAGGTGGATCAGGGGTAGGCAAATGCCTACTCATTGATTCGAAATTTTTTTTAGACCTAGTGGTATTTTATAATTGTGCCTACCCCTGGACGGAAACAATGTTTACCCTTGGATTTAATTCATGGCCAAGTAGAAGAAAATTACGCAGAAAAAAAGTCAGTTCAGACTGATTCGCGTAAAAGAATTAAAAAAAAAAGACGCGGTCCGATTCGCTACTCCATTTAGAAGAATCGTTGATTCGCCAGGAAAAAAAAGAGATATGCTACTAGGGATCAATATATATCATGTCGTAACTAGTCATGTCGTGACTAAATTTGGATGGATAGTCATGGCACGTGAATGGTCACAACACGTTAGTCACGCCATGACCAAGGCATGTCGTGACCACACGTGACGTATCTAAATGTGACTGGTCACGTTTGGTCATGTTTAACTATTTTTTTTTCATAATTTAGATTATTTTATTCAAGATTCATCATTCGATCAAGATCTAACGATCCTAATTACACGTGACTCACGTGACTATGTGCCGTGCCGTGATCAAATCTTTCGCGTGACGTGCCGTGTTGTGTCAAAATTTTTCGAAAGATCATCACGTCGTGTGAATGGTCACGGCACGAGACACGTGGGTCACGGCACGAGACACGTGAGTCACAGCACGTCATCGACACACGTGCCATGTCATGCCGTGATGGAACTGTGTTGTGCTGTGACTAAACCGTGTCGTGTCGTGACGTATCTGGTCACGTCATGAGTTTTTTAGATCATTATCTGCTTTTCTGCTCTAATTCGTCAGGAGAAAAAAAATTATACTCTTATTAGTATTTTGTGCCTACTCCTAACCAAAATCCTGGATCCGTCCCTGCCCGCTACCGTTTTATTATCCGACAATCATAACAGGTGAGGGTAGGGTACGGATAAGGTAATTCGTAGCGAGTAAAGATAGGGTACGGATAAGAACAATTTGTAACGGGTACGGGTATAAAAATGCTTCCACCTAACCCTTACCGTACCTGTTAACACCCCTATTTATATGAGTTTCACATTTAATCTTAATAATGAAAAAATATCGGAAAAAAAAAATCCCAACGTCCTTTTTAAAACTGCGTATATGAAAGTAAAAAGTATGAATTTTGGTGCGATTAGAAGTGAAACATTTATAAATATAAATTTGTAAATGAAGGGTTCATCGCTGTTGACGCATCAAAATACATGATATGATATAGCGAATCATAGTACGCATCCCCATATTTTAATAGAACAGTTTTGAAGGAATTGGCTAGCATGCAACGCGTAGCTAATGTCCTCATATGCTATTGTATTTTCTGCCATCGGATTAATTTCAAAATTCGTGCACAGATCATGTGCTGAGAATTCTAATGGAGACGGAGACGGAAAATTAAAAAAATGAAGCACTCTGTTAGATTAAGCGCTGGACCTCTTTCTGGAACGCTATCCTCTGCGGAGTTTAAAAACTCCGCACTTGCGGTTCTTTTAATCTGGTCCGTTAGTGGTCCGTTAGTTTTGACTTGGCACGAATCTAAAAAGACCAATAATACTGCCCCCTCCGTTAGCCCGAGTCTCAAAGCGGATGAGAGTTAATCTGGTCCGTTCGTTTTGCTCCGCAGCTGCGGAGTTTTATAGAACTCCGCAGAGGATACGGGTCCCCTCTTTCTTCTCTCCGTATTGCCTACCTCTCAAATTTCTGTCCCTGTCGCCTCTTGTCCGCTCTCTCTCTCACACATATCAACTGATCGATCCGCCTCAGTCCCTCCTCCATCGCGCCCTCTGATTAGACGCTCTCACTCTCCGTCAGTTTTCCGCCCGTCGCACCCCTCCTCCCCGCCCGCTCTCCTCTACAATCCAGCCGCCCTCTCAAGTTTCTCAAGTTTCTCCAGGGTCACCACTCCGCTCTCTTAGTTTCTCCAGGTCGAGCCTTCTCTCTCTCTCTCTCTCTCTCTATCTCTCTCTCTCTCTCTCTCTCTATCTCTCTATCTCTCTCTGATCAGAAGTTGTTCAGCACGAAACAGATGTTGCATCCATTTACTCTTTTTTAAATTTGTTCAATTTAAATATGAATTAAAGATAAAGCAATTTTGAGACCTTTGAGGGGCTAATTAAAATATTCTTGTGGATTTCATTCCTTTCCACCAAATAAGAAATGAAGCAAATTAGAGCTGGGTTATTTTAATTTGACAAAACCTGAACCATTTGAGCTGGGTTATTTTACTCATTATGGAATCATTAACAAATTATGCAATCACAATTTTTTGTATGTATCACGCTTCAGCGCCTTGTTGGTCGAAACAAAGCCGTACAAATATAAGCACTTGGTTTCTCTTCTTGTTGAAATCAGATAAAGTACGGGACTGTTTGCTCTCAGCATTCATATTATTGTTACACGCAGTTTTGTTGTTCTGACACTGGTACTACCAGTGTATTATGGTTACTGTTACACTGGATTTGGTAATCTGATATAATACAGGGATGTAATTCTTTATGTCAAGTGGAACGGATCGGTCAAACAAAGTATTGGCTTGCTTTAGCTGATAGGATAATGCTGAGTCCAGCTACTATAACACTAGTGTCATTTCAAACTAAGTAACACCACATCTTAAATTATTGGATCTACTTTAATATTCGTGCACAAGATAGAGCTGGAATGACACTAGTGTCTTGCACGAATATTAAAGTAGATCCAATGGTTTAAGATGTGGTGTTATTTAGCTTGAAATGACACTAGTGTTATAGTAGCCGGACTCGATAATGCTTAATTAAGTGTGTTCTTATGATTTTCTTAGAAGCCTGCACTAAGTATCTGAACCAAACAACAAATGCTAAAAGGAAGATGCAAATTGTTGACTTTGAAATTGTGTTTGAAATTATCAGGAAGATGCAACAAGGAATATTCCAGGACTTGATTCTTACAAGAAGAAATAAAAGAACATGCTGAAAGAAAAAAACAATTTACTATTTTGAATTTCTTTTTAAATATTGAATACATAGTTGTTATCTAGTGTTGTAAACTTGTAATTGATCTTCATTTTATTATTGTGTTGTAATCTTTGTACTAGATGCGAAATGCAAATTATACAGATTAGCCTGTATGAAACATAATCTATGCATTAGGGACAATTTAGACATTTGTAATAATTGCTTCTTATTCACAAACAACCCACTAAAAAGAGAAAAGTGCCTATGGTTCTGTTGGTTACATCAAAAGTCAAATATAAGAAATATTGGGTCTCACCTCTAAATAACCCCTAAATAAAGGTAAAAAGGTCCTTCGTAATTAATGGGTTTGTTTATACTTGTAAAATCAGTGTTTCAGCAAATGACCAGAAACTTCTATTAATTAGTATGTCAGAAATTTATGGGATGTCAGAAGCAGATGTGGTATTGATAAACAAAAGAAAAAAAAAAGAACATGCATGTCAATCTATGATCCCATGTCTCGAGCCATCACCTTATGTTCTCTAAGAAAGTAGTAAGAATGTCACTGAGATTATCAAGACTGTCATCTTGCTTTGCTTTATCATCTTCTATTCACAAAATAAAATAAAATAAAACCTTGTATCAAGTTATTATTTAGGGATAGTGATCTTTGGGGATTTCTTGAGCTGTGAGTCTGATTTTTGTTTAAGTTTTTGAGCTGTGGGCTTTTGGCCGTTGTATAACTAAGCTCCAATTAAACTCAACATTTGTATCCACAACTACTATGCTCACTCATTTTTTCCTCCATTAAGCCTCATGTAAACCAACTGGTACATACTTTCTACAAAAGTAGATGCAATTATTTGTAACAGTGCACTCTAGAACAGAATAAATAACATCAATTTGCTGAATTTCTATTTCTTACATTCCCCTGAATTATTCATATTCAAATCCTTAAATATTCAAGGCATCAATAAATAATCAGTCAGAAATTAGATGATGCATGGAAATCCCATATATCAGATGAGAAGAGGAAAAAGCACATCTTGCATAAGCGAGAGATCACCGGAAGCAACAGAGATCAGCGGGAGAACAAGAGAAATGGCGAAGCATCACAGGCGCGAGAGCTGTAGAGCGGGAGGCAAGGGCGAGCGGCAGAGAGTGAGCAAGAGGATAGAGCATTGAGGGAGGACGCGCTGTGAGAGAGAGAGAGAGAGGAACAAAAACCCTAGCGGGTTAGGAGGGAATGTGGGGTGTCAGGGAGGAGATTTAGACTAACTGAGGGCTGTTGAAATGCGCTTTTTCCGTCTCCGTTAAATTTATCTGTTCCAATGCTCCATCATGTGTGCGAAATTTAAAGCTGATCCGATGGCAAAAATACCGTAGCATGTGAGGGCGATAGCAACGCGTTGCATGCTAGCCATTTCCCAGTTTTGAATTTATACAACACAGAAACTATAGAATCGTGTAATTAAAATTAGGTAACGCAATTAGGGCCAGAGCTCCATAAAATATTATATTTATATTGACATTTCATCAGTACATAAATGTCCTCAACAAATACTTGTGTTCACACTTTTGGAACTACACAGCACTGAATTACAAACTTATTTACCAAATTTGGTGGAATCAGAATATAGTAGGTAAATACTTATTGACAAGTGGAGTTACTAGGAGCTCATATCCTCTCTCTGTGGGATGAAAAGCGTCCCAAAATAGATATTTTGATGCATCCTCGCATGTGCAAGGGCTTATTTCATTGCACAGAAGTGTGGCTTCTATCTCTCCAGTGCCACAACAGCCCCTTGTTACTTCATCAAACCCTAAAATAAATACCAAACCTCATTATAAAATCCTCTGTTTTTTCTCAGAGGAGCATTTGCATTTGAAGTCTCTAGCACTTAAAGCCCAATTGGCCTGGCCCATTTATTTTTGCTATTTGAGTATTAATTAAAACATTTGGTCCAAAAAGCCCAATCCATCAATACCGACATTCAATAAAACCATAACACATATCAATATATCATTGATGAGACTTTTCTGAGCTTAAATTTAGAACTGATATAGTCTGTAGTGTGTACCATAATGAGATGAGTTCATAATAAGATCAAGCAGTATGTTGTATACATCGATGTATATTATCTTGCTGCCGGGAAGCTCGGGAGCCAACCTGGTCATCTCAGCTGATAATTCTGTATTAAACAGTAATGCTGCTTGGTTATAGATGTCTACGCATTCTCGTGTTATGCCTCCTCTCAGAGTTCGTACCGCGGGCACACAGCCTAGTGGAGGTACACCCACTACGCCAATCTTTCGGGCCCCCAAATCGTACAAATTCTGTAATGAAGAAAGATGTGTTAAAAAATTTAATTGATTCCCTCATTTTAATTAGTCTGAAGTAATGAAAATTGCAGCTAACTAGCCTCAATTAATTAATTATACCCAATTTATGCCTACCCTTTATTGCACAACAAATTAACCAAAACAAATGCAGAAAAAAGGTAAAACAAGAAGATTGGTGAATTAGTGTACCTTGTTGAAACTAGAGGCTGCTTGAACTAAATAATTGACATAAGAAGGAATATCATAATTTGATCTAATATTGGTTGAGAAATATGTGGTCATTATATCATTGCTCCCAAGGAATACAATGTAAATGCTATCGCTGACTATTTTGGAGGCTCTCTCAATTCCTGCCACCTTTTCTATTTTTATCTTGAACTCCTTGAACATTTGTAGTTGATCCCACAGTGTGTAAGCAGCCTAAAATATATAAAATAAAATGTTAAAACTTAAAATGGTGAAGTAGAAAATAAGAAACTGTCTTTTTATACAATAATTAAAAACAATCAACATAAGCTGTACTGCTAATTTAGCTGATATGTCGTCGAACCCGGCCCCACCTGAAGCAAAGCTTACACCACTTAGCAGATCCTCGTCACTCAGTTCTGGATCCAGGTATGCTGGTAAGTATTCTTTTATACCAAGCTGAGAAGCTGCATTAAAACTTGACCACTTCATGTTCACATTTTTTGCTAGTAAGACAGAAATTTACCCAATTGTAATATACCTAACTAACGCAATGAAATGATAAAATTCAAGTTAATCCAACAATAATCAGAAAAGCTGACAGAAAAGTATAGGAGAAGTTCTCTGCAGATGGGTCAGGAAAGAGCCAGTAAGTACCAGTAAATGGTACAATGAGCAAAAAGATAATTAACTGACCGATAAATTCACGGTCTAACCCTTTGCATTCATACAACTAGATAAAAATAATGACATTTATCAAATGTTTTGTACTACAGAAAATCATTACAAAATTGGTTTAATTTGTTTTACCAAAGAAGTCTGGTGGGATCTTTCCATTGCTAAATCTTCCTGTTGCTCTCTGATCTTTGAAATCTCTTCCGTAAGGCGGAAAATTACATCTCGCCCAGCTGAATTTCAACCCGTTATTATTACCCGGATCTGTTATTGAGTCACCAAACACAATCAGTGCCGGCACCTGTGGTACCGCAGCATTTGACTGAAGCACTGATACATTGACAACAAGCAAAAAGATGTATAAAAATTTAGTTTCCATTTGCATATTAGTGTGTTGGGTTTCTTCTCTAAAGAGAGATTGTGCAGTGCCAGGGCTATATATAGTAATAAGAAGTGTGAGTCTGAGCTACACGTCTAATGCTGTTTTGTACTACGTAGCCATTTATAAATGCTGTCCAAATGCCCGTACCATGCAACTACAAATTCATCATTGCATTTAATGTCTTATTCATTCTTATGTCAAGATGGGTTTCTGAAATTTAAATATTTAAAGTCATCATTCCAAAACTTTTATTTTTCAATTCTCCAGAGCTATTCTGTACACAGGATATATACCAGTACAAACGAGACATGAATGAAGTGACCGGAATCAGACTACCGAGACTAATCAGAATTTTGCAAAATGCCAGAAACCTTTTTGCTTGGAACTTGAAAGCAATGCATACATACATACATACAGAGGTGGCGGAACTAGAAAATTTAGATTCTAGAGATATAATTATAGACCGTCTCAAACTTTTTTTTTTTTTTATAACGATTGGAGATCAAGTCACCAAACTATTTAATATCCATAAAAAATTACTCTTTTCAGGGACCTCCCATAGGGGTGCAAACGGATCAGATATGGATCGGATAGTGGTAAAATCATATCCGTATCCGCTTTTATTTTTCGGATACGGATACGGATCAGATATCAAACGGATACGTACGGATACGGATCGGATCTTGGATATCCGTATATATATACATAAATATTATTATAATATATATCAAAATATATGGTATATATACTACTATTCGAATATGAATAATTAAAATTCAAAACCATATCCATATCCGTATCCGCATGGATATTCGGATATCGGATATCCATATTTAATTTTCGGATACGAGTCCGAATACAGTCAGATATTATCCGATCCGTTTGCACCCCTAACCTCCCACACGGAAAACATTGCCTTTTGCCACTAGACCAAAGGATGGTTCTTAGACCTTCTCAAATTGCACAAGCCTATCATGATATATATTTGAGCAGGGTATAATGTCACGAGACCCTTAAAACTCTCATTTCAAACTTTTAGTTTAACAATGACTATTCTAAACATCTCAATCTATACCAATTGTCCTTACTTACTGTTGTTGTAAGTAATCTTCTGTGTTGTTTGACTAATTTGCAAAACATATAGTTATTGAATTTACAGTTTCTCTATTTAAGAATATGTTCAACTTTAAGAATTACGGCCATAGATCAACGAAAGTCAACGGTGCATATCATGACAAGTTGGCGTAACAAGGCGTGTCCGAAGGTTAAAGAAAGTCAAAGTATTTCATGACAAGTCGGACGTGACCAGCTGCACAAGATAATCTGTTAGGTGATCTTCTCAAGCTACAAGGAATGATATAATGCATATGATCTGATGGCAGATTCACGCAAGCCTTTTGGAATGTCAGATATTAATGGGATGCTGAATCGTGAATAATATGGAGGATCATATGAAGATCAAGATCATGAAGATTATGAAGATCATACTTTACCATTTTTGTTGTAATTTTTATTTATGTCCAAAAGTATGGTAAAGTAAATCTGAGGTTGAGATCACCCGAGTCCCGTTGCTTGGCTGGATTTCATATTCAAAATTCAAATAACCAGGTATGATCATTACTGAAAACTTGGGCACAAGCAAATTATGTTAAACCATTATGTCGTGGATCTTGTGATCTGCAAAGATCGAGCTGTTGGCTCTCCTTTGAACTCCCCTATAAATAGTGGGTTATGTCTCTTGTCTCATTGACGAGAGAATACCTCACAAATCTTACACTTTAGAATCCTTTGAGATGTTTAGCCTAGTCCATTTTGTTTCTTGTGCTCAAACTTTGTTTATCTCTCCAGCAACCACAAATATATTTCACCTAACTTGAGTAGAGTGAAACCAAGAGCCTGCGAGGTCACCTCATACCAGAGCCTAGTAGCTCACCTCATACCGGAGCCTATGTGCTCACATTTCTTTCTTTTGAGCTGTTGTGCTCAAACTGTCGTGTGTGTGGACCGCATGAGTGTTGTCTCGTATCGGTCACAACTTGTATTTCTTTCTTCATTGGGTAATAGAAAGGCGCGCCTCTTAAGGTTGCATTGCCTCGAAGATGTAGGTCCGTCAGTGACCGAACTTCGTTAACAACTTCTATGTCACTTTCTCTAACTCTATCTATTTACTTTACTGCACTTTAATATTTATTAGTTATTTAATTTACAAGTTCTTGATTCTGCCAATAGCTCACAGTAGATAGTTTAGTTAAATTAGTTACACACAAGAACAAGTTTGAAACTTGTCTATCCAACCGTTAGTCACAAATTAAAGAGATTAAATTTTAAACATACCTATTCACCCCCCATATAGGTGCCGTTGGGAACAACACTTCGTAACTCGTAATCTTATTTAACACTATTAATTTTGTAAAAGTTCAATAACCATTGTGCTAACCTAACAATTATATTCTAAAATGAATTTCTTTATGCATTTCATTACTATATATTTTTCAATCTTGTTTTTAAATAAATATATATGCTTATTTCTCTTTCAAAAGATTATGTACTTACTTTTTTTTAGTTTTATTTATAAACTAAAAAATAATTATACAAATTTTGAATGTTCATGAAATGAAATATTTTCTAATAAAAAAAGTCAAACATAGAAAATACAGTACGAAAAGCATTTGATGTTGTTCATATATGCTACTTTAGTATTATTTTGAAAACAGTTTAATTTGTTTTGTAATTAGATATTATATATGAAACTTAAATAATATGAATGAGATTACATTGAAGGAAAGTTGGCAGGTCTTTATCAAAATTAATAACTCAAAAGCCTAGTCATTTTCTATCACTTTCTCTCTCATTTAATGCATAAAAAAACAGAAAAGTGGTTAGGAAACCCAATCAGCTTAAAAAAAAATCGTTTCTTCCCGATATTTTTATTAATATCCGAAGTTAAATAGAAATTAATAAATATATCCAGCTTCTTTGGATTTCGATAAAAATATCCCTACCGTCCATTAAATGACCAGTTTTCATCCGGTAGGAATATTTTTATCGAAACCCAAAGAAGCTGGATATATTTATTAATTTCTATTTAACTTTAGATATTAATAAAAATGTCGGCGTTTTCTCTAAATGATTGGTGATTTTTATTTTTTTGTTGATAAAGTGAGATCAATGTGTCACCGATTTCATTATATAAACCGTCGGTACATAAGCACAAATGCCAAACCACTGGTATTTTGCTTCATTATTCAATTACAATTATTAAGCTAAACAAAAACTTTTTTTAACTACTGGCATGAAAAAACACCAGACCTTAACACTCAAAACAAATCAGTTCACATCAGAAATTAACACAGATTATTAACACAAAATACAACTAACTTGGTAGCAATCTAATTAAAGACTAAATAAATTTATGCCAAGTCTTCATTCATCAAAACTGTTCCAGATCCTGCTCTGGTATCCAGGATACGTATCCTCTGCGGAGTTTTATAAAACTCCGCACCTGTGAAGCAAAACGAACGGACCAAATTAACTCTCAGCCGCTCTGATATTCGGGCTAACGGAGGGGGCTGTATTATTGAGCTTTGAGATTCGTGCCAAGTCAAAACGAACGGACCAGATTAAAAGCTCCGCACAGCTCCGCACAGAAAACTCCGCAGAGGATACGCTTCCCTGGTTCCATACCATCAGGTCCATCCTCCTCCTGAGTTGTCACTGTACATGTACTGATGTACCTGGTACCAGTCCTTTATATAAAATCCAAGCATTAAAGTGAGTTTTAAAAATAAAATATCACCTCTGCTCTTGTACCAAAATAATGCTCTGGGGGTGAAAACAGTATGGATAATATTCGATCCGTATTTGATTCGTATTTGAAAAATTAGACGTGGATATCCGATATTCGAATATCCGTGTGGATATGAATACTGATATGATTTTATGTTTCAATTATCCGTATCCGAATAGTAGATATATTATCATATATTTTAATATATATTATGAAAAAATATTGTTATTCAGTTTCCGAGTTGTGAGGGATTCAATTAATGCTTGCATCAGCTGCATCACCATTCACCAATCATGCACCATCACCGCCAAATGAAAACGACATATCAAGGAAAATAATTAAGGAGATCTGAAATTAACAAATTTAAATTATATTAGAGTGGACATATATATTTTACTGTAGATTCACAAATGAGAGAGAGACACATATGCAGAAATTAATGGGAGATTTTTTTTTTATAATTACTGACGGTACGGTACCAAAACCACAAACCACACATTTGCAAGTTGTATTTTAGTCTTTTCGTAGCAGTTGAACCATTTTTTGTTGTTACATTTATAATATATTAATATTAATATTTAATACCATATTTTAAACTTGAACTATATGTTATATATTAGAGTCAGTTATAACATTTTCATTCATTTTATAAAGCATATATATATATAGTAGAATGGTCGACTACCAGGGGCGGATCTACTGTAGCACTGGGTAGGGCAACTGCCCTACCCTGAAAATCCAAAACTAATTTACAAAGACTGAATTTTGGGCCTTTGCCCTACCCTGAAAATTGATATTGCCCTACCCTGCAGCTCAATTAAAATAACTGTCCCATTGTATATTAAATTTGATAAATTATATAAGAAATAAACCGGGGCGGTCCGGACCAAATTCATAATATATAAAATTTCGGTCGGTTCGGTTATTTCGGTTTTCAAATTTTTCAAACCGAACCGAACCGAATTATAATTCGGTTTTAAAAAGCAAACCGAACCGAACCATTAAACCGAAAAAAACCGAACCATTTAGTCCAAACTAATTCGGTTCTGTTCAAAACCGACTAAACCGGACCCAATGTTATGAGCAAGAGCAACGCGCCACCGACGCGCCAACGGCTGCTATGAATTGGCGAGGACTTGTATTTTTTTTTTTTTTTTCTGAGTTGAGAATTGTACAGTTTAAAGTAGAACCGAGGCGGTTGGCATTTAAGAGGTGAATAGTGTGTGTTTAGCAAACTAAACTCGTGTGCTAAAAGTTAGGGTTATCCTGATTGCATTGTAAATTAGCGACAAAAATTCATATCCGAAGGGAATTACTGGAAAGGGCTTAAATGATATTTGTACAAAAATTTCCTCCTATATTACCGTTTGATTTTATATTGAGACCGTCTGATTAGAATTCAGACTAATTCTGTTCAAATCTGTAATGCACGAACAGACCGGATTCAAACTCAAACGTACTTTACTTTTTACAACAGTTCCAGCAATACAGATCCAACTTTTTTGTGATATCGTACCTATTTCGATTTTTGTTTTCTTATCTTAATTTCACTATACTAAGATACTTCATTTGTTTTTGTCAAAAAAGGAAAAAAAAATTTCACTCACTTTTTTTTTTCTCCGTTTAATCTCATCTATTTTTTTCGACAATCTGTGAGGAATCTTACAATCTAAATTACGAATATTTTGTATCGATCTTATCTTTCAAATGATATCCATATTGAAGTACTTATGAGTTATGTTCGCTTTCCTATTTTTCTTCTTGATGTGCTAGTTATATAGATTTCCTATGCTAGATTATAAAGACTTGGTATACTATGTAACTGTATTTTGAACCCTTTAAAGACTTCTACTTAGAACATTTAAAATACTTGATAAGTTATGTATAAAAACTTGACATGCTAGATATAAAGACTTGATATGTTATGTATAAAGTCTCACTGCTGTTAATAAAAAATTTAAATTAATGAATTTTTAATATTTTATACTAGCTAGTTCTACTTTTGATACAGAACATTTATGAAAGATTCCAAGCCAACTAGCGCCAACTGTCTAGTTTTCATAAAGAGTTAACATGTCCAATATTTATAAAGACTCGATATGTTAGATATGAAGACTTGATATGATTTGTATAAAAACTTGCATGTATAGATATAAAGATTTGTACGTGCCAACTGTAAATGCACTAATAATTTTCTAAAAAATGATTGTGATAAAAAATCGTTAGTCCAGGAATTTGATCAAAATAAGAGTTTGGGTACACTTATTACCTCCCCATTTTTTTTTTATCTCAGTTTATACAATGTAGATTCTTTGTCCCTTGAAAATCCTCCAAAAAGGAACAACAATTCGTCCGGTGAAGTAACCCAATGTTTGGGTTTTAGATCGGAACCGTCCGATTTGAATCCGAGACCATCCATTCCGAAATGGAACGCACACATCCCGATGATAGAATGAATCCCGAGACCAACCCGAGCGACATATTCGAATCGAATGGTCTCGATCCAAAACCCAAAAATTGAGTTACTTTAGGGGATCCGGACCCCAAATATTTAACACTGCGTTCCAGAGCATCAGAGAGTATCACATAAGCTTATTGAATGCTTATGCCCGTTTTGGAAAGGGACATCAGCCAAGGATGATAAATGTAGATTCTGATGTTTGGCATAATATATAGGTGCTTCTCCAGTATGTACCAGTAATGTAATTTACCATTTTATGTCTCATTGTGTTTCATATTTTATTTTTTTATTTTCATAGTTCAAATTATCGATATTTATATTAAAATATGTATGGAGATCAAATTTATAATTTTTTAACATAGGAGAAAAATCAGTGTTTCTGGACCATTCAAAAACTATGAGTTTATACATCATCTAAAAATTTAGTAACAAAATTCTGAAAAAAAATATAAAATTTGGTTTCCATATATATTTTAATATGGATGTCATGTCAATCAGTTAGAATCAACAAATATATAGGACATAAGGTATAATGAAATATGAAAGACATAAGGTATTGAACTGTCCTCATCTTTTATGAGAATTTAGTTATTACATGGGAGAATTATTGACTTGACAAACATCTAAAAAAAAAAAATAATAGCATAATTTTATAATGAAAGGAGAAAACAAAGATAATATAGAGAACTGTAAATATATAATGAGAAATGTTAGTATAAACTTAAGCTTATTAAGATGGCTAGAGAGTTTAATTCGAAAATTCTATAGCATCGATTTTAAGCGACAAATTTTAACAGTTAAAAGTGATCTATTTAACAATTGATGTGAGCCAGAAATTGTGATTGGATGGGGTAAAATTTTAAGACGGACATAATTTACAATTATTTTCAAAAACAAGCATATTTTGTATTTATTTTTAAAATAGCACAGTAAGTTAAAGTATATTTTATTTAAAAACTTTCGGACTAGAGGGGGAAATACTTCCCCTTGGATCCATATTGCTTCCTCCATGGTTTATATGTTATATTGGTAACTAAATAAAATTATATGTTATACTGGTAACTTTCAATTTTATTTAGTGTAAATTTAAACGGTTAAAAAATAATGAAGCATGAGTGTATTAAAATAACTTATAAATTTTTATTATTTATATTTATTATTTGACAATTTGACTTTGTACTAAATAAATTTATAAATTTGAAATATAAATATATCACTCATAAAGCCGAAATTTTTATTAATACCATTTCTAAAAGTAAATAAAAAAAACCACAAATTCTGAAGATTTTCAAATTTACTATGGCCGCAACTGTTGGCTGTATGCAATCTTCTAATACTTTATTTGACTAGATTTGCAAAACATACACTAATTGAATTTAACCTTTTACACGATTTAGTGAGTTTGCAGGTTCAAAGCTTTAATTACAAGATCTATTGTGAAATAACCAAAGATAAGCTCAGAGCTTTAAGTTCAAGATTTATAATGTAGAATCAAGGTTCATGAAGTGTTGAATTACAATATTCTTTTGATGAACCTGAGAAGTCAACAAGACTTTACGAAGCTATAGATTTGTGTAATAATCAAATAGTTAAGTAAAATATATTTGAGGCTTGTTGATTTCGGGAGCATCCACCTTGACCGAAACAAATATATAACGAGTTTCTTCCCGTTAGAGTGGATCTAGGTAAATATGAATTTCCCACTATTTAAAGAGTTATCCCACTTCATATTTACCTAAGCTAGCTGCCTCTCACATTTGAAACGCATTTATTTGTGCAACACTTGATAGCTTCCATTATTGAGTGAACTTAAACTTCAATATTCTCTCAACACTCTCAAACCCCCTCTAAGTGTCGTTAAGGACTACAAAGTGGTATCAGAGTAATTTAACTTAAGTTAAGACTCACTTAATTTAAGTATTTCTTGATTTAAAAATGGCACCAACTAGAATTGTTAAAGAACCCCCCATTTTGGGGGTTTCATCCTCAAGCTTTGGCTTTTGGAAGCGAGTTATGATCAATTATCTCAACATCATAGAATATTGGGATACAATTGAAAATGGGTACACACCAACTTATGTTGACAAGGTGGTTGAATATGGAGATCAATCAACCCCAAGTACTAAAACTGAGAAAATAGAAACTGGTGACTCAAAACAAGCAAAGAAAGGCATGATAACGCGGTTAATGCACTATTAAAAGCCATTAGTGAAGAGGTAGCTTTGGTTTATAGTTATTCATCAAATGCTAAAGAAATGTGGAATGCTCTCGTATATAAATACGAGGGTAATTCACAAATCAAAAGAACCAAACTTACCGAACTAAAGACCAAATTTGAAAACTTCAACATTGAAGAAGGAGAATTGGTTAAGCCTATGTACAATAGGCTTATTCGTATTCAAAATGAATTTATGGAATTGGGAGAACTGTTTTCTAACGATAAAATTGTAGGAAAGCTTTTGCGAGTTATGCTCAAGAGAAACATGTGGGAGAGCTTGGTGAACGCATTGGAGGTCATGGCTGGAACGACAAACTACACTCCAGATGAGATCTACACCCATTTTGTTGGCTTTGAAGAAAAGCTACGACAAACAAATGGCCTAGACACTCAAGACAAAACTATGGCCTTTCCAGCACAAAACCAAAATTTTCCAAGCACATCCAACCCCTCAAATACTCATCCCTCAAACTTCCAATTCTATAAGAAGATTGAGCATGAAGTTTCTAAAGATGCCTTAATTCTGTCCAAAATGTTCCAAGGAATGTTGGATTTTGAATGCTTATGCAACAAGGAACGTGAGGAAGACAACAAAAAGGTGGTATGTTTTGCATGCCATAAAGAAGGGCACACCATTCACCACTGCTACAAGTTGTTTCCAACTCAAAGGGGTAAAGAAGGAGAAGGGCAACAGGGTTGTACTTATAGAGTTATTATTTTATAAATTGTAGTTTGTTATCCAGACCAACCAAAATAAAAAATGATATGTGTGAAAATTTTGGTTAGAAGGGAAATCCAATACAATGATGACGAGGTCTTTGTAGGGCGCAGAAAGTTGCACAACAGTGGAAGGTGTGTGCATATGTATTAAATGTCTCACGTTTCAATGCTCTCTGTTTTTTAAGTCATGGAGAGAACATCGAATTTGAAACATTCATTTCTTTCTACAATTCCTTCTAGTTCACCATCGACAGACCTACTATTCATAATCAGTCTTTCGAGAGAGTTTAATGATTGCGGGGACGTTTAACTCCTAGCGGGCACAAACCCCCGTTGTTAATTACATCGATGGCCCTTCCAGGCCATACTGAATACCTCTTCATTCCGGGATTTGTGCCTATTTATTGTGAATTGAATAAAGGGGATAAAAGGGAGAGAACTCGTGTATTTGGTCTTTTTATTTTCATTTGATTCTCATTGTTTTGGATATTTAATTAATATGTATGCATGAGGTGCAATGAATATTATTAAAATACATTTATACACCTTTTTATTCATTTTTAGAAACATATTTGTATTTGAGAAAATATATTTGTATTTTATTTATATTTTATTCGAGAGGAAATGATTAAATATGAGGAAAATGGCATTTTGGTCATTTGGTAGGCTGTATGATGTTTGGTTATGTTCAATTTTGATTTAGAAACATGAAGAATTTAATTTGGGTTCATTTGGAGGTGGTTTGAATTGATTTGGATTTGAAATGAAGAAGTTACGGCCAATAAGGACTGAGAAGGGCTTATTTGTGAAGTTTTATGCTTTTCAGGGACTTATTTGTAAAGCTGAAAGGATTGAAATTTGTAATTTGGACTTTAGACAGGGTCTGGATGAGAAGTTGGGCTTCCAGGGGCTTATTTGAAGATATTTTAGATAATCAAGGGTCTTTCTATAAATTCTTAGGGACTGCGCTGTGAAGCAGTTTTGTCAGAAGGACCTTTTTGTGAAAAATCCCTTTTCAGATGGTTTTGAGCTGTAGGATTGAAGTTTGGGCTTTAAGATTTGCACTCTGGGCCTTTAAAATGTATTTTGGGCCTTAGGATTTGTGCAAGATGTTGGATCTGGGTAACAGATTTAAGTTTCGGTTATTGGACTTTGTGATGTGTGCAGAAGCTTTGAGATTCGCGCAGAGGTTCATTGGTTTAAGCTGACACGTGGGTCCCTCTGGTAGGGAGTCACTTATTTATTGGGTTTCGATCCTGGCCCTTAAATCCTTCTCTCATGTCAAGATTTGGGTCCTTATTTAAATTTTATATTTGGCGCCGAGATCCAGGGACCAGAATTGCTTCAAGAATCGTGCTATTGAAGGATGAACCGGGTTTGTAACCCGAACTGGGGTTTAACCCGATATTCACTCCGGTAGAGTCTCCGGTCACGGCAGGGCGGAGGGGCGGCACCACTGGGATCGCCTTGAAGAGGAGAGTGTAGTGGTTGCATCATCGGCGACCATCGATCATCGGAGGCGGTGATACGACTGAGCTCAAATTCTCGGTACTGGTTTTGAGGTTTTGACTTGATTTCGTCGGCTCCATCATCCTTTTCTTCAGTAGTTTATCTCTTTAGTATTACTTGGGTATGAAGAAGCTCTGTTTGGAATTAATTTCACCTTTGATTGAACTTTGAACATGGTTTCGACTTCTCGGTTTGGTACCGATTTAGCACTGGTACTTGGCAAAATGATTTGAGAAAGGCATTTGGATTTGAGGTATAACTACTTGGGTACATCAAGAAGGCACCTGTGGAGCATTGGGGTTTAAGGAAAATAGCTCTTTGAGATTGGGTTTCGGGTTTGAATTGGGCATGGATCCATTATTGGGTTTCGGATCTGGGAAGGACATGAACTTCACATCTCTTTTAACCTTATTTCTCATGAATTTTGTTAATGAACATATATGATTCTTATAGCATGATATGTAAATTGCTGTTTTTTTATTTTCTGAAACCCAACTTTGAAAATTGCTAGAAAATAGTAGAAAAATCATAAAAATGCAAAGTTTGAGTCTAAAATGATTGTCTTTCTGTCCTCTGTCTAACTGTTTAAACAGAATTTGAATTTGGTTTTCAGATCAGCCTGCACTGGCTGATCTGTACCAGCAGGTCATTTGAGGTATTTTGGTGCTTTTGCTGTACCAGTATAGCCTTTATTGGATGTAACTGGTACTGTACACTGGTACCATGTGGTGTTTATCTTAATTAGGCTATAAGTGAGTAATTGCATCAAGATTTGGTCATCAAAGATCAAAGGGAAATTGGTATCACATTTGTCACTTACCAATACCATTTCAAATATGCACATAGGCCCTTGGTCATTTGCATAATCATATAGAGGATCTTAGAGCATCATATCATAGGGATTAATCAATTCCCTCTTCTCATTTGCTCTCACTTCTATTAATTATGCATCTAGGTCCTTTAAAAGATTAATGAAACTCATAATATAGGAAGAGATGTAGTGAAACATCAATCTTTCATACATTATGTCTTATTTATCTTTTTATGCATTAAAGTCCTTCAAAAGTCCAAAATAGCATAAATAGGGAGATGTAGTTAAACATCAATCTCTAATATACTATTTAATTTTGTTTTAAATCCTTTTTATTTGTTTTGTACTTTTTAGTTGATTTTATATTAAAAGAATTATATAAGAATTGGATATTCAAAAGGATGTAGTTAAACATCAACTTTTCAATATTTTTCTTCTTTTATATTTCTTATAATATAAAATTTCCCTTTTTATTTTATCTTTTATGTGTATTTGTGACATTTTTTTTGTTTTTCCTTCTTGCAACAGGAAAAGAAAAGGAAAAAGAGAAAATAAAAGAAAAAGGAAGAGAGGAGGCAGAGAAGACAAAGAGGAGCAAGAAAATCACAAAATGCATATTTATCATTTTTTTTGTTCTTTTTAGAATCATTGGCTTAAAAATCAGCTATAAAGCTATTAATTGCCTCTTCTATTTTGTTTTTCATTTTTAAACCTTTTGATATAATATTTAATTATTATACAAAAGGGGCTTGGTTTATTTGTAAGATTTCATGCCTTTAAACTCATTTATATGAGTTAAAGCACTTAATCTTTAATAAACCCGAAAATAAAAGGGAAGAACAAGAAAGATCAAAGAAAGGGAAATGAAAGAAGCTCCAATTGCATAAAAGGAAAATAAAAGAAAGAAGAAGAAAAGAATCATAAAAACAAGAACTTTTCTTTATTTATTCATGATCAATATACATGAACATCAAATTCTCTAAACTTCTACATTGCATCCAAAAATACAAATTTCTACCTATTGTCTTTTGATTTCGGCTAAGAAAGGATTTGAGCTTTCTTTTTGCTCTCTCAAAAATCTAAAACCTAAATCTCTTGCTACTTTCTCTTGGTTTCTGTTGAGTGAGTGTAACTTGGTCTCTTTCTTCTTCAATTTGATGTCTTTATATAGCCCTAGGGCATAGGGCTTAGGGTTTAGGTGAAGGGCCGAGTTGGCTTAATCTTCACCTTCCTTTTGCTTCATTTGTCAATCAATGCTTTAGATTTAATCTTCAAGGTATCAAACCATATATGCAGATGCATAGACCAATGGTAATCAGCTATGTTGGCAATTTAGATTATGAATACATCTTGACCCTTTGATCTGATGCATTTGATGGCCGAGATATATTATATGAGGTAGTGCTTTCTCACATGCATGGGAGAATAGATCCTTCTCTTTTGGCAGATTGCTTGGATGTCAGGCCAGCTGTATATAGAGCCAAGATCTGTCTTGATGGAGGTCACTTACCATATGTTAGAATTATTCCTTCCATGTGAATGCTTGATTTCTTGCACCACAGATCTTTTGTGCACCAACACCTCGGATCTTCGTACAATTAAGTGAATTATTTTGAGTAAGAATAGGAGTCGTGTTTCTATTTTATTAATCACAATTAGTTACATTGTTTGTTGAGATAATTAAGTGAATTTTTAAAAGGGGTATGATTTAAAATTGGTGCACCATGAATTTTCAAAATGATCAAACGGTAGGGACCATTCAACACCCAATTAAGCTTTCAATTGAATTTTCAAAACGATCTTTAGCGTACTATTTTCTTTTTCTCTGTGAGTGCATATTTTTAGCAAAAGAAAGAAAAGGTAATCTATATATCTTCAAATAACTGCACTTCAAATTCGCCTCCGTCCTGGCCTCAACTGCTCAGAACTGAAAAGACCAAACCGACCGAACTCTATATATGGTTTAAATCATACTTTACATATGATATATATATAGATGGGCTATTATACATTGCAATGCATAGGCACCCTTGTGCATTGGACCATAAATCACCGATTCAAAGTCCAAATGACCGATCCAAACTGTTCATCTTGTTCTCCATATTAATATGTGCTTGGAGACCAAATTTTACATTTTTTGGAATTTTTTTACTATTTATTAAGCCACTTTGAAAGTTTCTGATCCAACGGCGAACAGTAAAAAACAGTAAAATTTTCTGGACCACCAGATCAGAAACTTTCAAAGTGGCTTAATAAATAGTAAAAAAATTCCAAAAAATGTAAAATTTGGTCTCCAAGCACATATTAATATGGAGAACAAGATGAACGGTTTGAATCGGTCATTTGGACTTTGAATCGGTGATTTATGGTCCAATGCACAAGGGTGCCTATGCATTGCAATGCACCATAGCCATCTCTCTCTCTCTATATATATATATATATATATATATAGATGGGCTATGGTGCATTGCAATGCATAGGAGGGATCCACTTACAACAAAGTTACAACATTCATTTTTTTCATTTTCAAAGTCCAAATCGTCGATCCAACCGTTCAATATGATCTCCACAATAAAATGTAAAACTTTACATTTTTTTGAATTTTTTTACTATTTATTAAGTATTTTACAAAAAATAGCCATACTTAGACCATTGAATTTTGTACCCATCTTAATAAATAGTAAAAAAATTCAAAAAAATGTGAAATTTGATCTGCAAGTACATTTTATTTAGATGATCATGTTGAACGGTTTGGATCGACGATTTGGACTTTGAAAATGAAAAAAATGAATGTTGTAACTTTGTTTAACTCAAATTTGTTGTAAGTGGATCCCTGCCTCTATTATATATATATATATATATAATATTTATATATATGAGATTGGTAATGTAATAACGTTTAGAACTTCGTGCCCCGGTGCAACGACGTTTTGCCAATTTACAAAAATCCAACACATACCCATACGAAGTTCAACATGTCTTTATATGAAATGTGCTTGGAGACCAAAATTTGACCATTTTTGAAATTTTTTGCTATTTATTAAGCACTTTGAAACATCCGGTGGTCCAAAAATTTCGTTTTGACTGATCGCCGTTTTCAAACAAAGTGCTTAATAAATAAAAAAAATTCCAAAAAATGTAAAATTTGGTCTCCAAGCACATTTCAATATAGAGAACATGTAACGGTTCATTTGTTGTTTGGATTTGAAAACTAAAACGACCGTTAGACTTGCGGCCTGAAGCCCGTTATACATTGCCATACTTATATCTATATTTATAATATATATTATATATATATATATATATATATAGGATTTGGCTAATATGCTACGCATAGCATAGAGCCTCTCCGTGCTACGGCTCATTTTTTGAGTTTTCAAAATCCTAACGGTCGATCCGAACCGTTCAACATGATCTCCACATTAATATGTACTTGCAAACCAAATTTTACATTTTTTAGAATTTTTTTACTATTTATTAAGCCACTTTGAAAATCGCTGATCCAATGGTCCAGCAGATTTTACTGTTGTGTACAAATTAGTGTTTTTTCAAAGTGGCTTAATAAATAGTAAAAAAATTCTAAAAAATGTAAAATTTGGTTTGCAAGTATATATTAATATGGAGATCATGTTGAACGGTTTGGATCGACCGTTAGGATTTTGAAAACTCAAAAAGTGAGCCGTAGTGCAGGGGCACAGTGGTCAGTGTAATATGATGCTCCTCGGGTTAAACTTCCTTATCATGGTCTTCAAGCGTTTAATATATCATAACCACTAAGAGCAACATCAGGCAGGCACAATATATCCTTTTAACATGCCCTGAGCAACATTAGACCTTCTTCTTTGTCAATTTCCATTTTTGGATTAAATGCATTTTTTCTTTTGCAGCCCGTCGGGTGTCAACTTCCATTTAAACACTCTCCTTAAATGCATATTGAGCTACAAGTAGTAATGAGTTCATGTGACCCTGGCAACATAGCACAGAACTTTGAAAGGATGCAACTACCTTCAATTTCCCCCAATTTGACCTAGACCCGTTTGTATTCGGGTCTCCCTTCTCTTTCAATTCAATTCCTTTTCTTTACAATTAAATCAGTGTATAGCATCGCCATAGGGTGGAGAGTGAAGGTCTAGCATCAATTTCAACCTTTATGCAATTTTTACCCAAGTCTCGGGTCCAATTGCCTTCCTCTTTTCTCGATTTTCTTTGTTCGGTAAAAGAAGAGCTCAATTAGGCATGCCATCATCATCGTCTCATGTAGCAAGGCCGAGAAACAAAAGGAATCAAAGTAATTCGGTATGAAAATCCCTCCATTCTTTGCCCCGACTTCTTGAACAGCAATGGTGAGGAGAGGGGAGAGAGATGAAAGGTGGGGCCTACTTGCCAGTCTCACTAGGAAGTGAGTACTGTGCGTAGGTTCTAAATCCTTTTACGGGTACACATGGCGTAGCGTGAGCCGTGAGAGTGACTTCGTTCGGCTCAGCGTACGCTGGGTTCACGCACAGCTAAGGGGTCAAAGAGCGCCCAGGCGCTGGGGTTCAAATTGATGTTGGTTTCGGCTAGGCATGGTGCACCGTGAACTTTCTGACTGATAGTTTGGTTTACAAGTCCAATTTTAATGAACCGTGTTCAGCCACCCCACTAAACCAGCGAATTTTATGTTCTTTGGCTGACTGGTGGGCCAGAGTTGTAGGATTTAGGTTTGGCGCACCCCAACTTGTACCCAGAGAGGCATGATTAATGCTATGGGTCCCAGGGCCACGTGGCACCACTCAGAGGCTTCTGTTTTATAATTTGGATATCTTCTTAACCATTTTGAATTAGAAAATGTGCCTTATATCAAAATTCATGATTATTTGAGTAGATTTTAATCATGAACTTGATTTAATGAATTTCATTCCCTATTTCGTGGTGTTGTGTCAAATTAAAGCATGATTGGATCTTTAATCGACCAATTTGTGTAGTTAAATGGCACATTTGTCCAAATAATTGAAATCTTGACTTTTTAGGGTCAAACAGTCTTTTACAATACCCGGCCTAAATAATCATTCCCAGTAACCGTCAACCATAACTTTGATTATCTCCAGAATGAGATTTATAAACTGGTTGGGTATACTGTTAGTGAAGCAAATCGGGAAATCCAAGCCAAGTTTAATATGTCTACTGATGACCAACATGACTACCAATTAGTACCGGTAACAAACCAGGCATCGGTT
Organism: Carex parvula; assembly: GCA_025461045.1. Lineage (NCBI taxonomy): Eukaryota > Viridiplantae > Streptophyta > Magnoliopsida > Poales > Cyperaceae > Carex > Carex parvula. The sequence continues at coordinate 570,125 of JAJGRW010001388.1, read as the reverse complement.
GAAATGATTTTAGGAATTGGCGTCTTTTCCACAAAGGTTACCAGTTCTGGAGTTGTATGTAGAATTGAAACCGAACCAAGCCGGTTTTAATTCCCAATTGATTCTGAACAGTCAGGCCTTTATACCCAGTAAAATCCCTGAATCTCGATCCTGACCCAGTACCGGTTTTGCTGTGAGAGGAGTTCTCGTACTTATGCTTGAAGCACTATTTGTCAACAAAAGTTGGACATATACCTTCTGTTGGCGCGCCCCAGGAAGGTTGCCAGTCTTTCGATTTTGGTTTCGATCGGTGAACTGAAAGTCAGGTCCACGACTAGTGTTGCAGAAGCATAACTGGACCATGCATAGATCGGACTACAGGAAAGGATGTGAGACATAGATGTCGATATAAATATGCGAGAACAGCTCTGCACCAATTGTAGTACGTCGGGTCCAAATTATCAATCAAATTGATATATCCGTCCCTCTACTATCTGGGAACATAGTAACTGAGAATTGGTCCAAGATTGTCACATCTCCGATCCGGAGGTGCGACAATCTATACGCGTCTATTTACCATTCAATATATGTAACATAAGGCATGATTTTTTTTATGCATTGCCAATAGCATCCATTATTTTTCCCACATCTCAATTTATTTACAAAAATTATTTGACATTTTATAGTGGATGATGCTAGAGATACACTCTCTGCACCCTGTTAGATATAATAAATCCAAACTCCATACATTTAGGTGGCCCTGCTATCAATTATAACCCTAAAAATGTTTCTGTCTTCGTCTAACAAACATGTAAATTCCACAAGGGAAAACGGGTGAGAAATAATAAATTATGATTGCCACTCAGATTATTGGATTCGAAGGAAATTTATATTCATACTGAAATCTCCGCATTAGAAACTAACAGTTTATTCTATAATAACGAATGCAAATGCTCAATAACAATATCCAATTGAACAAAGAAAATTACATAAATAAACCAGACTCTAAGAATCTTATCAGAATAAATGGTTTGGGTCTAAATCTTTTAAACCATAAAAGTCTGATAATGTTTGGTTTCCTAACTTTACAATTTCTAGTCTGGTAACACGAATAGATACCATATGATTTGTCATTGCAGACGCCATCCAACAACCCAGTTTGCCTTTTCACATAACATATATATGTCGTGTCAGGCTTATATTATTATAACTATCCTGACAATTTGTTAACAGAAACAATACAGAAGCAATATCACAATGCCGTCATTATCGGAAAGAAAATCTATGATAAGACAGTTACCACAGTTCATTAGTCTTACAGTCATAATTCACATTTACTCAATATCTCCTACCCAACCGGTACTGGGTTCAGTTGGGGCCATTCACCATATGCGCATTAGGGTCCTGGAGTAAAGTCTAGTAGCTAGCTAGACTTTACGATATATTAATCATTTTTCTCCAATATATGGAGGTTCAAGGATTACAGTATTCACAATCAATCATTTGCAATAAGAATCAACTAATCGATAAACAATATCAACATAATAATCAACAAACTTACCTGTAATTCAATTTTAATTGTATTGGGCAATGGATATGATGCAACAGTTCAATCAATGCAGTCAATTAAATATTCAAAATGCACAACGAGTTACGATTTAATTCCTAGTCATGAATCTCAGACTAATCCAATAACCCCGTACCTGATATCGTAGAGCCACAGGTGAGATCACTAGCGATATGTTCTTCCTGAGCATTCCATCTCATCAAACTCTTTCGTAATTATGCCTACTTTAAAACAATATATAATATAATCAATATTTGTAACATTTTCATATAGCAGAGCAGTGTATGTGTTTCAATATTAAAATCTTAATTATATGTTCATTCATTCATTTTTGTTCAATATCTCTGTAAATATTTATAAAACTATCCGTTTTAGATTAATAAAAAATCCCATTTTATTAATGCCATAATTTATAAATTATTCCCTTATTTCCTAAACTCCTTTTATTTATATCAATCTCAGTTCAATATATGAACAGTCCAACAGACCAACAGTATGTATCTATCTAATAAATTTGAGTCCAACTCATTTAAGTTCAAACAATTCAAGACCAAGTCCAACATTCCTATATTTTCAGACATGGCTCATTTAAGCCCAAAGATTCAATTGAATTGACTTATATTTCACAAGTTCAAAAGCTTTAGTTTAATTGTTTATCCAATTCTATTTTACTTTTATTCATTTCTTAGCGGAGTAGGGGTGCAAACGGATCGGATAGTGGTAAAACCATATCCGTATCTATTTTAAATTTTCAGATACGGATACGGATCGGATATTAGACGGATACATACGGATACGGATCCGATATCGGATATTCATAGATATATACATAAATATTTTCATAATATTTAGTAAACCATATGGTATTTATCTACTATTTGGATACGGATAATTGAAATTCAAAACCATATCCGTATCCGTATCCGCACGGATATTTGGATATCGGATATCCGTATCTAATTTTCGGATACGGATGCGGATACGGTCGGATAATATCCGACCCGTTTGCACCCCTATAGCAGAGCCTAAAAGGCTAAAACTTTGCACATAGCCCCTCTCACAAGGGAATTTTATAAGTGACAATTTTACAAATTACCACCCTAGAAATTGATCCCTAAACCAAACCAGGGGACCTGCTGGTACCGATCGAGGGTATCTAGGAATCCTTCAATATTAGTTAATAACAAACTTTACAATTCGATTTAACAGTAAATATCACTAATAGCACTTTGATGCTCAATTTTCTCAAAACTATCAAAACTCTAATCGGTTGAGAGAGAAACCACATCCAATAGAAAAGAGAGGAGATTACCAATAACCGCACAACTCTAGTAGCATGGCCAATAGTTCAATAGCAAAAGCCATGCCAATAAGAGAGAGATTGAATCTCACTGTTAGTTTCCGAAGAGAGAATATGAAAGAAACAAAAGAGAAAAATGAATAGGACGTGGCAAAGCAGAAAAGATAGATAAGAATGGCAAAACTTAAAACTTTTTCATCGGTTTTGGAAAGCCTAGAACTAGAATTTTTTTGGCGGAAAGTTTGTTTGAAACTGGAAATTTAATCCGTAGTTTGAACATATTTCAAATTCTGCTCCATCAGGATGTAGATTTGTAAATTATTTATTAATTTTGAGTATTAATAAAAATTTCGGATAATTTGAAGTACCAAGTTGCGGGCTTATAATGGAGTCTGAATAGTATAACATCAGTGTCATTTCAATCTATATAATACCAACTTCAAAACTTATCGAATCGACTTTAAATGGTGAATCCAAACCGTTCAAACCGATCTACTTCATTAGTTGTGCGTTTACATACAAAATTTATAATTTTTCGAATTTATTTAGTATCAAGTCAAACGGTCAAATGTGTAAGTTTTTAAGTTAATTTTAATACATTCATTTTTCAACATTTTTTACCGCTTGATTCGATACTAAAATAACTCGAAAATATTAAAAAGTTTCATATAAACACATCACTCATAAAGTAAATCGGTTTGAATTAGTCGTTTGAAGTCTATTCAATCAATTTTGAAATTAGTGTCATATGACACCGATGTCATACTAGCCGGACTCCTTATAAAGTGATGCAAAGAAGACATCTTAGAGCAACACAAAAACAAGGGTCATCATCACGGGTAATGATATTTTCCATGGAGGTGTATTCAGTAAAAACTACAATATTGGTCTTAAAAATATTCCTCGACGAGAAGTCTTTAAGTTTTACATAGAAAATAAGTGTGTGATTAGTCGAGTCCAATCTCTCTTATTTCCCAAATTTTTACTGAGAAGATAGATTTTCAACTACTCTAAACTTGACATTTTAAATAGAGGAGGGTTTCAATGCTTTTAATTTTTGTGCTTCCATTATGCTTCAATTTTTTTATTTTCTAATAACAAAAATTTTAAAACTTATATGTAAAAAAAAAAGTTAAAAATCTATATTAATTTTTCTACATAAACATAAAAAATATTATTTTTTGGATTTGTTTTTAGTATGAATTAATAAGCTGAAAAATTAACGTTTAAAATTTATTCATATCAATATATTTTTTTGCAAGCTCTTGAATTTGTTTTTAGTATGAATTAATAAGCTGAAAAATTAACGTTTAAAATTTATTCATATCAATATATTTTTTTGCAAGCTCTTGATACCGATCAAAACAAAGTCAAAATATAATAATTTTGTATATGTGCATCAAAAAATAATATAAATCAAATCTAACGATTTTATTTTGTCATTTGAGTTTCAATTTTTAAACTATTAACATTTAAAAAATAAAACTATAAAAGAGACAATAAATAAAGACATTTGAACCCCCTCTCTCCTCTAAATAAGCATCATATAACAATCCCAAATTTATTTTTTCCTATCTTTTTAATATTAGCTTTTTGGGCGAAAAAAAGGAATAAAAATACAATAATACACTGATAATATCTACGCCGAATATTAATCTCCAGAGAGCAGCTTGGGTCCGATGGATTCTTTGACCGTCCGATCTGTTTTATTAGTGCGCACGAATTTTTAAAGCAGAAAAGTTGCGGGTGTGAATCTTAAAGAAGATCGGACGGTCGTCGGACCCAAATTGACCTCTAATCTCGAAGCCTCCTTCCTCCCCAAGAGTTTGAGAACCTTCCTTTCTCTATCAATACTTATACTGCCACCAATAACCATCCAGTTGACTTGTCAACTCCAATCCAAGCCCTTCTCTTCTCTCCTTCCTCCCCAATTCCCACCTCCTATCTTCTCAGATCCAACCGCAGTTCTCTTTCCATTAGAGATGCAGTACCAGCAAGGCAGCGACTACACCTCGCCTTACTACCCCAATCCGTATAGCACCACCTCCTCCTCCTCCTATCCTAATCCCGCGCCAATACCAAACCCGACCCCGACTCCCAACACTAACCCTAATCCCATGGATTTCAACTCCTCTAACCCGATCCAGTCGAGCTATGCGTCGGCTCCTCCGTACACCCCTTATCCTCCCGAAATTCAGACTGGGCCCTCTTATTCCTACGGGCAACCCCCACAATCCCAATACCAATCGCAATTCCAACCACAATCTTCCCAATTCCCTTCTTACCCCCCTCATAACCCGACTCAATACCCGCCTGATCCATCTCCTTCGCCATCTCCTGCACCTGCCTCATATTACCCGAATTTCTCACCTCCCAATCCTTCCCCTTACCCCTCACTCGATGTCCCATATGAAACCGGTATGACTAACCAATATGGCAGAAGCATGTCAGCCGTTGAGCCGAGTATGTACAGCAAGAAGCCTTATGAAGAGCCACGCAATGAAGGGGTGTATGCTTACAGTGGTGGGAATGACGAGCCTTATGGAGCAAGGGGAATTATGGGAAATAGCTCTGCTCGGTCAAATTCGAGTTCCAGTGTGCTGTTTGATGATTATGGGAGGTCAATTAGCACGCCTTCCAGTGGGAATGATAGGGGTAAAATTGTCAAGGCTGTGCCAAAAATGGATGCACAACCTGATGTCAAGAGTGGGGTTCAGAAATTCAGGGTCAAGCTTCTCCCAGAAGGCGCTGGAAGCAACATGGATGTGCTCTGTCAGGTTAGACTGAAAGACCAGCGATCAGTTATTTACATATGTATTGGATGTATGGTGTGCTGATATAAACTATTAGTTGTTAATTGCATGATAGAGGCAGCATTTAAGCTCTTGTTTAAGTTTCAAGAAGGCCCTGACATGTTTTGTGGGGAATTTGTCTCAAAGCTATTAGCGAATCCTTATATGTGCAGAAATGGCATCTGCATTGACATGATTAAGACAACTATTGTTGGAGAAAACTGAAAATGGTAGCCCTTTAGAAGCTAACCTACTTTAGTCAACATTTAGTTATGCCAACCTCTTATTCAGCAGTAAGTGGCTAAGAGTAGTGCAATGACAAAGTTTGCATAATAAAAAAAAAAAAGGTTTGATCAACATATATAGATGGTACCTTATAAAATTAGGAATTGTGGTTGCTGCATCACTTGTTGCTTCAATTGAATATGTTAATAATTACCTTTTCTTGGTTCATCCTGTGTGGAATACAAATTGTCATCACTAACTGGTGAACTTTTCCTTTTGTTGAATTTGTACAACAGAAGCATGCTTTCTGTATATGCTGAAAAACATAGGGGCATCTTTGCAAAATACCCATGTTATTTTCATGCTTGACCGGAACAGAACTAACCACATTATGAAATTATGGTGTTTTTGAAGTGTTGAATACTTATCTACTGACAAATTTAGCATTTTAGCTGTACTCTTTGCATAATTTTGAATTTTTTTCCTCTTTAAAAATCTTTGTATAGGTTGGTTTGGATGGAATTAAGATGCTTGATCCAAGCACAAGCAGGTTACTCAGAATATACCCGCTTGAGAGCCTGACCAGATGGGAAGTAAGTTGCCACTATTTTTCTATCGTATGTGTTTGGCAAGTGGAGAGTAGGGAATATAGAATAGAAAGTTCTTCCATTTTATTCCAATTCCATTTCGCAAAGTGGGCTAATTCAAATTCCAAGCCCAGTGCAATATCTAATTCCAACCCATCATTTCTGTAGAATAAGGTTTTCCACCCCCAACCCCCACAAAAATAAAAAAGAAAAGGATGGAATATGATGTTCCATCCTGATAATATTTGAGGAGCTCAATTGCAAAATGTTAGGATTTGACTGAAAATTTCCACTATATTTCATCATCAATATTTTACAACTCTATTCCATTCAATTTTAATCACGTTAGGCAACTATTTGACCTTTTTCCTACCCAATTCCACTATTGGAAGGTCACCAAACAGCATCAAATGGGAATAATTTGACAACTGTTTAAGTTTGTATTTGATAACTATGTTATACTTTCAACCAGGTACTAGATTCGTCCATATTTGCTTTTTGGTCAAAGAGCACTGTTGACGTAGAACCAAGGCGAATTAGGCTCAAATCAAGCAGCTACACTACTAGCACCATACTCGACACTGTCACAGCTGCAACTGTGCAGGTTCTTAGCTGTTCTACTTGGTTATTTTCTTTGCAGTAGAGAAAAGTATTTTTCTTTGGTTTTTCTTCAGCAAATTGCATTGGTTGTTATATTACACGTGGAGGCTATAGTCAAAATTATCATGTTTGCAATATATACCAGGGGTTGTTTGCCTATGACATCCAACTTTAACATTCAAGTTTTCACAAGTCTGAAAAAGGCTACATTGCTCATGTTTTATAAAAATTGCTCATTTTTGTAAAATTGACTGAACTATCCTGACCTTTTCATTAGTAAAAAAAATGACTAAAATTCCCATATCTCGAAAAAATGATGTCACTTGAAATTGCTTGAACTAGTTTATATGAACTCAGAATTAGACCTAAGATTTTCCTTGTTTGGTTTTAGTCAAGATTTTAGTTCAAACTTATAATTAACCATACAGTTCTAATCATAACAGTTCAACCACCAGATGTTATCTGTGAACAGCTCAAATAAACTTGATTTGTAGTTGCCAATAAGTAAAACATCAGGTTCTATTGCCATTCCACAGGATTTTGGGTTTTGACAGAATACTGTTTTGTATGGTTTGTAATACTCCCGCCTGTGTAGTTTGTGCACAGCCTATCTCAAGCCAGGAAAAAGGAGGAGGGTCGTAATAGGCGTGGCAAGCCTGTCCGGTCAAAAAACAGCCTTTTTTATGGAAATGAAACCCAAAATTAGGCTTTGTGATTTCGGTTGGATTTGATTTCTAGCCTACCCCAACTTGCTTGGGACTAAAGGCTTGGTTGTTGTTGTTGTTGTAAATTCTTAAATGAGACATTAGCCAGTTATCTCTATTATCCACGTTAAGGTTTTCAGAGAGCTCATTTTTTTAATTAAAAAACTTGTAGTTCAAGGAAATGGGGGGAGGTCATCTTAGCAGAGGCAGACCAGCTTCTGATGCTGGTAATGTTCCAGAGCAGTCAGCTGAGAAGAGAAAAGTTTTCTGGATGAACTTTATGAAACCTCCAATTGAGGAAAAGGACCACTGGGTAAGCTTAATTATGGAAATTTATTAATTTATGTTGGTTGTAGAATTAATCTGTAACTGTGTTTAGGCTTACTTAATCTAGACCCCAACTGAGGTCTTAGCAATTGCATCTTACCAGTTACCATCAATATTTATTGCCAAGTGCTGGCAAAGTAATACATCCATATTTTAGGGCTAATTTCACTGGGTTAAAAAAATTGTTGAAATTTTGGAAAAACAAATTATTCATATCAAACTGAAGTTTGGGCAACTTGTAAATGTCCGAAAATATTATCACAGTAGTTCTTCAGGTATATATAATGAGGGGAAAGGGCTAGCATGTCAACTTGTAATCATTACATTACATCTTCATCTTCTGATTGAAATTCATGTTTATTCTGAAAAATTTTGCAGGGAGGGATTGCATTTTTTTTTTTTTCTTTTGTGAATCATATGTTGCCTGATCTAATATCATTTGGAACTCCTCAGGTGCCTGATGAAGCAGTCAGCAAGTGCACAGCATGTGGAGCTGATTTTGGAGCTTTTGTTCGCCGGGTAGGCTTTCTTTTGTTGCCACCTGCTAGGACATTCTGTGCATTTTTTAACTTGATTGTTTTTTCTAACTTTTTAATTCTTATATCTACAGCACCACTGTAGAAACTGTGGAGACATATTCTGTGACAAGTGCACACAGGGTAGAACAGCACTCACTGCTGAGGATACTCAGCCTGTTCGAGTTTGTGACCGGTGCATGGTACTAATCCCTCACTCATATCAGTTTTAACTTTTTAACTCTTATACTACTGAAGATAACCGGGAGTATTGATCTGAATATGTTTTTATTGAAGCAAAGATGAATATTGTTTGTTTTTGTTAATCTGTATCTACACAAACATATTTGTTGTCTTAGGTAAAACATTTTTGTTTGTCTTCTGGATGTGTAATATATTTTTTTATTTTTCAACTAGAATATTATATGTTCTTATTGTTTACTTGTCTTTCTGAATTTGTTTCTTTTGATAGGCTGAGGTTTCACAAAGGCTGAGCAATGCAAAAGAAGCTGCTAACAGACCAATCGTACACAGCCATGAGGACCTGGCTAGAAAGCTTCAGGTGCAGTTTTTTTCCTTGTTTTAAACTCCGTATATAAATTGAATATAAGGTAGGGCAGCATCACTTACTAAATTGTATGCACCTTCTTTTACTTGAATAGGAGGAGATGGACAAGAACCGCAAATCTTCTTCAGGTATCAAACTCAGTTTTATTTTATTCAATACATATTTTCATGTATAACCCTGCCAAACCTCAAAACAACATTCATACCCCTGCAAAACACGAAGTATAGTAGTTATGGAAGCTAAAGCACAAAAATACCACAGAAATCACCGTAGCTCTGTGTTTGTGTGATGGAGCGAGTCAAGAAATATACAACAATGTTTTGTTAGTCATTGGTGATACTAAAGTGGTTTTGTTGGGGATACAAACTGTTCATGTTGCGAATATAAAAAAAAAAAGTTCGTCTGAGAAATGTATACCATTTTTTTGTTAGCTTCAAAGTCTGAATCAGGGAAACGGATGCGGGAGGTTGCTTGCCCTGTTTGCACCGTGCATCTTCAGGTCTTATTTCTTATTAGTAACTTGTTCTTCTATATTCAGTTTTTTCCATGAATTATTTTTGTATACAAGACCTAAATTTTTTTAATGCATTTACTTTACAGGTGCAAGTTCCAACTTCTGGATCTGAAACTATAGAATGTGGTGTCTGCCAACACCCATTCCTTGTTAGTGCGCGTTGATTCGAATCTATTGTTCAATTAATCTTTCAAGGTTGATCAAGTTTGTTAGGCATTTGTCTTCGAGTTGTTCACACCAAGTTGCTCTTTGTATATGATATTTCAACTTGAGAAGAGGAGGTTTTGAGTTTGTTTCCTGTGATTATTATTGGATTTGGCTTGAGATGAGTCTCATAGTAATACTATATTTAAAGTAGCTTTTATTTGGATGGGTCAAATAGAGCTCCCGAAATGCAATTGCTTAACCTTGCGAATTGAGACTTGAGTTGAAGAAGAGCCAAAATTAAACTAAATATACAATAATAATTACAGATTGCTATTTGCATACTTGCATTTGTATGTTAAAAGCGACCACATTGGCAATGTAAATGGCCATATATCTAGGTTGAATATTCTCTTTTGGTATCTATAATGGCTGAACATTCTACAACAACAGATTGTTTCAGTTCAGTTTTATCAAGCTCGTGGAATCGTCTGGGGCCTGGTTCTGTTGTTCATTGCTTCTATCTAAACGTGGTGTTGTTCAAATATCTTGGGCCATGCAGAAATATGAGTTGGTAGGTTAGCTGGATGCCTACTGTGTAGTACTGCTCACTTGGCTAGATAGTGACAATATTAGGAATAATATCATTACTTGACAGTTAATAACACTGTTCCAAAATAATATATTATGAGTGAGTCTATGGTACTATGCATATCACGATTTGGTTGGTACACGGATCAGTAGTTTAGTTTTCAAAATTCTAACGGTCGATCCGAACTGTTCAAAATGATTTTCACATGAATATGTATTTGAAGACTGAATTTTACATTTTTAGAATTTTTTTAGAATTTTTTTAAAATAGATCCAAAATCACTGTTTTTGGATGGTCCAGAATTTTCAGATCAAGTGATTTTCTTATCTTATTAAATAGTAAAAAAATTCTAAAAAATATAAAATTCGGTCTGCAAGTACATATTTATATAGGAATCATGTTAAATGATTCGGATCGACCGTTAGGATTTTGAAAACAAAAATATTAATGCGTATTACGAACCAAACCGTAATATGCACAGTACCATAGACTCACTCATATCTTATTATACATGACCTATTATTTTCCGACGTCTTTTTGGATTATTTCCGGAAAACTATGCACCTCCAAACACGGACGGATCTTAATGCAACACAAAGAGTTCTTAGCCACTTCTATAATTTTAAATATTTTAATTATATATATTAAAATTTAATTGAATTAGTTTTTCTTTAAGTTTTTACATAGTTCAGGTTCAACTTCCTCACAAAATATTAAATATGTGTTTGTAACTTAGTGATTAGATTTTTAAATTATGATTGTGGAGACTTGAATTCAAATCCTATCTACCGTAAATTAATTTTTTTTATATTTTATGTTTTAGCTCCCCTACGTAAATTTTCTAGTTCCACCCCTGTCTCCACAAACATTTCTTGCGGGAAGAGAATTCAAGTAGGACGACCTTTTTTGTGATTATATTTCAAAATTAGTACTTTATACGAGTAGACTCAGTTATTGATTATCTTTTTGTTTCTTTTAATAAAATAAATAGACCGAAAGATTAATGCACTTAATTTACATATTGCACTTAACTTGATATACACTATTGTTCTTCTTTTGTAAAAAAAAATCATTCGAAAGATTTATAAGTTTTTCAGGTGCATGCAATTGCTTGTGACAAAGATTAAGATATGCGATTAGAATATTTTGTTAGGATTTTTGTGCTTGAAATATTAATACAAAAAAAAAGTTTATTTTAACTTGTGTTGCTAAAACATTAGGCACCAAAATTGTGACTGCAATTAAATGGTTAGAACCTTGTGGAAAAATTTAAAATATACAATTTGTAGATGTGAATGTTTGCATGATGTGGACTTCTTTTAACTATTTCCATATGGTGGCTTTAATTTTTAGGTCCAACTTTTTATTATGTTTTTGTATGGGTAAAATCTTCATATTATGCTGCTACCTATTGTCAATTAAAAGAGGATATGATTCAGGTTATGTTTGGTTGTGGAATAAGAGGAGTAATTTCTTTGGGAAGATCTTTTCTCTCTCTCTTCATTTGCTTATTCCACCGAGCTCCAATACCAAACATAATTAATTCAATTATCTTAGCTTGAAGTAAATAATTTAATCCGGAATAACTTTACTCCACAACTAAACATGACCATATGGTCATGTTATAAATGATTTGGTGGTGGTACAAGCTTCCAAATGGACTTGACAAGCGAAATAGTGCTATGCTTAATACACGGAGCAATCTGTCCCTAATACTAATTAGCACTGTTTCCAATTTCAACTACTTGCCAAGGTACAATATTTAATGACCCAAACATTCCAAATCTAGCTAGCTACCAGCATAGCTGCGTGTTGCTACACAGCATCTTTTAACTACATTTCATAAACCAATTAGGAATGCTGTCCCGCTTGTAAGTTCCTCACAAGTGAAACCGACTTTCATGGATCATAGTCACTATCAAGCTTTCATGGATCACAGTCACTACCAAGCACATTTATCACAAATGGATGTATCTCATAGACTTCTCAGTTGACATTAGCATGTTATCCGTTCTTAGACGAATCTAATCGTAGAGAACGAATAGATCAGAATTTCAAATTTTGTAATCGACTTCTGTAGTAACCTACTGTGTTGCTATGCCTTGTCAATTATGCATTCATTATTTGCCTCAATTGTGTTTATCCCATCTATTTACTGGTAATCTATTTCGTAAGAAACTGATTGCTTGTTTACGAACAAATCTTCAATAAATCAATCACCTCTTTGTAAAGAATTTTGAAATAGAAACTTATGTACAAATATATATGCCAGTTTCAGATGAAACGTACAATGACTATATAACTTGTTTTTCATTTCCCCTTTGTTGATGTAGTATAAATTAATTTTCAGGGAAATGTGAGCTGTTTTGTTTACTTGAGTTGAGATTTAGGAATCCAAACAACTTTAACTTTGTTGTTGGTACTCCTATATCTACATTCCAATGATGTTTGCCCAATTTTACAACAATGGTTACAAAAGGTGATAGATTCTTTGGTAGTGTATGAGCTTAGGCTACTTAGATTTTTTCCTTGTATGAAATATGTAACTAGTCCTTTTGATCCTTGAGTTTGAGTCTATGAAGTGTTTGTCAACTTAGTTAAACTCTTAGATGACGCATTTTCAGAATTTTTTTGATTCAAAGTTGTTGTGATGTTGGGAAACATCTCCACCTAACCCATTTCTTTGGGTTCTTCTTTTGTTACTTTTATTTTTACAAAATTGGTTTGTTGGTTGTTTTGTGTAAATGTAGTTAAGACTCTTTTAAAATAAAGAACGGACAATTCTTAAACCGAGTACCTACATATTTGTTATAACTAAACCCTGTTACTGTTAGGCTTTGTGAGTGATTGGATCTTCTTGAGAATTGATCCTCATCATATCCAAGACCGAATATTTTGAATTTTCGGTTTTCCACTAATTCACTCACATAATATGGATCCAATCTAATGACATTTGAGAATTCACTAGGAGATCTTAATGTCTTATTTTCGGTATCTAATTTTTTTAATTTTGATTTTAATGCATCTATCTCACCTACATGTAACTGACATGTGTGGGTCACTTTGAGACTTTGCATTTCTATTAACTTAGACTCTAATTGTGTGACCTTGTGCTTTAGATTTATGTTTACAACTTTTAAAGTTTTCAATATTTCAATTTCATCTATTTGTTGGTTAATCTTAACTATTAATCCACTTTCATCCTTGGCATCCTGAATTATAATTGTCTCTGTTTCAATATCACTTACCTTAGACTCAAGCTCAAGAATCCTAGATTTTAAGCTTTGAATAACACCTTCCTTTCTGAGCAAGCTCAAATTGGACTCATCAAGGAGTGATCTCAACCTAATTCCAGTTGTAATCATTAAGTTCTTTCTCAAAGAGGTGCTTGACTCATTGTTTAATGTGTGACAGTTCAGTAAATCAGGTTTTAAGTGTACCTCACTGGTAGAGATTGTTAAGGCTTCACTCTTTTCCTCCAAGTCCAACAACTTGCTCGTTGACTTGACTATGCTTTTGAGAACTTCAATTGTGACTCCATTAGTTATGTTGTGGCTCACAATGACTGCATCCACATCCACCTCTGAGTTCTCGGTTACATGAGCCATCAATGCCAGGTTTACCTTCTTTTCATTCCTGGACTCCGTGTCGGAGTCCTCATCATCACTTACATCCGACTTAGCAGTCCACAAGGCATTCATTGCCTTGGCTATTCTTCTGCTTTTATACCTATCCGGCCTCCTAGGCCGTCGATCCTGTTGCCCTTCTCCCTCTCTACCCCTTTGAGTTGGAAAAAACTTGTAGTAGTGGTGAATGGTGTGCCCTTCTTTATGGCATGCAAAACATACCACCTTTTTGTTGTCATCCTCATGTTCCTTGTTGCATAAGCATTCAAAATCCAACATTTCTTTGGAACATTTTGGACAGAATTATGACATCTTTAGAAACTTCATGCTCAATCTTCTTATAGAATTGGAAGTTTAAGGGATGAGTATTTGAGGGTTTGAATATGCTTGGGAAATTTTGGTTTTGTGCTGGAAAGGCCATGGTTTTGGCTTGAGTGTCTAGGCCATTTGTTTGTTGTAGCTTTTCTTCAAAGCCAACAAAATGAGTGTAGATCTCATCTGGAGTATAGTTTGTCGTTCCAGCCATGACCTCTAATGTGTTCACCAAGCTCTCCTACTTGTTTCTCTTGAGCATAACTCGCTAAAGCTTTCCTATAATTTTATCGTTAAAAAGCGGTTCTCCTAATTCCATAAATTTGTTTTGAATACGAATGAGCCTATTGTACATAGGCTCAACCAATTCTCCTTCTTCAATGTTGAAGTTTTCGAATTTGGTCTTTAGTCCGGTAAGTTTGGTTCTTTTGATTTGTGAATTACCCTCGTATTTATATACGAGAGCATTCCACATTTCTTTAGCATTTGATGAATTACTATAAACGACTACCTCTTCACTAACGGCGTTTAATAGTGCATTAACCGAGTTATCATTGTCTTTTTTTACTTGTTTTGAGTCAGCAGTTTCTATTTTCTCAATTTTAGTACTTGGAGTTGACTGATCTCCAGATTCAATCACCTTATCAACATAAGTTGGTGTGTAAGTAAAGCTTGAGAATGAAATCAAGAAATACTTAAACTAAGTGAGTCTTAACTTAAGTTAACTTGCTCTGATACCACTTTGTAGTCCCTAACGGCACTTAGAGGGGATTTAAAGGGAGTCTCAAAGACTCTTACATGTTTTTCGGTTAAGCCCTCTAAACTAACAAGTCAAACAAGCGTGTGTAAGTAAAGTAAATAGAGTAAAGTTTAGAGACAAATTACATGCAAGATGATAACGGAGTTCGACGTAAAAAGGCTACGTCTCCGGGCGATCACTCAAAAGAGAGCGATGTTTTCTTTTAAAATTTATAAACTTGAAAATACTATCGGTTCGGACTGCAAGCGCACAATTCTATCGAGTAGTATAATCGAGGTTGATCTACAGAGAATATTAGTTTAGAGTCTTGGGCGATCAAATCACAATCTTTCGAAAGGCTAGACGAAACTTGAAAATTTGAGAGTTGAGGTTGTGATCAATGTAAATTTGGCAATAATTAAAAGTAATTAAAATAAAGATAGAGATGAGAATTTCTAGGGTTTCGGTACACCTTTGCTACGCAATCCACTTTGATATTCTACTTCTGTCGGGTATGATTTCCTGTTGTTGTTTTATGAAAGACACCATATAGGTCACTGCGAGTTATCTTACACTGACAGATTTTTCATCGAGATTCTACATAGGACACTGCGAGTTATCTTACGCAAATGACAGATCTCTAAATACACAAGTTACTACATAGATCACTGCGAATTATCTTACGCAAATGATAGAACTTGGTTCACGTTTTGTTGTTCTAATTTATGGTTTCCCCGCTAAGGTTTTCTTCAAATAAATCTAATGACTCCCAACGAGGCTAATTCGTGCAACATAGTTTCTCTTACCATTAAGGCACTGTCACTACCCTAACGGATTAAACTAGATCATCGAATTTAGATGAAGGGATAATAAATCACAAAAATATTTCAATTAAACAACAAGAAATCATAATCAACATAAAATATATATATATCAAAGCATTATGAGTAACAAGGTTTACTGCCTAGCCCCTAAGAAAAGAACTTAGCCGCAGAACGGCATTGTTACAATCACCCCTCTCTTCTCACTTAATCAAATCTAACCCAAATTACAAAGATATTAAACTATTATGTCCAGGGTGCTTATATAGGAGTAGAGGGACATCTGGAATTGAGTGGAGGCCAAGAAACATGATCTGGATACAGCTGTTAGCAGTTATTTCCCAAAGGGCGCCTTGGTTACGAACCGTATTAGGTGATACGGTCTGTATTGAGACCATGTCGCTGAAGGATTTAATGCGTATTGCGCCATCTCTTGGTCCATATCTGGCTAGGTCCGTATTAGGCAATACGGGCCGTAACAGAGCCTTAGTCGATGAGCGTCGCTTATCCGATTGACCCAATTCTTGCTCCATTTGATGTAAAATAGTCCCAATACATGTTTTCTGCAATAAAACATAAAGAAGGGTGACAATAGCCTTTTCCTCTAATTAATTAAACATAAGTGTGAGATAATATGCAAAACCTAAGCCAAAATCATACGTAATTCATCATCATTTTGACTTTGATCACCGGGGTAGAGCAACCTCGTCGGCGCTGATTTCCTATTACCCAAAAAGAAATGACACAACTCGTGACACATGAGCCCAACAACGGTGGGAAGTCACGGCCTAACTCGTGTGCAAGTTGAGCCTAAAAGCTCAAGCTAGAGAGTCCCTTGGGATTGTTACACAGCTATGGATATATGTGAGCGGAAACGCTCTAGCTAGTGTACTCATATGCGCCCTACAAGCAGACCACACTAGCGGGGATGTAAAAGCTCTAGAACTAAATCCTAGACACTAAACTATATCTCCTAAAAGATAAGTCGAGTGGATTTGAAAGTGTTGAGAGGATATTTAAGTTTCAGTTCACTCAACAATGGAACCTATCAAGTGTTGCACAAATAAATGTGTTTTCAAATGTGAGAGGTGGCTAGCTTAGGTAAATATGAAGTGGGATAACTCTTTATATAGTGGGGAATTCAGATTTACCTAGATCCACTCTAACAGGAAGAAACCTGTTAGATTGGACAGTACGAATATTGAAGTTAGGGTTTCTGCAAATAATTCAAATTAATATTAATCGTTCTAAACGTTTATGCCCGTCTAGAACGATTAGTACAATTTGTCTCACAAAACTTGATAAGCAACCATACGAATGTCATCCATCTTACACGAGACCAAATTGGAACTTTCTGACTTGTCATTTTCAATTGGTTCCATATATTTGTTTCGGTCAAGGCGGATGCTCCAGAAATCAACAAACCTCAAATATACTTTACTTAACTATTTGATTATTACACAAATCTATAGCTTCGTAAAGTCTTGTTGACTTATTAGGTTCATCAAAAGAATCTTGTAATTCAGCACTTCATGAACCTTGGTTCTTCATTATAAATATTTAAATTATAGCTATGAACTTATCTTTGGTTCTTTCACAATAGATCTTGTAATTAAAACTTTAAACCTGCAAACTCATTAAATCATGTAAAAGGTTAAATTCAATTAGTGTATGTTTTGCAAATCTAGTCAAACAAAATATTAGAAGATTGCATACAGTCAACAGTTGCAGCCCTGGTAAATTTGGAAATCTCCAGAATTTGTGGTTTTTTTATTTATTTTTTTGGAATGATATTATAAAAATTTCGGCTTTATGAGTGATATATTTACATTTCAAATTTATAAATTTATTTAGTACAAAGTCAAACTGTCAAATAATAAAAATAAATAATAAAAATTTATAAGTTATTTTAATACGGTCATGCTTTATTATTTTTTGACAGCTTAAATTTACTAAATAAAATTGAAAGTTACCAGTATAACATATAATTTTATTTAGTTACCAATATAACATATAGACCATGGAGGAAGCAATATGGATCCAAGGGGAAGCATCCCCCCACCCCCCCCGGAGTCCGAAAGTTTTTAATAAAATATACTTTAACTTACTGTGCTATTTTAAAAATAAATACAAAATATGCTTGTTTTTTTAAATAATTGTAAATTATGTCTGTCTTAAAAATTTACCCCATCCAATCACAATTTCTGGCTCACATCAATTGTTAAATAGATCAATTTTAACTGTTAAAAATTTGTAGCTTAAAATCGATGCTATAGAATTTTCAAATTAAACTCTCTAGCCATCTTAATAAGCTTAAGTTTATACTAACATCACTCATTATATATTTACAGTTCTCTATATTATCTTTGTTTTCTCCTTTCATTATAAAATTATACTATTCTTTTTTTTTTTTTTTGAGATGTCTGTCAAGCCAATAATTCTCCCATAAAATAACTAAATTCTCGTAAAAGATGAAGACAGTTCAAATACATGTCTTTCATATTTCATTATATGTTATGTTCTATATATTTGTTTTCAAAGTTCAAACTGTTGATTCTAACTGTTTGACATGACATCTATATTAAAATATATATGGAAACCAAATTTTATATTTTTTTAAAATTTTGTTACTATATTTTTAGAAGAGGTATAAACTCATAGTTTTTGAATGGTCCATAAACAGTAATTTTTCTCCTATCTTAAAAAATTATAAATTTGGTCTCCATACATATTTTAATATAGATATCATATTAAGTAATTATGATCAATAATTTGAACTTTTAAAATAAAAATATAAAATATGAAACACAATGAGACATAAAATGATAAAATACATTACTGGTACATACTGGAGAAGCACCTATTATGCCAAACATCAGAATCTACATTTATCATCCTTTGGCCTGATGTCCCTTTCCAAAACGGGCATGAGCATTTAATAAGCTTATGTGATACTATCTCTGATGCTCTGGAACGCAGTGTTAAATATTTGGGGTCCGGATCCCCTAAAGTAACTCAATTTTTGGGTTTTGAATCGAGACCGTTTATTCGAATATGTCATTCGGATTGGTCTCGGGATTCAAATCTATCGTCGGAATGTGTGCGTTCTATTTCAGAATGGATGGGCTCGGGTTCAAATTAGACGGTTCCGATCTAAAACTCAAACATTGGATTACTTCACTGGACAAATTGTTGTTCCTTTTTGGAGGATTTTCAAGGGACAAAGAATCTACATTGTATAAACTGAGATAAAAAAAATAGGGAGGTAATAAGTGTACCCAAACTCTATTTTGGTCAAATTTCTGAAACAACGATTTTTTATCACGATCATTTTTTAGAAAATCATTAGTGCATTTACAGTTGGCACGTACAAATCTTTATATCTGTACATGCAAGTTTTTATACGTATCATATCAAGTCTTTATATCTAACATGTCAAGTCTTTATAAATACTGGACATGTTAACTCTTTATGAAAACTAGACAGTTGGCGCTAGTTGGCTTTAATTTGAAATGGAATCTTCCATAAATGTTCTGTATCAAAAGTAGGACTAGTCAGTGTAAAATATTAAAAATTTATTAATGTAAAATTTTTATTACTAGCAGTAAGAATTTATACATAACATATCAAGTCTTTATATCTAGCATGTCAAGTTTTTATACATAGCTTATCAAGAATTTTAAATGTTCGAAGTAGATGTCTTTAAAGGGTTCAAAATTCAGTTACATAGTATACCAAGTTTTTATAATCTAGCATATGAAATCTATATAACTAACATATCAAGAAGAAAAATAGAAAAGCGAACATAACACATAAGTACTTCAATATGAATATCATTTGAAAGATAAGATCGAAACAATATATTCATAAATTTAGATTGTAAGATTGCTCACAAATTGTCGAAAATAGACAAGATTAAATGGAGAAAAAAAAAAGTGAGTGAATTTTTTTTTTTTTTCCTTTTTTGACGAAAAAAATGAAGTATCTTAGTACAGTGAAATTAAGATAAGAAAACAAAAATCGAAATAGGTACGATATCACAAAAAGTTGGATCTTTATTGCTGGAACTATTGTAAAAAGTAAGGTGCGTTTGAGTTTGAATCCGGTCTGTTCGTGCATTACAGATTTGAACAGAATTAGTCTGAATTCTAATCAGACGGTCTCCCGAAATTTTTATTTATAACATTTTAAAAAAATAAATTAATAAAATAATCATTGTTTCTGGTCAATTCCATATCTAACACGGCCGCAGAACACCGGAGCGGACCCATTTGGGGGAGGCCGCAGAATACCGGAGCGGACCCCCATATGGGTCCGCAGAATGCCGGAGCGGACCCTTTTTTTTTTCTGATTCTGAAGTTGATTATGATTTTGTTTTGGAAATTTTTATAAAAAATGTAACGTTTGTACTGGAAGTTGTGTGTAATTACTTATGTTTGAAATGTCGTTTAATCTGAAATTGTTGTTCGTCGTTTGTTTGATCAAAAGAAACATTACAATAGAACAATGAGCCATATAAAGAAGCATACAATAGAACAATGCTAATGTTATCGGAAATTACACATACGTCTAATTAACCGAAAATAAACAATATTTTTACAAGTACAATTAAAAAAACAACATTAACTCTCAATCTCGTGCAGCTCGAGCAGCTCTGTTTTGTCTTTCTTGTGTATCTCGGCCGGCTTGGTGTCCTCTTCTCCTATTATGTAGAACATCCATCCACATCGGAATTCTGTCGTGCTGTCTTCTGCCCACAGAAATATTTTTTTTCTCTGGAACAAGGACCGGGCCATCGTGTTGAGGCCATTCCGACTGATTTCCATAAACATGCCATTGTGCGCTCCATGTGTTGATCAGTGTATGGATGTGATAGTAGTGACTTACAAAGACGCCAGGGTCGATGCCTCGGAGACGACACACGGATAGAACATGAGAGCACGGTATTCTCTCTAATTGAGGCTTCTGGCACGTGCAAGTTACCGTGTGATCATCCCCGATTATCACCGTGTATTTGTAATTGGCCTTGGTAAACCGACCAGAATCGTCAGGTATGAAAGCGTGAACTCTCTCCTGTGTGGAGGTTACCTCGAACTCGTTGTTGTTTCCAAAGCCCCCCAGCGTCTTCATTTTATCGGACCTCTCGAACCGTTTGTTGATCAGCTACGAAAAATTAAAAAATAATGAAGAAGTCAGATTTTTTTAACAAAGTTCATTAAAAATTATGAAGAAAGAACTACAAATAAAAGTACCTGATGCACACGACACGAGAATTGTTGACCTTGACTGACTTCCCATTCCGCTTTGGCCCTCCTTTGCGCAAACCATGTCATACATTTGTAAAATGTGTCTTCAATTATTGCTGCAACCGGTAGCCTACGAGAGGACTTGAAGACCTTATTAAGCGACTCGGACCCGTTTGTAGTCATGATGCCCCAACGGTAACCACCGTCCAGTGCTTGGAATATCTTCCATGGTTTGGGGCACTCGTTCTCATCTTGATCCAAATATTTACCCACACCGTCCAGCCAATTGAGGGCAATGTCACATGCCTGCCCCATTGCTTGCATTCCTTGCTCGTACCTCCTCATCTTCCTCTTAGCCACACATATTCTAAAAAAACGGATTGCCTTATCACTGCAACCGTTCTTCTTCATGTTCTCGGCTATGTGAGTAGCACAAAGACGGTGAACACATTGATCCTCATCCTCCTCGTTCCACCCCATATCATCTTGTCTGAACACCTTCTTGATACCCTTTCCCCTATCAGTGATGACACACATGAATCTGGAGCGGATTACATTAAGGCGCAACCATTTCATGAACCACGCACAATCGTCATAACTCTCTGATTCTACCAGTGAAAAAGCCAACGGGAGGAGCTGATTTTCAGCATCGTACCCGGTTGCAATCAACAGCTTGCCTGTGGTAAAATAAATTTTGTAAGAGCCGAAATCAACTAAAATAAATAAAGTGAAAACAATCAAATTAGTTACCTTTATACCGGCCTGACAGGAAACATGCATCAACTGTGATGACTGGTCTGATATGTTGAAAAGCAGCTATGCACGGTCCAAATGCCCAAGCCGCCCTATGAAAATACCTCCATGGTCCAGGTTCACCAGTGGGATATGAGGTCACCTCAAACAATGTTTCTGTCAATAAATTTAAAAAAATAAGTTCAATTTTTGATTGATAATGAAATGACGTAAAAATTGAAGGAACAATGTAGTACCTGGGTTGCTTCTTTTGATTGCCTCCAACAATGGAACTACAAGAGCGTATGACCCCTCCCAACTGCCAAATTGACGGGCTATTGCCAACTCACTGCCACGCCATAATTTGTTGTACGCCGGTATCTGACCGTTGTACCTTTCAGCAACAGCAATTCGGACAGCCTGAATACTCAAGTCGACATCGTTCCTCATGTGAGCGGATATACACTCGGCAACCATAGCAGCTGACAACTAGGCGTGATCTGTTCTTGTCGCATCTGCGTGGCATGAATGTTGTGTTGGACATTTGGAGACACGCCACTGTGTTCCATAACCGGTGGCCCTTGCGAGTATGTACCACCCACAGTAACTGTCCTTGCACTTGAACCTCATTCTTGTGCGGTCACTGTGCGTAGGTTTTACCTCTTTGTTGCAAATAATGTGAAACCTGGCAATTGCACTCTTCATTTCCTCTTTTGAGTCATATGTTTGTCCCTCGGACAATTCATTCTCATACTCTGCCCTACTTCCAAACAAACCCGAATTGGCTTCCATAAACCCTGATGTGTCGTTGAAAGCATGAATCGGGTGCTGAAACCCGCGATCCATTATCTGAAACCCGCGATCCATCTTGAATTTCCTTGATATTCCGAGCACAGGCCCGGTATCTTCCTGGTCAGAATAATCGCTCATACCCTCAGGATCAATATGACCCCAATTTTCCTCGCCTCTAGTATTTCCGGATCCACTTCTTCATCAGATTCATCCGGATTACAAGTTTGACCCCAAAGAGCGGTCCGACTAGATGAAGGCTGGTCAGTCTGGGATGGGGCCCGACGGGAAGGTCGGTCTCTCTGAACTGGGGCCCGACTACTGGACGGTTGGTCAATTTGGACAGGGGATGGACTAGAGCCGGATGAGTTACCCCGACTACGACCCTGGATTAACCTCTGAACTGGGTTCGAACGCCGGGCTCTGGTAACCTCCACATATAGGTCAATTATCTTGTATGCACTCCCAGAAAAACTCATGGTTTGGTTATACAATACCTGCCAGACTTCCTCATTCTGAATTGGAAATAGTTGGAACCAGGTTTGTGCCGAACTAGTCGGCATGCTAATTTTGGCATCAATTTTAAGGTCATACTGACCCTGATCCAACCCCAAATTCTGACATATACTTGATTTAAGTCCCAAATAATCCGTACCTGGCAATACCGGGATCACAGTAACAGGTCCAATACTGTAGTAAACCCCATTAGGACCTGTTAATACATCCCCACCAGTGTAGATGGATACCATAAGAGCCATTTTTTCAATTCAATACAGAAGAAACCTACAATTAAAAATTAACTAAATTAATTATTCTAATTTAATTATTCTAATTAAATTATTCTAATTTAATTATTCTAATTAAATTATTCTAATTAAATTATTCTAATTAAATTATTCTAATTAAATTATTCTAATTAAATTATTGCTAAATTAATTATTCTAATTAAATTATTAATCTACTGAAAAAAAAATAAAAAATTTAGAAGAAGAGAGAAAAAACTTACAGATAACTCAGGAGAGAATGTGTGAGAGTGTGAAATGAAATTTCGCTGTCATTTTCGGAATATAAAGAACAGGGTCCGCTCCGGCATAGTGCTGACTCGGGTCCGCTCCGGCATTCTGCGGCCTCCCCCAAATGAGTCCGCTCTGGCATTCTGCGGCCGTGTTAGATATGGAATTGACCAGAAACAATGGTTATTTTATTAATTTATTTTTTTAAAATGTTATAAATAAAAATTTCGGGACGGTCTCAGTATAAAATCAAACGGTAATATAGGAGGAAATTTTTGTACAAATATCAGTTAAGCCCTTTCGAGTAATGCCCTTCGGATATGAATTTTTGTCGCGACTTTACAATGCAATCAGGATAACCTTAACTTTTAGCACAGAAGTTTAGTTTGCGAAACACACACACTATTCACTTCTTAAATGCCAACCGCCTCGGCTCTACTTTAAACGGTATTCATATTCTCTTAAATGCCAACCGCCTCGGCTCTACTATTCACCTCGTAAAACCATATTCATATCTTTTTAATTTTTCGGACACGAATACGGATCGGTATCAACCGGATACAGATGCGGATCGGATCGGATCGGATATTTATTAAAATAATATTAAACAATACCAAAGTTCATAATATTTGTCTAATTTTAATAGTAAATAACAATATTTTTCAATAATATATATTAAAATATATGATATATATCTACTATTTGGATACGGATAACTGAAACATAGAATCATATCAGCATTCATATTTACACGGATATTCGAATATCGGATATCCACATCTAAGTTTTCAAATACGAATCGAATACGGATCGGATATTATCCATACTGATTTCACCCCTAGGTTCAGAGCATTATTTTGGTACAAGAGCAGAGGTGATAATTTATTTATAACCAGTGGTTTGGCATTTGTGCTTATATAATGAAATCGGTGAGACATTAATCTCAATTTCATTATTCATTCTAAATTTTGCAACTTTTTGTAATTTGTAGAGACCCTCTATCATTTATTAAGAACATAATTTATTGTTCTTTGAGAATAGCCTCTTATAGTTATGAAAGAAAATAGTTATTGTATTCTTCCTCCATAAAATAAAATTCAATACTTTATAATTACATTAGTATTTTCATTTTATTAAGATGTTAAAAATTTAAAATATATTTATAAATTCGGTCCTATATTATATTATTAAATATGTATGTACAAATTTTCACATATATTATATAAAAAATATGACCAGTTTGTTACAACTCTCATATCCGATATAATAAATGTAAGTATTTAAATAAATCAGCAATCAAATCGGTTGATCTACTGGTATCCGATTTCGATAAAACTAAATGCAACGCTTCCAATTCAAGGTTTGGATAAAGATATTGACGGAGTTATGCATGTTAGCATCATGTAATGCACAACATATGATTCTTGTGTTGCATGAAACGAAAATTGCTCTGTTAATATTTTTATCCAGAGGTTCTATTGACATCTAAAGTAAGAAAAGTAATATTTCTTGTGTAATCAAAGTAATTCCGGTAAACCGGGGTGTAATTATTAATTTGTAATTAACTTTGGATATTAATAAAAATGTCGGTAACATACGGATCGATGTTCATTATTAAATTGCCAGCGCCTATTTAATGCAATTATTTTCTCACAACTGGTCATACACAAGACCTCTCAAATGATTGATTTGTAATAAATAGTCTTTTGAATTATTAATTTTGATAAAGACCTGCCAACTTAATTTCCTTCAATGTAATCTCATTCATAATTATTTAAGTTTCATAATATCTAATTACAAAACAAATTGAACTGTTTTCAAAATAATACTAAAGTAGCATATATGAACAACATCAAATGCTTTTAGTACTTTATTTTCTATGTTTGACTTTTTTTTATTAGAAAATATTTCATTTCATGAACATTCAAAATTTGTATAATTAATTTTTAGTTTATAAATAAAACTGAACAAAAAAAAGTAAGTATATAATCTTTTGAAAGAGAAATAAGCATATCCTATTTATTTAAAAACAAGACTGAAAAATATATAGTAATGAAATGCATAAAGAAATTCATTTTAGAATATAATTGTTTGGTTAGCATAATGGTTATTGAACTTTTACAAAATTAATAGTGTTAAATAAGATTACGAGTTAGGAAGTATTGTCACTAACGGCACCTAGAGGGAGGTGAATAGACAAGTTTCAAACTTGTTCCTATGTGTAACTAATTTAACTAACCTATCTACTTAAATAACTAGTAAAGTAAATAGATAGAGTAGAGAAAGTGACACAGAAGTTGTTAATGAAGTTCGGTCACTGAAGAACCTACATCTCTGGGGCAATGCAACCTTAAGAGGCACGTCTTTCTATTACCTAATGAAGAAAGGAATACAAGTTGTGACCAGTACGAGACAACACCCATGCGGTCCACACACACGACAGTTTGGGCACAAATAGCTCAAAAGAAATAAAGGTGAGCACACAAGCTCCGGTATGAGGTGAGCTACTAGGCTCTGGTATGAGACGAGCTCGCAGGCTCTTGGTTTCACTCTACTCAAGTTAGGTGAAATATATTTGAGGTTGCTGGAGAGATAAACAAAGTTTGAGCACAAACAACAAAATGGACTAGGCTAATTAAACTTCTCAAAAGGATTCTAAAGTGTAAGATTTGTGAAGTATTCTCTCGTCAATGAGACAGGAGACATAACCCACTATTTATAGTGGAGTTCAAAGGAGAGCCAACGGCTCGATCTTTGTAGATTACAAGATCCACAACATAATGGTTTAGCATAATTTGCTTGTGTCCAAGTTTTCAGTAATGATCATACCCGGTTATTTGAATTTTGAATCTGAAATCTAGCCAAGCAACGGCTAGACTCGGGGGATTTCAACTTCAGATCTACTTTACCATACTTTTGGACATAATAAAAATTACAACACAAATGGTAAAGTATGATCTTTATAATCTTTATGATCTTGATCTTCATATGATCCTCCATATTCTTCACGATTCAACATCCCATCAATATCTGACATTCCAAAAGGCTTGCGTGAATCTTCCATCAGATCATATGCATTATATCATTCATTGTAGCTTGAGAAGATCATGTAACATATTACCTTGTGCAGCTGGTCACGTTCTGACTTGTCATGATAAATACTTTGATTTTCTTTGACCTTCGGACACGCCTTGTTACGCCAACTTGTCATGATATGCACTGTTGACTTTCGTTGATCTATGGCTGTAATTCTTAAAGCTGAACATATTCTTAAATGAAGAAACTGTAAATTCAATAACTATATATTTTGCCAATTTGTCAAACAACACAGAAGATTGCTTACAACAACAGTAAGGACAATTGGTATAGATTGAGATGTTTAGGATAGTCATTGTTAAACTAAAAGTTTGAAATGAGAGTTTTAAGGGTCTCATGACATTATACCCTTCTCAAATATACATTATGATAGGCTTGTGCAATTTGAGAATGTCTAAGAACCACCCTTTGATCTAGTGGCAAAGGCAATGTTTTCCGTGTGGGAGGTTAGAGGTGCAAACGGATCGGATAATATCTGATCGTATTCGGACCCGTATCTGAAAATTAAATATGGATATCCGCTATCCGAATATCCGTGCGGATACGGATATGGATATGGTTTTGAATTTTAATTATCCATATTCGAATAGTAGTATATATACCATATATTTTAATATATATTATGATAATATTTATGTGTATATATACGGATATCCGAGATCCGATCCGTATCCGTACATATCCGTTTGATATCTGATCCGTATTTGTATCCGTATCCGTATCCGAAAAATAAAAGCGGATACGGATATGATTTTACAATTTTACTACTATCCGATCCATATCCGATCCGTTTGCACTCCTATGGGAGGTCGTAGATTCCAAATCCGAAAAGAATAATTTTTTGTGGATACTAAATAGTTGGTTGACTTGATCTCCAATCATTATAAAAAAAAAAAAAATTGAGACGGTCTAAAATTATATCTCTAGAATCTAAATTTTCTAGTTCCGCCGCCTCTGTATATATGTATGCATTGCTTTCAAGTCCCAAGCAAAAAGGTTTCTGGCATTTTGCAAAATTCTGATTAGTCTCGGTAGCCTGATTCCGGTCACTTCATTCATGTCTCGTTTGTGCTGGTATATATCCTGTGTACAGAATAGCTCTGGAGAATTTGAAAATAAAAGTTTTGGAATGATGACTTTAAATATTTAAATTTCAGAAACCCATCTTGACATAAGAATGAATAAGACATTAAATGCAATGATGAATTGTAGTTGCATGGTACGGGCATTTGGACAACATTTATAAATGGCTACGTAGTACAAAACAGCAATAGACGTGTAGCTCAGACTCACACTTCTTATTACTATATATAGCCCTGGCACTGCACAATCTCTCTTTAGAGAAGAAACCCAACACACTAATATGCAAATGGAGACTAAATTTTTATTCATCTTTTTACTTCTTGTTAATGTATCAGTGCTTCAGTCAAATGCTGCGGTACCACAGGTGCCGGCACTGATTATGTTTGGTGACTCAATAACAGATCCGGGTAATAATAACGGGTTGAAATCCAGCTGGGCGAAATGTAATCATCCACCTTACGGAAGAGATTTCAAAGATCAGAGAGCAACAGGAAGATTTAGCAATGGAAAGATCCCACCAGACTTCTTTGGTAAAACAAATTAAACCAATTTTGTGATGATTTTCTGTAGTACAAAACATTTGATAAATGTCATTATTTTTATCTAGTTGTATGAATGCAAAGGGTTAGACCGTGAATTTATCGGTCAGTTAATTATCTTTTTGCTCATTGTACCATTTACTGGTACTTACTGGCTCTTTCCTGACCCATCTGCAGAGAACTTCTCCAATACTTTTCTGTCAGCTTTTCTGATTTTTGTTGGATTAACTTGAATTTTATCATTTCATTGCGTTAGTTAGGTATATTACAATTGGGTAAATTTCTGTCTTACTAGCAAAAAATGTGAACATGAAGTGGTCAAGTTTTAATGCAGCTTCTCAGCTTGGTATAAAAGAATACTTACCAGCATACCTGGATCCAGAACTGAGTGACGAGGATCTGCTAACTGGCGTAAGCTTTGCTTCAGGTGGGGCCGGGTTCGACGACATATCAGCTAAATTAGCAGTACAGCTTATGTTGATTGTTTTTAATTATTGTATAAAAAGACAGTTTCTTATTTTCTACTTTACCTATTTTAAGTTTTAACATTTTATTTTATATATTTTAGGCTGCTTACACACTGTGGGATCAACTACAAATGTTCAAGGAGTACAAGATAAAATTAGAAAAGGTGGCAGGAATTGAGAGAGCCTCCAAAATAGTCAGCGATAGCATTTACATTGTATTCCTTGGGAGCAATGATATAATAACAACATATTTCGCAACCAATATTAGATCAAATTATGATATTCCTTCTTATGTCAATTATTTAGTTCAAGCAGCCTCTAGTTTCAATAAGGTACACTAATTCACCAATCTTCTTGTTTTACCTTTTTTCTGCATTTGTTTTGGCTAATTTGCTGTGCAATAAAGGGTAGGCATAAATTGGGTATATATAATTAATTGAGGCTAGTTAGCTGCAATTTTCATTACTTCCGACTAATTAAAATGAGGGAATCAATTAAATTTTTTATCACATCTTTCTTCATTACAGAATTTGTACGATTTGGGGGCCCGAAAGATTGGCGTAGTGGGTGTACCTCCACTAGGCTGCGTGCCCTCGGTACGAACTCTGAGAGGAGGCATAACACGAGAATGCGTAGACATCTATAACCAAGCAACATTACTGTTTAATCAAGAATTATCAGCTGAGATGACCAGGTTGGCCCCCGAGCTTCCCGGCAGCAAGATAATATACATGGATGTATACAACACACTGCTTGATCTTATTATGAACTCATCTCATTATGGTACACAGTACAGTCTATATCAGTTCTTAATTTAAGCTCAGAAAAGTCTCATGTCATTATGGTATTGATGGATTGGGCTTTTTGTAGACCAAATGTTTTAATTAATACTCAAATAGCAAAAAGAAATGGGCCAGGACAATTGGGCTTTAAGTGCTAGAGACTTCAAATGCAAATGCTCCTCTGAAAAAAAAACAGAGGATTTTATAATGAGGTTTGGTATTTTCATTTTAGGGTTTGATGAAGTAACAAGGGGCTGTTGTGGCACTGGAGAGATAGAATCCACACTTTTGTGCAATGAAATAAGCCCTTGCACGTGCGAGGATGCATCAAAATATCTATTTTGGGACGCTTTTCATCCCACAGAGAGAGGATATGTGCTCATAGTAGCTCCACTTGTCAATAATTATTTACCTACTTTATTCTGATTCCACCAAATTTGGTAAATAAGTTTGTATTTCAGTGCTGTGTAGTTCCAAAAGTGAAGATGTTGTGTGAATTATCTCGTGAACACTTTGTTGACACGGATCATATGTAATGCTATTTTTATTCTATAGTTTCTGTGTTGTATAAATTCAAAACTGTTCTATTAAAATACGGGGATGCGTACTATGATTCGCTATATCATGTATTTTGATGCGTCAACAGCAATTAACCCTTCATTTACAAATTTATATTTATGAATGTTTCACTTCTAATCGCACCAAAATTCATACTTTTTACTTTCATATACGCAGTTTTGAAAAGGACGTTGGGATTTTTTTTTCCGATATTTTTTCATGAGTGAGGCTACTGTGCTATGCATAGCACAGATTGGTCCGTGCTACAGCTCAATATTTGAGTTTTCAAAATTCTAACGGTCGATCCAAACCGTTCAACATGATTATAAAATGAATATGTACTTGCAAACCAAATTTTACATTTTTTCGAACTTTTTTACTATTTTTTTAGATAGATAGAAAATCACTGTTTTTGGATGGTCCAGAATTTTCAGATCAAGTGATTTTCTACCTATCTAAAAAAATGGTAAAAAAATTCGAAAAAATGTAAAATTTGGTTTGCAAGTACATATTCATTTATAATCATGTTGAACGGTTCGGATCGACCGTTAGATTTTGAAAACTCAAATATTGAGCCGTAGCACGGACCAAACCGTGCTATTCATAGTATCGTAGCCTCACTCTTTTTTCATTATTAAGATTAAATGTGAAACTCATATAAATAGGGGTGTCAACAGGTACGGTAAGAGTCAAGTGGAAGCATTTTCATACCCGTATCCGTTACAAATTGTCCTTATCCGTATCCTACCTTTACTCGCTACGAATTATCTTACCCGTACCCTACCCTTACCCGTTATGATTGTCGGATAATAAAACGGTAGCGGGTAAATAACGGGTAATGCTATTATAATTAAAAAATATATTATTTACTAAATAATACATTAAAACACATTTATTTCACAAATATATATACGTGTTTTAAAGGTTTAAACTTTATTGGAATTTGCTGAAATTTATTTATGTGTTTTAATAATTAATTAAGCGTAACACAACTATCAAAAATAGTTGGAGAATAAATATTCATTGCTCATTAATATATATAATATATATATAATTTTTTTATGATTACCCGAACGGGTAATGGGTATGGAATAGGCTTTACTTGTACCATTACCGGTTTAGATAACGAAAAAGAATCTTTACCCGTACCCGTACCCGATAAGTTTACGAAAAAAATCTTATCCATACCCATCTTATCGAATACAGGTACAAGTCGAGGGTAAACGGATAAAAGGGTGTCATTGACACTAGGGGTGCAAACGGATCAGATACGGATCGGATAGTGGTAAAATCATACCCGTATCTGTATTTATTTTTCGGATACGATACGGATCAGATATTAAACGGATATGGATACGGATCGGATATTAAACGAATATGGATACGGATCGGATATTAAACATATACGAATACGGATATAATTCGGATTCATAATTCTAATATTGTAATAAAAATAATTTATTATTCAACATATTATTTTTTCATTAAAAAATAAAAATAACATTAAATAAGGATATGATTCGAATATCTAATCGTTATAGTAAATAAAAAAAAAAATTCTCAGGACAAACTCGTTACATCATTACATTACAAAAGTATTTGTTTTCTGATCTTGATTATTCACATGTCTTGGTGTTTCATAATCACATTTGCTATTATTTTTATATATATTTTTTTTTGTTTCGAGTCGTTGATTTAATGTATAACAACATTCGTCTTCTGATTCTGATGTAACAACCATCTTTACCAAAATATAAAGTGCAACCGCATTTTACTTTATATTTAAAATAATATTTGGAATAATATCTACAAAGGTTTTGATATTTTCGCTCACGAATCATTAATTTAGTGAATATGGGAGAAATGAAGCCAAAGAAGTCAAAGGGTCGCGACTCGCGAAAGATTAGAATAAAATAAAATTAATCAGTAGCACTAAACAATTATCTACCGTTGAGTTCAGCCACAGATTATCCGTATCCGTATCCGCAAATTATTCGTATCTGACTATCCGAATCCGCAAAATTTCGGATACGGATCCGGATCCGGACGGATAATATCCGATCCGTTTGCACCCCTAATTGACACCCCTACATATAAATGACAAATTAGAGTAAAAATGATTAAATGAATCTCGTATAAATTTAAATGTTTACATGATTCGGCTTTTGTTACGCATCAAAATTTATATATAAAATTAGAGCGAGGCTAGTGTGTACTAGGCTCATTAAGAGGGCTTGAACTTAATTTTAAAATTTATTAGATTGGTTTCAAATAATAAATTCAAACTGTTAAAATCGATCTACTTCCTGAGTGATATGTGCACATGCAATTTTTTTGAAATTTTTATCATTTAATACAAAGTCAAGCGGTGAAAAAAATTAAGGTTTAATTATAAGTTATTTTTAAGGTATTAATTTTTCATCATTTGTTTACCACATAACTTAGTACTAAATAAATTCAAAATTTTCAAAATTTTGTATGTACAGGCATCACTTGTAAAGATAAATCAGTTTCAACAATTTAATTTTGTCATTTAAATTCAATCCGATAAATTTTAAAATAAAACTCACCAAATAAATACTCTTGATGAACTTAGCACACGCTAACGCCTAGCAGAACTCATTTGTGCGACTTTTTTTTATATATGTCAATCCCGTACTTAAATTAAATAATAATTGCTTAACTTATTAAGTAATTGAAGATTAATAATTTGAACTCGCCATAATGCCAATTTAATTTTTAAACATATTTACCAACTCTTTTGATGAGTTTAATTTCATAGTAGCTTTATCTAGGTTGTATCTGTGACTTCTTTTACATTTGTTACTTGAATTTTATGGTGTAACATCTTACTTCAATTTTTTAAACTAAAATGGTGTAAAGTGCATAACAACAATTCTCCCCTCTGCAGCTTGTATTTGGTAAAAGCTCTCACATCTCTATTTGTAAGTGCAATGTATCCCTTTAATTGGTTTTTGGAAAAAGAAAAAAAAAATTTAAGAAACTATTATAGAAACCGGATGACCAAACGCTATTACCGCTAGAGTGTCAATGGTATTTTTTAGCCGTTTATCGACCCGTATCGTATTCGATAAGGCGGGTATGGATAAGTTTTTTTTTTCGTTAGCTTATTGGGTATGGGTATGCATAAGAATTATTTTTCGTTAACCAAATGGGTAAGGGTATGGGTAATAACTATTTCGTACCCGTTACCCTATAGGGTAATTATAAAATCTAAATATATATTCAATTCAATTTCCAACCCACCTAAATATGTATTCGTGTTTTTAATTTTCTTCCTTTATAAAAAAAATAATTTAGTTAGAATTGATTGCACATTTATATTTATTTTTATTAGAAATGTAATTACATATATGTGAAATGAATGAGTTTTTTATATTTAATTTGTAAAATATAATAAAATTAATTATTATATTAGTATTATCCGTTATTCATCTGCTACCGTTTCGTTACCCGATAATATTAACTGGCAAGGGTAGAGGAGGGTAAAATCAATTTTTAGGCCCTGTTCGGCTGCATCAGGGGAAAGGGAATGGGAAAGGGAAGAAACTTTTTTTAACTGGATTTTACTGTTCACGTGGGAAAAAAAAAATTGAGTCTGAGTGAATTTTTTTTTTCCCACGTGAACAGTAACTTCGTGGGAAGCAGCCAAACAGGGCCTTAATGGGTATGGATAGAGTATAGATAAATTCAATTTTAATGGATTTGGGTTGAAAATACCTCCACCCGACACGTACTGTACCCATTGATACCCCTAATTACCGCCTATGGTCAGACAATTTGCAAACAAAGGATATGATTGTTTATCATGGAGCTGTATAAAATTTAGCATAAATATATTATCTTGATGTCGGCAAGGATATAATCATTACTTAAAAGTTTTAAGCAAATATAATTGGTTGTTCAAAGATCGTTAGTACAGCAAGATATGATTATCTATTTATCTCTCATTTGATGTCACCAATTTTATAATTGGAGTTGCATTTATTTTTGTTTGGTGTTCAGTTTGTACGAGCTCAGAAATTACATTAAAAAATTAGGAATAGAAATTTTTTTCGTTTCAGGAAACAAATTGCTAATATGATCAATGATTGAAATTTTGTCATTTGAAATTAATTACCGATAGTTTAAATATTAAGTTCATGAAAAAAAAAATGTGAGCTTAATACTCACCATAAATTAAAGGTAATTGATAATCATTAACAGTGAAATAAATTATTTTCCTCGCAGCAATTTTTGTAACAAAAACATGAATTATCTTAAATTTGTAAATGGGAGGATTGTTAACGGGATTTTTTATTTATATGATTTTATCATTTTAGGTATTGGTTGGGGGAGCAGCTTGGGTTCGATGGGCTCTAGGACCGTCCGATCTGCTTTAAGATCCGTGCACAAGTAAAATTAAAGAAGCCACAAAAGTTCTGGAGTGAATCTTAAAGCAGATCGGACGGTCATAGAGCCCATCAAATCCACTATGGATCCGATGGGCATCGGACCCAAACTGCTCCCATTGGTTGGGGCCGGGGGGACGAGAGATGCTTCACCCGAAGCACCCCCTCGTGCGTTCACGTTACACCCCTTAAAGAATGAATTATTGTTCTTTCCAAAAATAATCAATAAAAGAAAGTAGAGCTAACTATAATCAGGCCACTTAAGGAATATTTGTCTATCCATATTTGCTCAAGAATGTTGCTCAAAGTTGATACACACTCATTCAACTTTTTATGAATTTGTCTCTCCAAATGTACTGAAGAATGTTGCTCAAATTTAAAACATGCTCATATACATATGATATGATGATAAATAAAGTACACATTTGTTAAGACGAGAAATTCTTGGGAATTAGTTATTGATCTAGTGATAAATATATGAAAAATTACAGGTTCGAAACTCAGATAAAATTTTTACCTCCAATCTTTATAAAAAAAAAAAAAAAATCAAAAAGACTTATTTTATTATTAAATGGACGTCTTGTACTTTAATTGTACAACATTAAAAAGACGGAACAAAGTTGAAAACTCGAAATTACAAGAATTTGTTTTATTCGCAAGAATAAAAAGTTACTGCTGTTGACATAAAATCAACATAAATTGTTATTTTCGAGTATATTGCTATTATCAACGGAAATATCCATAAAAATACTGAACAATTTTTTATCTTCACGAATAAACAAATTTTTATAACATGTAAACATCTGACCATAATTTAAAAGCAAAATACATCAATTGAAAGCACACGAGAGAAAATAGCCACCGATGATAGCGGGTATGTCGAATTCGCTCCGTCGCCAATTTTACCGAATTTATTTCAATAATTATTTAGGTCGGATAATTCATATTAAAAATAGTTTTATAATGTCTGTCAAAACTTGAGATAGGTCCTGGTTTCAATACAAGCTATACTCGCAAGAAAGTAAAAGGATATGGGCAACTCGGTTTATAGGTGTGGTATGGAGAATTTGGAAGTAGCGAAACCAATATATCTTTAGAGGCAAAAGAATGCCACCACAGCTGCTAGCGGCAAAAATCAGAGAAGAAACAAAGCTATGGATTAGGTGCTGCAAGGCAAAAAGAGAGTGGGTGGAGAAGGTGAAAGAGAAGCTCAATTAGTGTTGTAATTTGATTGTTTGTAGATCAGTAGAAGTTGTTTTTATTTTATTTTAGTTGGTAGCGTTACTAAGTCTTTAAAAAAAAAATTTGTTTGCTCACGTGGTTTAATAGAAACTCTAAAATTAATTTCAGAGATGTGAGAGTTAAAAATTTTAGAGACTTAATTTCTAAAAAAAATTAACAGTTATTTAGAAACTCATTTTAATTGTTGGAATGTCGATGTTCTAACAGTAATAATCTCCAAGTATAATCTTTAAAAATTAATCTGTGCCCGTAACGGTATTATATATCCAATTTAATCCACAAAGCTGTCACTGTAGTCTCTAGCTATCATATTATTTACATTAAAAAAAAACAATTTATTTTCTCTGACACCTTAATTAGTAACTGAGAAAACACGTTAGGTTCGTACACTTATGACTTATCACACAATCCATACGCTTATGGGCCACGCCTAGAGTTGAAATTAGTTAATTGTAGATAACTCGGAGCACTTGCATCTCTGAAACTTTTAGAGTTTCTAATCTAACGTGGCAGTTGCTAAATCAGTTTCAGGGATGTAGATGGATTTCTTATTTAGCAACTTTGCTCAATAATTTTTTATTAAGAAATCGTTTATAAACTCTGACATGACAAAACGATTGGCCTGTATTCGCTAAATTAGTTTAATTTATTGCTGATGTGGCTTATCAATTTTAATTTACTGATGATGTAGCTTATTAGAAACTCTAAAATTAGTTTCAGGAATGTGAACATTTAGAAACTCCATAGCCTATAAATTCTTAAAAGCTAACAGTTATTTAGAAACTCTAAGAATTTCAGGGATGTATATGCTCTTAAACGCATAGAATTAGTTAATTGCAGATAACTTTAACGTACAAAATCTGAAAATTACATATGTCCCCTCTAAAATTCATAATATTCTAAATTTGAGAAACTCACAAATTTATCTAATTTTTTCTTTATGTTAAAACTCATTTTAAATTTATAAAGTTCTTACTTTAATATTTATTAAAAAATAAGAAAAATATGTAGCAGCATGTTTAAGAAAGTTGTTCAATCTTCGGAATGATTGGTTATGAATGTGAATGCTTTAGTTTCTTACTCGTAACGTATACACGAGCGTATGCTTATGCGTCAAATGTAGAGAGATGAACCATTTACTCTAAAAATAAACCTAAATGGGAACTATATAAATTTAAAAAAAATTCATAGAAAATACAATAAAATGAGTAAATTTATAAGTTTTTTAACTTTAGAATTGTAAATATGATAATAAAAATTTAAAGGGGAAAATATGTAATTTTGATGCTTTTCAAGGATATACATGAAATTCTCCCATATTAATATTCTTGTTATTGTGAGGCCCACGCCCAATAAAATAGAGTTAAGATATTCCTCTAATTTTTTTCTGACTCGATCCAGTAACCCTAAACTCTAAACCCCAAAAATAAATTTGATAAATCAGGTGAGCCTGATTTATTTATTTTTATTTTTTATTTTTTTACAAGCCAAAAAAAAAAGAAAATGTTGATAATCAGGTGAGACGATGGCACATGGACATGGTGCGTAATTCAATTTTTAGAGGGGCAAGGCTTCCATTCAAATTCAGACCATTGAATTTTGTACACATCTTAATAAATAGTAAAAAAATTCAAAAAAATGTCAAATTTGATCTGCAAGCACATTTTATTGTGGAGATCATGTTGAACGATTTGGACTTTGAAAATGTAGAACATGGTTGTGGTAACTTTTGTGGTAACAAAAAACGTAGTAATCGGATCCCTTCCTCATATATATATATATATATATATGAGTAAGGCTACGGTGCTTTGCAAAGTAAACCACCCCGTTTACTTCGGGTTACTTTTTGGTATTTTGAAAATCCTAACAACCGATCCGAACCGTTCAACATGTTCTAAACATTGAAATGTGCTTGGAGACCAAATTTTATATTTTTTGGAATTTTTTTACTATTTATTAAGCCACTTTGAAAGTCGCTGATTCGATGGTGAACAGTAAAAAACAGTAAAATTTTCTGGACCACCGGATCAGAAACTTTCAAAGTGGCTTAATAAATAGTAAAAAAATTCCAAAAAATGTAAAATTTGGTCTCCAAGCACATTTCAATGTTTAGAACATGTTGAACGGTTCGGATCGGTTGTTTAGATTTTCAAAATCCAAAAAGTAGCCCGAAGTAAACGAGGTGGTTTACTTTGCAAAGCACCGTAGCCTTACTCTATATATATGAGCTATGGTGAGACGTGGAGTAAAACCAATTTTACTCCATGGCACTATATTTCCATTTTGAAAATTCAAACAACCGATCCGAACCACTCAACATGTTCTCTATATTGAAATGTGCTTGGAGACTAAATTTTACATTTTTTGGAATTTTTTTTACTATTTATTAAGCCACTTTGAAAATTGCTGATCCACTGTGAATAGTAAATAACAGTAAAAATTTCTAGACCACTGGATCAGTAATTTTCAAAGTGGCTTAATAAATAGTAAAAAAATTCCAAAAAATGTAAAATTTGGTCTCCAAGCACATTTCAATATAGAGAACATGTTGAGCGGTTCGGATCGGTTGTTTGAATTTTCAAAATGGAAATATAGTGCCATGGAGTAAAATTGGTTTTACTCCACGTCTCACCATAGTTCACCTCTCTCTCTATATATATAAAGCTGGGCTATGGTGAGTTGTGAACTAAGAGGTCATTTTTACTTCATGCTCATATTTTCATTTTGAAATCCAAACAACCGATCCGAACCGCTCAACATGTTCTAAATATTGAAATGTACTTGGAGACTAAATTTTACATTTTTTGGAACTTTTTTACTATTTATTAAGCTCCTTTGAAAATCGCTGATCTGGTGGTCCAGAAATTTTTACTGTTTTTTATTGTTCACAGTAAATCAGTGATTTTCAAAGTGGCTTAATAAATAGTAAAAAATTCTAAAAAATGTAAAATTTAGTCTCTAAACAAATTTCAATATTTAGAACATGTTGAATTGTTCGGATCGGTTGTTTGGATTTCAAAATGAAAATATGGGGTGAAGTAAAACGTTGTTTTACTTTACAACTCACCATAATCTATATATATATATATATATATATATATATATAGAGACAGAGAGAGAGAGAGAGAGGCGGAGCCAGTAACAACATATGGGGGTCAATTGACCCCCATTTATTTTCAATATTTTTGTATTTATACAATATTTTCTTTATAGTTTAAAGTAAAAAACTATGAGTACTGTAAATTGACTCTCATTCACAGTATAAAATTGTTATATAATTGACCTCAATTCACTTTTGACCCTCATAGTTTGAAGGTCTGGCTCCGCCCCTATATATATAGTGAGTGGCTAATATCAAAACGTTCGTTCCTAGGCCATGGAACAAACGCTTCGGTTTTTACAATTTCAAAACCAAATAGTCGATCCAAACTGTTCAACATTCAATCTATTAAAATGTGCTTGGAGACCAAATTTTATATTTTTTGAATTTTTTTACTAATTATTAAGCTCATTTTCAATGATCCAGAAATTTTTCACTGTTTATTAAAATCAGCGATTTTAAAACTGACTTAATAAATAGTAAACAAAATGCAAAAAAATGTAAAATTTGGTCTCCAAGCACATTTTAATGTAAAGATCACATCTAACTGTTTGGATCAACCATTTGAACTTTGAAAATTAGAAAACTAATTAGTTGCACCATGGCTCCAGAACAAATGTTTTGATATTAGCCAACGTGTATATATATATATATATAGTATGGCTAATTTGCTTCCGGAAGCATTTCGACCGAAGTGCTTACGGGGGCATATCTTAGTATTTGATGTTCAAACAATAAATCCAAACCGTTAGATGTTCAATCTATATTAAAATGTACTTGGAGACCAAATTTTATATTTTTTGGAATTTGTTTACTATTTATTAAGCTGATTTGAAAACCGCTGTTTTTCAATGTTGCAGAAATTTAATAAAATTGCAGTTTTCGAACCAGCTTAATAAATAGTAAAAAAATTCCAAAAAATGTGAAATTTGGTCTCCAAGTATATTTTAATATAGATTGAACATCTAACTGTTTCGATTTGTTGTTTGAACATAAAATATTAAGATATGCCCCCGTAAGCACTTCGTCGAAATGCTTCCGAAAGCAAATTAGCCATACTATATATATATATATATATATGTATATAGAGAGAGAGAGTGTGTTGGGCTACAGTACAATGTAATGTATAGACCCCCTTGTGCATTGGACTCTAAATCATTAGATTCAAAGTCCAAAAATTAAATCTGAAGCGCTCAACTTGTTCTCCATGTTAAACTATTCCTGGAGACAAAATTTTATATTTTTTGGAAATTTATTACTCTTTATTAAGATGGATACAAAATCATTATTTTTCAAAAATATCTGGAGTATAAAAAACACCGATTTTCAAATATTCTAAACAAATAGTAAAAAGTTTCTGAAAAATGTAAAATTTGGTCTCCAACACTAGTACAAAAAACCCTTTCACTGACCCTCAATCACTGATTGTTTTAATATGTAACAATCAGTGTAGAGACTGCGTGGCAAAATCATAAATAAGAAGAAGTTCAACACTGACTGTTCACTTGTAAGCAACTGTCAATGAACCAACACTGATTGTTTTATTTTTTTTAACAGTCAGTGTTGCTCATATCCTACACCGACCCTTTTGTTGAAAAACAGTCATGTTGAGCAGTTCACCAACATTGACTGTTTTTAAGGGAAGCGCCAGTGTTGCTCATACTACACCGACCCTTTTAATAAGAAAACAGTCAGTGTTGAGCAGTTCACCAACATTGACTTTTTAAGGGAAGCGCCAGTGTTGCTCATACCCAACACCGACCCTTTTATTAATAAAACCGTCAGTGTTAAGCAGTTCACCAACACTGACAGTTTTTTAAGGGAAGAGTCAATGTTGCTCATACCCTACACCAACCCTTTTATTAATAAACCGTCAGTGTTGAGCAGTTCACCAACATTGACTGTTTTTTAAGGGAAGCGTCAGTGTTGCTCATACCTTATACCGATCCTTTTATTAATAAAACCGTCAGTGTTGAGCAGCTCACCAACACTGACTATTTTTTTTAGGAAAGTGTTAGTGTTGCTCTCTGTTGTGTTTCATAAAATACCTAGATTAACGTCGGGTCTACTAGAACCGTCGGTGTTGATCTTTTTATTGACTGTTTTTTTCTTATAAACTGTTAGTGTTGGTTTATTATTGAAGGTATATAAGTCTTTCTCCCAAATCCAGCCACTATAATCTGTTTTTTTTTTGCGTTTTTCACATTTTAGCCCCCAAACAGTGTTTTTTTTTTCTCTCTCTCTACTTGTGTTGGGCATTCTCTCTCTACTCCAAGTCTGTTTATCACTCTCTCAGCCACAAGCATATTGAATTTGGATCGACTGTTTGAACAATTTGGATTGACTGTTTGAATGGTTCGCAAACACATTTTAATATAGATATCACGTTTAACGTTTTGGAACGACTGTTTGAACTTTGAATCCAACAATTTACCATCCAATGCACAAGAAGGTCTATACATTGCAATGTTGTTGCAACATTCTGCGTCAATTTTTTTTTTTTTAAGTATTCAATATTATTAACATGAATTATCTTGAGCAATGTTTTAAATAGCGTTTATAGCGTCATAGCGGGAAGGCTACAAAAAAAGCTATAGCGAATAGCGTAGCTATAGCGGAAGCTATTCCAAATAGCGTTTTTTTTTTTTACAAAAATTATATTATATATTTGTACTATATATTAACATTATCTAAAGTTTCATAGAACAATAAATAATACCAAATTAATTAAGAAATTATAATATTCATATTGAACTAGTACAAAAGTCCATGGTTCAAAATATCCATAATAATATCATAAACTATCGATATTTTTCTATACAAAATATCTTAAGCATCATGATTTATTCTATTTTTTTTTTCTATACAAAATAAATTTTATGGATCTTTATTTAAGCCCATATAAATTGTCTAAAAAAGCCCAATAAGCATAGCGCGTAAATAGCGCGCTACACGTTATGCGCTATAGCGGACCGCTATTACCGCTATAGCGGCCGTAGCGCAATTAGCGTATTTTCATGCCATAGCTTAGCATTTAGGGTCCAAAAACGCTGTAGCGGCGCTGCCGCTATAGCGCGCTATTTAGAACACTGATCTTGAGAGATTTAAAAATAGAATGAATATAGATGTAATGTCACGCAACTTAAGGAAATAAATTTGAGCGACTCAATTTGAATTTCATTTTATTAATTATATATAAATTGATAGGCCAGAAAATATTTAAATAAAGGACCATATCAAAAGAGGCCTTGGCCCAATTTATATTTAAATAAAGGACCATATCAAAGGATTAATGATTTCTCTCCTCTTTCTTATGAATTTAGTCATAAGAAATTATTTAATTATATTAAAATCTGGAATTTATTAGTAACTATTTTCTTATAATCTGAAGATTTAATTTTTTTCGTTACTTATATTATAATATCAATTTATTAGTAATAATCTCTTTAATTATATTAAAAATCTGGAAATATAATTTGTTAGCAAGTCTTACTCTAATTATATTAAATTCTAAAATAAATTGTCTTTTGATTTTATTAAATTTAGTATTTACGTTGTAATCATAATAGTACTTAGTTTCTGGTTACTTTAACTCAAGTCTTTTTTTATATATGATTTAAATATCGTTAAAATGAATTCCTTAATATTTCTTCTTCTTTTGTGTGTGAGAATTATTCATATAATTGTTGTAATCTCTTAATAAGGAGAAACCATGCTAAATAATATTTTTGTAGATTTTAGTTTAATTTCAGAAAGTATAAAATATGGATATTCCTATATTTAAGTTAGAAATAAATATTTGATTTTCATAATTGCTCACAATATTTTCATAGATGTAAAAATAAATTTCAGTAAATATAAAATTTAGAAATCCTTATTTAAAGATAAATTTGAGCAAATATAAAATTTAGAGATCCCTTCTTAATTAAATATAGTAATAGAATAAAAATAACTAAAAGATCTTATCGTTAATTTCATACTGATTCATTTTAGGTTAAATTTATGACCACCATATTAAGATTTCCGATTTGTTTGCAATAAAATGAATTATTAAAGTAAACTAATTAAAGTTTATGAGTTAGGATTAATAACATGTAAATATAATACTAATAATATAATCAAGGAGTTTTGGAAAATGAGAACGAGTGACTATTATACATTATTAATTAGAGGTATATTATTGTATCAGGTTCGTCTTTTGAATGCTTAAACACCGAAATTTTATTAATACTCTAAAAAAATAGCAAATATGCCCCACAGAATAAAAAAAATTTAAAAACACCTTAACTGCCCCCACGTTGGGGCGGTCTGCTACCTGAACCAAACCGCCCCACACAAGGGCGCTCTGCTATAAAATTTTGTAAAAGTCAGTTTTCTCTCTCCTGACCACTTACAATTCATTCTAACTGAGAAGAAGAAGAAGAAGAGAAAAACGATTTTTTAGCGATTGCAGGTAATTTTTTTTTTAATTTATATATATTTATATATTTATATTTTAAAATTTATTTTTTAATTAATATATAACTGATAAATGTTTATTGGCTAATAGAGTTCGTTAAAGAAAAAATGTTAATTACACTGTATGTGGGCGAGAAGATTACCCAGGGTGTGAAGGGAGCACAGTACATGAAAGATGCAGCATATGGCTTCGAGGTTAATGAAAATATCACATTTATGGAACTTAAGCAAATGGTATACGAAAAGATTGGTGTAAATTTCAACCAGTATGACTTAGACTTAGTTGCTCGGATTAACACACAAAGAGGGGGTAATAGACCTTTCTTTGTCAAGTATCCTATATTAGATGGGGGGTTATGAATGGGGTGTTTACAATTAATTTGAGTCGAGGAATATCCTGGTAATGGACTTATATTCCAGGAGAGTTCTGTGTTAATCCGGGGTTGGACCTTCTAGGGAAAATACGGGTTATGACAATCCGGTGCACCACAGCTCGGGTTATGACAACCTAGGGTACCACAACTCAGGTTATGACAACTCGGGCTAAAACAACTCGGTTTACCACAACTCGGGTCATGTACCACCGTATGTACCGTACGTACCACTCGTTTATGACAATTA
Organism: Carex parvula; assembly: GCA_025461045.1. Classification (NCBI taxonomy): domain Eukaryota; kingdom Viridiplantae; phylum Streptophyta; class Magnoliopsida; order Poales; family Cyperaceae; genus Carex; species Carex parvula. The sequence goes on along the minus strand of JAJGRW010001388.1, from coordinate 526,075 downwards.
TATACCTGATTATACCACTAATTGTACCACCGAGCTACCACCACCACCACCTCTTCCTGAACCCGTAATCCAAGCTAGATTTCCATATGTATCAAAGTCAAATGCATACACTATTTACCTGATAGCTTAATCAGAAGAGCGTTGGAAAGCAAGCTCATAGTGCAATTCAGCTGAAATTTTTATATATAACATTATTCAAAAAAAAAAAAAAACCAAACATCTCTGTTTCTAGTTTTTTTGAAATCTACCCAGGCTGCACCGGTGATTTGCGGCCCCAAATACTTGGGTCCACACAATGCCGTTGCGGCCCCAATCAGGGGTCACACAATGCCCTTGCGGCACTTTTTCTAGCATTTTCTTTGATCTGAACTCATTTGCTGGCATGTGGCAAGTTTGACCAATATTTGATATATGCCGAAATTTTTATTAATATTCAAAATAATTAAACAATTTCACAATCTACCCGCGACGCAGGAGAATTCAAAAAATGCCCAGACCGGAAACAAAGTTTCCGGTTTTAAGCCTCCTTTTCGGAAAAAAAGTTCCCGGTCCAAGCCTCACCAAAATTGGAGATTAAATTTCCGGTTCTAGGACCAGAAATTTATTTCCCGGTTCTATGTTTTTTTATTATGAAAAAACAGAAAATTCGGGAATTATGTCCAGGTTGTATGTTTTTTTTTAAAACAGAAAATGTTATAATATATTTATTTTTTGTATTGAAATACTAGAAATATTTTATACATTTATTTGAAAATAGATGAAATACTATATAATTTGATTTATTAGAAAGACCGCGAAAAATAACCCGGATCAACCTTTTTTAATAAATCAAATTATATAGTATTTCATCACTTTTCAAATAAATGTATAAAATATTTCAAATATTTCAATACAAAAAACAAATAAATTATAACATTTTCTGTTTTTTTTTTTTAAATTACAACCGGGAACATAATTCCCCGTTTTTTCTGTTTTTTAATAAAAAAAACAGAGAACTGGGAACTTTTAATAAAAATTTCGGTGATATATGCATTATCAAAGTAAATGCACAAATTTCAAAAAACACTAAAACCAAAAAAAAAAATTTGAGGGCCGCAGGGACATTGAGCGCTCCCCTGACTGGGGCCGCAGCGGCATTGTGCGGACTCTAGTCTTTGAAGCTGCAGAATGCTTGTGGCCTGGATAAATTTTGAAGTTCCCCAAAACCGAGATGTTTTGATTTTTTTTTTTTTTTTGTTATGGTATAAATAAAAAGTTCGGGCAATTCAGCTTCCTCGATTGTTTCTCTCTTTAAATAGCTTACACAGTTTGTTTTTAACATATTTCACCTTTTACTAATGATACACCTTTATGAGCATCCAAATGGTACCGAGAATAACAACTTCAGTTGATCTAATGGCTTGAAAACCTTCATTTTTATTTATAAATTATATTTTAGTATTTTTACTAAAATTATGTACAACTAGGGGTGAAAACAGTATGAATAATATCTGATCCGTATTCGATCCATATTCGAAAAATTAGATGTGATATGGTTTTACGTTTTAATTATTCGTATCTGAATAGTAGATATATATCATATATTTAATATATATTATGAAAAAATATTGTCATTCACATTAAAATTAGATAAATATTATGAACTTTGGTATTTTTTAATATTATTTTAATAAATATCCGATCCGATCCGTATCTGTATTCGGTTGATATCCGATCTGTATCCGAAAAATTAAAAAAGGAATATGGATATGGTTTTACCACTATCCGCTCCGTATTCGCTCTGTTTTTGTAACACTATGCAAAATACATATATGAAACTAATAATTGAAAATAATATACAAAATGTCTGGATATGTTTTTAGTAAAGTAAATTGTATTTTAGTGTGAAATATCATTTTATTAAGTAGAATATGATGATTAAATTACTTTGTCAAGATATATGTTGTTAATTTGAAATTCTAAAATGTTCGAATATTCGAAAATCAGACAAATTAATAGATACAATAGAGAATTAAACAACTAGTAATATTATAACTTTCTTATTAGTATTTGGACTGATTTACAATGTTTGAAAATTTGAAGGTTACATATGAAAATGTAAAATTAAAAGAAAGAAAAAAAAAAGAAAAATGACCAACGTGGCATGAAGGCCACGTGGCCCACGCTGGTTGACACCCCACCTTAATACCCCTTAATAATTGATCTATCTTTCTCTTTTAAAACTTCTCATTTTCATTTATATTTTTCTTTGCTCTTTCCATGAGGCAACAGAGAGGAATTTTATCTTCAAAAACTTTATAATTGGATTGGTGTTTCAATTTGTTTCTTCTTGGAAATTAAACGTTGGCACTAGGTATTCCTTCTCATCCTTTATATATATTGTTCTTCTTTAATCCGATTTAGGATTTTGGTAAAATCTGAAAATCAACAAGGAAGCTTGCTAAAGAAATTAAAAGGGTCATTGAGTTACTATATATATTTTTAAGGAATCTTAATTGATTTGCTTGAGGCCTCTCTTTTACACTTGTGTTTTCTTTAATTGAATTTGTACTTGACATATTGTGATGGTGCTGACCTTTGTAACAAGGTTACATCTTTGGTTTAATTCTCAGATTTTTGGTTTAGAGTTCCAACTTAAATCGTACCTGTCGATATCGAGCTCAAATCGGCTTGTACTTGCGTATTGTTACCATTTTCATTGTGGTTTGACATTTCTTGTTATTTGCTAGCTAGGATTGACTGATTAATGTTGAGAGTTTAGAGTGCTGGTACCTGTCAGTACCAGTCTCACTGTATTATGTTACCATGGGCTTAATTGTAAACAAAATAGGATAAGGAAGGCATAATTTGTAAAATACCTATGAATTGATAAAACCAAATTGTCAGAGGGGCCTTAGTGCAAGTTACATATATAATAAGGTGTTGGCTGGAAACTTTATATATGAGAATTATAATCAGGTTTTGAGTTGGCCAAGTAATTATTTAAAGTAGAAGAATAGCACTAGGACTTTGGATTCATAACTGAAAATTCGAATTGAACTTGGACTTTACTCGTAGATTTTGAAAAAGAAAGAATCAAATGAAATTGAGCCTGCCTTGTGCTGAACCGAAAATAGATAAATAAAAAGAATTAACAAAATGATTAAATAATTGGTCAAAAGATGTCATTATTTGAATTGAATAAGGTTGGGGGTTTAAAAAAAAAAAGTGTCTAATTACATGTATAAGAATTTAACTGATATTACAGGGTACTGTATGACATCGAAAATAAATATAAGTATTGATTAGAATGGTATATTATTGTTAACATAGGTATAATTATGAGAAAGACTGATAAGACAGAATGATCAAGAAGAACAGACTGTTAGCGACCACATCTCTTGCTCTACGATATCAGGTGCGGGGTTATTGAATTAGTCTGAGATTCATGACTAGGAATTAAATCGTAACTCGCTGTGCATTTTGAATATTTGATTGACTGCATTGATTGAACTGTTGCATCATATGCATAGCCCAATACAATTGAAACTGAATTACAGGTAAGTCTATTGACTGTCATGTTGATAATGTTTATCGATTGATTGATTTTTATTGCAAATGATTGTTTGATATCACAGTGATTGAATTGATTGAATATTGATTACTGTAATCCTTGAACCTCCATATAGTGGAGAAAAAATGATTAATATATTGTAAAGTCTAGCTAGCTACTAGACTTTACTCCAGGACCCTTATGCGCATATGGTGAATGGCTCCAACTGAACCCAGTACCGGTTGGGTAGGGATATTGAATAAATATGAATTGTGACTGTGAGACTAATGAACTGTGCTAACTGTCTTATCAATAATTTTCTTTCTGATAATGATAGTATTGTGATATTGATTTCGTATTGTTTCTGTTAACCAATTATCAGGATAGTTAGAACTGTCTTATCATTGATTTTCTTTTCTATAATGACAGTATTGAGATATTGATTCTGTATTATTTCCGTTAACAAATTGTCAGGATAGTTAGAACGCCCTAACACGACAAATACATGTTATGGTATCTGTCAGTGTTACCAGACTAATAAATTGTAAAGTTAAAAAACCAAACGTTACCAGACTTAGTGGTTGTAAAGATTAGATCCCAAACGTTACCGGACTTTATGATTTAAAAGATTTTGACCCAAACCATTTATTCTGATAAGATCCTTAGAGTTCTGATTTATTTATGTAATTTTTGTTGTTTAATTGGATATTGTTATTGAGCATTTGCATTCGTCATTATAAAATGAAATATTAGTTTCTCGTACAGAGATTTATTCTGAATATGAATTTCATTCGAATCAAATAACCTGAGTGACAATTAGCACTGAGGAATAATTTATTATTTCTCACCCATTTTTCGGGATTCACAGGTTTGTTAGACGAAAACATAGAAACGTTTTTGGAGTTATAATTGACAGCAGAGCCACCTAAAGGTATAAGATTTGAATTTATTATATCTGACAGGGTGCAGAAAGTATATCTCTAGCATCATTCACTGTTAAAATGTCAGATAATTATTATAAATAAATTAGGATGTGAGAAAAATAATAAATGCTATTGACAATGCATAAAAAGATCCATGCATTGTGTTACGTATATTAAATGGTGAATAGACGCGTAGAACTGTCGCACCTCCGGATCTAAAGATTCGTACCTTGTGTTACGTATATTAAATGGTGAATAGACGCGGTAGAATTGTCGCACCTCCGGATCGGGGGTGTGACAGTTGTCACACCTATGTACAAATATAATTATTTGATATGAGTCTTAATATTTAAAAAAATATAAATATTTAAAAAAAATCAGCGATCGGTTGAGTTATCGATCAAACCAGTAAACCATCGGCACGAAACTTTACCAGACCATTCCGGTCTTCTGATAACATTGAAAAATTGCCTCCGAAACGTTTGCTAACAAGATATTTTCTAACAGTAAAATGGTCTGATCTAAATATCAACCTACATCATCTCGGCATGAAAATTACAAGATTGCATCATTTACTACCAGTACCACGCTTGAAAGCTCCGTGTCACTGGTCACCACTGAGAGCTCCCACTCCCAAGACAATTTGGCCACAAAAAAAAAAAAAAATTTCATAACAGAAGGGGGTCCGCATCAAGCGCAGGACAGTGGGGCCCACATGTCTCCCCTGCCTTTAAATTAATCCACGTAGTCGAATGATTGCTTGATACTTGTTAGCCCCTTTTTTGGTATTTTACAAGAGACGAGGACCTTCCATTTATGTGCAAACATGACCAGGAACAAAAAGGAAGGAAGGTCTCATACAATAAATATTACACATGAGCCCTTCTACTTTCTCCTACTTTCAAAACTCTGATGAAGTCGTCCTCCGCAGTTTCTTTGAAGATTCACTGCCAGCAGCTATTGCAAATTTTAGCTACATACAGAACAAATAAAAGACTACCATTAATTATTGCACAAAACTTTGTATAATCGAACAATCAACCAAGTAAACTTGTATATTTGATCGCTTGATTTTGTATAAAATCACCGTATTCGCAAAATTAAAAGCATAGAGGGTAAAACATAAAAATACAAAATTTCATGGTTTTATAGGGTACAAGTGAAAAACAGGGAATAGTTACCTCTCTACATTTTTGTTTCAGCTTCAGATTCTCTTCCTCCAGCCTTGTCACCTCCACTTGTAGCTCATTCATCAGAGCCTATTTATTTATTTATTTTATCAAACAAATTTATTAAATAGAATATCTGGAAAGCTATATATAATATACTTTAGAGGTTATAGAGACTGGATCGAGATGAATTTGAACCTTGCTTTATTTTCTATTTTTGTGGGGGGGTTTGATTATTTTTATTTACTTAATTTGTAGAAGCAAAGGTGTTGACTTGTACTACCAAAACAAGAATAGGATAAACAGAGGAAAACCAACCAAAACTTCTATATATATATATACACACACAATTGTTGCTCAATCCAGAGAGAACACACAATTGTTGCTCAATCCAGAGAGAAAGAGAATTGAAGAACAGTTGAGACTAGACCAAAATAAACCTGTTTCCTAGCTCGAGATCTTGTCGCCGATTCTCGATTCTTCATCAGACGCCTTTTTCGAGGATCAGCACTCTTGTCAGAGTCAGCGCCATCGGCGAGCTGCTGTTCCAAAGCTCTCTTGCTAGCAAAGTAGTTGGTTGCTCCCACTGGCGTGTGGGCCACACCAATCGAACCCAGGAGATGGAAATAAGAGGTGGAGAAGGTAGAGGTACTCTCCTCTTCATTCTGATCAGCAACTTGGGGAGAGCTGAGAGACAGAGAAGTGGAGGGGCTTTGAACTGGAATAGGAATAGGAATAGGAATAGGAATAGGGATTTGGAATTGGTAATTTGTTAGCGTTATAGTGTCTCTTTCGTTCCCTTGGATTATCATCTCTTTTTCTTGTATTCTTTTTTGGGTTTTGTTTCTATTGCTTGCTGTGATGTGTTGATTGATTCTTTGATTGTGGAAAGGGAGCGGTGGGGGAGAAGGAAGAGAGGGTAAGATATAGAGCGAGGTGGAGAAGGTACAGTTTTTATTATCAAGTATTATCTTCACCTTTGAATTTTAACTTTTATTTTTTCTAGTAATTATGCTTTCATCAGCGGTCCTTTTCGGTGGGCCCTGTTACCTATTCCATGGTAAAATATAGTCGACAGTTTGATTTCTTTCTTTTTTTTAACCCTATCTCTGATCATCGCAAACGAATCCGCTGAAATTCGCACTGCAGAACAGTGTTTCTGAAAATTTCTCCTTTTTTGAATCTAGCCGTCAAATTATTTTTAGATTCGTGCACAGAAAAATTAACTGTTTCGAAATACGTGCATAGAAAAAATTGAACGGTTGGATTCAAAATTTTAGAGATTTCAGAAACACTGTTAACAAATAATGGATTTCAGCATATTTTAGTTCCTAATCTTAATCTCTCTCTCTCATATTTTTTTATTAGAAAAGAAAAAAAAAACACCCAACATCTGCTTTCCAAAGAATTTACAAAACCATGCCGAGAACCATGTAATATGCATATTAAGGATATTACGGAATTCATACTTAATATTTAAAATTTAACTAATTGACCTGAACTGCTAAATATTTTTTTGGAGATAAAATTTTTTTTTTACTATCCGTAAAAAATTACTTTATCTAAAAAAACCCACTATTTAAAAATACTAAAAAAATCTAAAACTAAATTCGATCTATGTTCATTTTATGGAGAACATGTTTAATAGTTCAATCAGTTATTTGAATTTTGAAGATAAAGATATAGATTCATAATATGAATTTATCCATAATATGTATATTGTTATATGAGTGAGTCTATGGTACTATGCATAGCACGGATTGGTCCGTACTACTGATCAATATTTTTGTTTTCAAAATCTTAACGGTCGATTCGAACCATTCAACATGATTTCCATATGAGAATATACTTGTAGGCTAAATTTTCTGTTTTTTAGAATTTTGTTACTATTTTTTTAGATGGGTAGAAAATCACTGTTTTTGGATGGTTCAGAATTTTCAGATCAAGTGATTTTCTACCTATCTTAAAATATAGTAAAAAATTCAAAAAAATATAAAATTTAGTCTGCAAGTACATATTCATGTGGAGATCACGTTGAACGGTTCGGATCGACTATTAGAATTTTCAAAATACTCCGTAGTACGGACTAATCCGTACTATGCATAGTACCATATACTCACTCTTGTTATATAGCATCACTCTTCATATTTATTTAAAAATCGTAATTAAAATAATTAATTTTAAAAAAACAACATGATTACCGAATTTAAAAAAAAAACAGCAAAAACCGAAATGGCATTTCGGTTTAAGGGTTTTTTTTTTTTTGCTTCACCGAATTGCCATTTTGGTTTACCCTATTTTCACAAAATCCAACTCCAACTCTGTAACCTTGCGTGCAAATACCCCTAAACCGAAATGGCAATTCGGTTTAGGGGTTTCTTAGCCTAAACCGAATTGCCATTTCGATTTAGGTTTTTTTTTTTCTTTTTTAAGACACTAAGAAGAGCAAAATAAAGAAATCTAATACTGAAAATTTGAATTTTTTGTTTAAATTATTTGTTAGATTACTTCTTTTGATTTATAATTAGCAAAAAAATAAAAAATACACTAAATACTTGAAATTATGTTGAATTACACTATATTACAATAAATTATGTTGAATTACACTAAATTACGCTAAATTACAATAACTCCGCTAATTATGCTAAAATACGTCAAATTACGCTAAATTAGGCAGATTTTGTGCCATCTTTCATAAATCATAAAAAATACTAAAAAAATTCTGAAAATAGTAAAAATTGGTATTCTACAAGTTCATTATATAACTAATTTACTGAGCTACTTAGATAAAATTATAGAAATGAAAATCTTAATCGAAAACTTCAACTCAAGTTTTGAGGCTCTTCCTTTAGTTTTTTGGCAATTCTGAATTTTGAAATCCGGCATAGCGAGCACAGACACATGCGTATTTTTGCAAGCTTTCCGAAAAATGGTCATTTGCTGAAATCGGGCACTTGAGCGTCGTTTTATGACTGTTTGAAGTTTCATCGTCGTTTATTGAAACTTTTCAGTGAAGATATCGTCCCTATTCATATGTAATTTAGTGTATTTAAATTAATATAGTGTAATTTAACATAATTTCAAGTAATTTAGCGTATTTTAGTATAAATATGCTAATTATATATCAAAAGAAGTCAAATAATTCAAACAAAAAATTCAAATTTTCAGTATTAGATTTCTTTATTTTGCTCTTCTTAGTCTCTAAAAAAAAAAAATCCTAAACCGAAATGCCAATTCGGTTTAGGCTAAAAAAGCCCCTAAACTGAATTGGCAATTCGGTTTGCTCACTTTTCGGATTTTATGTGGCGTGGTGGCGTGGTGGCGGAAACGCTGGAAAAAAGCCAAAATCGAAATGGCAATTCGGTGAAGCAAAAGAAAAACCCTTAAACCGAAATGGCATTTCGGTTTTTGCTGTTTTTGTAAAAAATTCGGTAATCATGTTATTTTTTTAAAATTAATTATTTTAATTACGGTTTTTAAAAAAAATCCTCAATTATGATACAACTTATAAATTATTAGTTTTCATATATATATATGACAAGCAGAGAGTTCAAATGTCTGTATTTTTTGTGTCTTTATTGTCTTTATTTTTTAAATGTTAATAATTTAAAATTTAAAATTCAAATGTCAACATAAAATCATTAGATTTGATTTATATTATTTTCTATATGCGCATATAAAAGATTGCGATACTTCGACTTTGTTTTGATTGGTATCAAGAGTTTCCAAAATTACGTTGATCATCAAAATATACTTAATCAATTTTTCTGGCAATAAAATTAGTTTTCTGAATCTAATTTTCACGGATCATGTATTCGGAATTTGGAAATAATAGCATCTAAATTAATTCCGACATCAAAATTTATCTTTATTAAAATGAGGTTTGACTTTGATAAGACATTAACTTGATTCATATATAATTGCATTGTTTTTTAAACGCTTGGGCTGTCTGAGGTTGAAATGTCTCCATGCACATTCATGAGTTAATGTCTGACTGTTTTATTTTTCAAAATATATAAATGTTTTTATTAAACAAAAGGAGGGTTTCAATGCACCATAATTTTTGTGCTTCAATATGCTCCACATCTTTTATCTCTATTTTCAAAGTCCGAACAGTCGATCCGAACCGTTCAACATGATCTTCATAATAAAATATATTTGGAGACCAAATTTTATATTTTTTAGATTTTTTTTACTATTTTTTTAGATAGGTACAATATCACATTATCGGATGGTCCAGAATCTCCTTAAAAAAGTGATTTTGTACCTATTTAAAAAATAGTAAAAAAATTCTAAAAAAATATAAAATTTGGTATCCAAGCATATTTTATTATGAAGATCATGTTGAGTGGCTCGGATCGACTGTTCGGACTTCGAAAATGAAGATAAAGGATGTGGAGCATATTGGAGCACAAAAATAATGGTGCATTTGAACCCTCTCAATTAAACAATTAATAGTATTTGCTCCAACTTGAAGGTCAAAGTTCACAATTAATCTGCCTACGGGCTTGTATTAATTTTTTTTGACAATTAATCATTCGAAATATAAATAATATATCCTATATATAAATTTTATTATCTCTTGAGCACTTGCTGATAGATAGAAAGAAACATGTAAATATTTATACCATTTGACTAATTAATGCAACTTAGATGTGGCTAGGTTCAAGTTTCGTCCTTTTGCTGGATGTAGATATATTGTTATAATAAAATCTTGCTAAAACATACGTATATCTAATCATCAAAGGTTCAAAAGTTACACTGTCATTCTCGGACAGTTCTTCTGTCATTTTCATTCCAATCCACTGTACACACTACTAAAAAAAACACATTTATTATCGCCCCTTTATTATCGGGTGTCCTTTCGCACGAATGGTGTATGTAACCAGTGACAGTGCTGTAATTACTTTGAACTTTTTACCGACTGTTCGGTCTAACCAACAGATAGCGTTGATGCCTGCCCTCCTTTTCCATCGGGTAAATTTTAAGTACAGTTAGTATTGAGTGACTCTTCGACACCGGTTTGGCTCAACGGACGATGACATTGAGGAGGTGACTTTTACTATCTGTTGTGTTACATGATTTGTTGGTGTTGGATTGATCAACACTAACTGATATCCTTACTGAATCGATGGTGATATTTTTGAGTGGCAGCGGTGGTAAATAATTAGAACCTAGGCCATGTAGGTCATCAATTTAACCGATGGTGTTCTCCAGATATAAAAAGGCGAGTCCTTAGTAATTTTAGTAATTTTATAAAAGTAGTTTTATTTTTAATTATTATCTATTTGTGTAATGATGTTTGAAGACATTTTGCAAATATGTTGGAACAACGCATAATTATAAATTATAAATATCCAGCGAAATTTGAGCTCGCTACTTTAGCGCCATAGCGGAATTTCTGTCAAAATTTGACTGCTTAATTTTTCCCTAGCTTTTTATATATATAAAAAGCTAGGGAAAAATTAAGCAGTCAAATTTTGACAGAAATTCCGCTATGGCGCTAAAGTAGCGAGCTCAAATTTCGCTGGATATTTCAGTATAACTTTTTGAATAATAACACCCTAAAGTAACACAAATTTTGAATTTAGATCCGACCAGTTCGTAGCATGGATATTAAATCACATAATTGAAATCGAATGGTCCAATTATAAATTCAAAATTTCCAAGACTATTGACCAACTCCGGAGATTTCATCTATACACCAATGTCATCAGTCTAAGCCGATGGCGTTAAGAACAAACGCCATCGGTTGAGCCGATGCTATTGCAAACGACTATTCTCTAAGCTGATTAATTAATAAGGTGCATGTCGATTGTTTCTTCTCCCCTTGCCATATATCTATCGATCATCGATCACACCAACGCTCTGGAGCTAGGGTTGTGCATTGTTTCCACTCGCTTTCGAAGTGACGCACTGAAAGCTTCTCTCTCACTAAAGGTTCTTCCCTCCATCTTACTTAGGGTTTTAGTTTTTTAAATGTTTTAGCTAGGGCTTTATTTTTTTTTGGAGGGTTTTCAAGTTTTGTTAATTTAATTGATAATTTTCTTTATTTGTTAGTTCCTATGTCATGGCTTCGGAACGAACAACCAGTGATGGCAACAATGCCGAACCTAAGATGGGACAAGAGATGGGACCAGAGGTGGAGGAAGATAATGAACAGGTTGTGGAGAGGAATACACGGGGCCTCATGGCTTGTGGAAAGTTGGATAGGTCACTGAAAAAAGGACGGCCAACTGGTTTGGAGTTTGACGATTATGGTAGAGGAAAAGGACAGAAAGAATGGTCCTCGTACGTTTGCCTCCAAGCGAGACGATGAATTAATATTACACACGAGACTTGGAAGCACCTTCCAGACGGGGAAAAGGATAATGCTTGGTTGGATATAAGGGTAACAATGTGCAACATGTATAATTCTACTATTTATCTTATATATAAACAAAAGTTGGTACTAACACTCACTGATATTAATACATAAACTGCAGCAAACATGAGGCAGAGAAAATAATGACACGGCAAGGGATATGGTGATGAAACAGATGAATGCGACATGAAAAGACTTCAAGACGGAGCTCGTAAACCACTACATGAATAAGGGAGAAATGCCTTTTGACGAGTACCCATGGATCGAGGTAGAGGATTGGGATGAATTCGCCAGAATGAAGACCTTAGAGGCATTTCGGGTATAATTGGGGGTTCTTTTCTTTGGATTGCTTTATTCTGATGTCATGTTCTTATCAAACTGTTTTAGTTTGTTTTACTCTGATGTCATGTTCTTATCTGTTGTGCTTGGTATTTGTAATTTTACTTAGCGTTTGAAGATAATAATTTCTACTTTAATGTTTCTGGATAAGATTGCGCTATCTACATATGTAATGAACTGGCTTTGTATGTGTGGTCATCATTTTGTGTTACTCTCATATGTATGGTGGTTATCATGTCTGTGCTATGGACTTTAGAACCCATTATTTCATACAAGTTTTTTGAAATTTTAAGAACTAAATAAATAAATATTTTCTAAGACTTTAAGCGCCAAAAAACCAGAACATCCAAAAGAACAACACCATGCCGCACCACTTAGGTTCCTGTGGGTATGTTTGGAAAAAAGAAGCTTCCAGGAAAGCTCTGGAAGATCCTGAGAACAAGAGAACTCTGGGCGTTGAAGACGTGCCTCAGAGGTGTGCTAACTTTATATTGGCGCGTGTCCGCACGATCAAGGATGGGAATGTTACCATGACTGAAGATGCTGAAAAATTGGCTAAGGACTGGTAAGTAGGATTCCTTTTTCAAATACTAAGTTCTACCTTATAAATTTACTTATTGTTCCTTATGTAATCAAAACAGAAAAAAAGCGGAAGAGCTCGGTGATGGTAAATGGACACCTAATGAGGCAAAAGGACGTACGCACGGCTACATTGGGAAATCTAGAGCATGGAGGCCGAACCAGGGGTGTTGGTGGCTTAGTTACCTTGACGGCTCACTTCGACAAGGTGAACAAATCTATGAGAAGACATCGGGCCTAAGACGAAGAGATTGAAGCCCTTGTTTGCGAGAAGTGGGCTACGGAGGGTGCGGTCTTGCGTGAAGAATTGTCACAACTGCAGGCGCAATTAGTAGAGTTGCAACAACGGTCCAGTTCATCGGGGTCACAACACCCACAAACGGTGAAAGAGCCATGCTCTCCTGTGGGGGCGAACATTGAAAGATTTGCAAGTCAGCCCCCCCGGGTGTCGTACGAAGCAATGCGGGATCTACAGAAGTCGACCCCTTGGATTTTATTCAGGTAAGTCACCTCTTTTGCTTGCTGATTTTTTTGCGTTTGCTTGGAAATCTGAAATGCGAGACGATGAACCGGTTATTATCTTTTATGTTATGCCAAATCATTAGAATTATGTGAATTGAGTTCTTAAATTGTCGAAATTCTTTAATATACAAGTCACCTTATCAAAGAAACTAACTTGTGAAAAATAATTCGTGTATGATTTATTCCGTAGGAGTTGAGGAATTGCAATTTGACAGTCGACTTTGGCAGTGGGCCTTATGTGTGGCCAATGGCCGGGTCTTCCTGACCAAGGATGATACGAGGCCCCAAGGGAAACCCCTCCTACCAGGTCACGTAATGGTACATGTGGATATGACAAATGAATTGTATAACCAAGTGTCAGTTCCTATTCGGGAAGATGATATTGTTTTCCTCCAAGATGTCATAGCATCATGCATTCAATGGCCAAAGAAGGAGATACATTTGGAAGAGGTAAAATTAATAAACACAATTTGGTTTAGCTAACGAAAATTACTCAATAATTTGGGCTTGCTTCGGCTGAAAGAAGGGCACATCTGTAAATAGAAATGCCTAAACCCCAAACACTAAATTAAACTGGCTTACTATCTTTAATAAACTTACGATAGTGATACATTCATCGTGTATGTGTGTGTATATATATTTCAAAACATCAATACATAATTGGACTGCGGTATGATATGAACTGTGCAAAATGATGAAAATGATGTACAAATGGGGGCTCTTCTGCTGGCGAATGAAGTGGTCAGTCAGTATGTCGCGGACATGGCCACCGAGGTGGCCGAGGATATGGCAATAGATGATTAGCCACCGCTTGTCAGTCGGACGGCGTTAGAAGAAATAGGGCTGGAATTCCAAATGCTACATGACAGATATCTTGTTGTGCCAATAATTGAAGGAGGAAGATTCTTCTGCCCTGTAATGCTTGGAGTGTTGCGAGCTGAGGGCTTTCAGATTCAGTGGGTTTAACAGATATCAAGGACCTGATGACGTACAATCAGCTTGACATCTCTATTATACAAGTCTAGACATTGTGAGTCTCCCGAATTTTAAACAGATTTATTCTTTCAACAATTAACTTTTTTCTTGTATTTTGACACTTGTTATTTTCAGGTATTGCATGACAATAATTCCTCCAACTGAGAAAAACAATAATGACATGGCTTTCCTGAATGCAAATATGATAAGAGCCACATCTCTACTCCATGACAACGCAAATTCCAGGCATACTTGGTTGATGCCTTCATAAAGTATCAGGATAAGAAACTGGTATTTGCATCATACCACAAAGTGTAAGATGTTAATTAATTCTACTCATGTAATTTATTGTCTGTTTTTAACAAGTTTGTATTGATTTATTATTTTATTACTTAAATTATAGAAACCATTGGGTGCTTCTCGTTATTCAGCCACGACAGACTACTGTCCATGTGCTAGACTCGAAGCCAGATAAAGACCGGTATTTAGAAATCATTGGACACCTTAGAAAGTAGTTAAAATACATATAACTTAAAACACACAATAACAATATGACATACTTCTGTGTATCATACTGACCATTATTAATACCAGGACTTATCGGGAATACACACAAAGGGGGGAATCACAAGCAGGGAAAAATGCACTTGAATATTAGAGACTTTATGGTAAGAAAATATTTTAATCGAGTTTTTCATTCTAACTTATTTTAAGTTCCAATTACACTACTAATTATATTTGTTTAAAATAATACACATTTCAGTGCTCTAAACAACTCAGAGGCTGGGAATGTGACTATTTTGTAATGAAGAACATGGAGTTCATCATCAAATGTTTTTATAATTCTTTTCCAAAGGTTTGTCAATCACCTGTTTTGATCTATCATGCATGTTTTCAAATTCATTTCTTATATATGTTATTAATATGTTTGGTGTTCAATCATGCAGTACAAATTGACCACTAAACCGTACAAGGAAACATATCTACATGCGATCCGTACAACATAGTGTAAGTACTTCTTGGAATGTGTTTTACCTTTACCTCGATAAGGGGTCTAAATTGAAACTTGAACAGTTTTTGGTACAAATGATGTACATTTTTGTGATAATTGGGAACAACAGCTATTAGTACATATATATGATGTACATTTTTGTTGTTGGTACAACCAGTGGGTACAATTTTTGAAAGCTTTGTTGGTTTGGGTGGGGGGTATAATTTTGGTGGTATAGTACGTGATGATATTTGTGCTGGTACAGTAAATTACATGTTGTCTGTGTTATATTGCTATATATATGTCTTGTTGGTTTACAATTATGTATATGTTACATATATGTTATTGTTGGGTACATGCATTATGCATGTTGTATATATATAGAGAGATATATAGAGCAAAGCTAGGGTGTGATGTGCTTACTAAGAGGGTTTGGTGAGCACAACTCCAAAAGTATATCAGATCGACTTCAAACGATGAATCCAAACTGTTGAAATCCATGTACTTCATGGGTGATGCATGTACATGCAAAATTTTGAAAGTTTCGAATTCATTTGCTACAAGGTCAAGCGGTCAAAGAAATGATAAAAATTGAATATATAAAACAACTTATAAAATAATTTATAAAAGGTTAATTTTTTTTACTGCTTGACCTTGTAGCAAATAAACTCGAAACTTTCAAAATTTTGCATGTACATGCATCACTCATGAAGTACATGGATTTCAATGGTTTGGATTCGTCATTTGAAGTCGATCCGATAAACTTTTGGAGTTGTGCTCACCAAACTCTCTTAGTGAGCACATCACACCCTAGCTTTGCTATATATATATATATATATAGAGTAAGGCTACGGTGCTTTGCAAAGTAAACCACCCCGTTTACTTCGGACCAGTTTTTGGATTTTGAACAGTAAAATTTTACAATTTTTGGAATTTGTTTACTATTTATTAAGCCACTTTGAAAGTTTCCGATCCGGTGGTCCAGAAAATTTTACTGTTTTTTACTGTTTACCATCGGATCAGCGATTTTACTGTTCAAAATCCAAAAACTGGTCCGAAGTAAACAGGGTGGTTTACTTTGCAAAGCACCGTAGCCTTACTCTCTCTCTATATATATATATATATATATATAGAGGAGGGTTCAAATGCCTCCATTTTTCATGCCTCTATTTTTAAAAACTTTAATAACTCAAAATTTAAAACTTAAAAGTCAAAATAAAACCGTTGAATATGACCTATATTATTTTATCTATACACGTGTAAAAAATTATGACATTTCAATTTTATTTTAGTTGTCATCAAGAGCTTGTAAAAAACGTACTTATTTGTATAATTTCTAGACGTTGATTTTTCAAATTATTGATTCACTTAAAAACAAAATCGAAATGTGATAACTTTTTATGAGCACATAGATAAAATGATACAGATCATATCCAACTGTTTGATTTTGATTTTTAAGTATTAAACTTTGAGTTATTAAAGTTTTTAAAAATGGAGGCATGGTGCACAAAAAATGGAGGCATTGAACCCTCCTCATATATATATATATATATATATATATATATATATATATATAGAATCTGGCTAATATGCTATGCATATATAAGGGCCCCTCCGTGCTACGGCTCACTTTTTAAGTTTTTAAAATCCTAACAGTCGATCCGAACCGTTCAACATGATCTCCATATGAATATGTACTTGCAAACCAAATTTTACATTTTTTAGAATTTTTTTACTATTTATTAAGCCACTTTGAAAATCGTTGATCCAATGGTCCAGAAAAGTTTACTGTTGTGTACAAATTAGTGTTTTTTCAAAGTGGCTTAATAAATAGTAAAAACATTCTGAAAAATGTAAAATTTGGTTTGCAAGTACATATTCATATGGAGATCATGTTGAACGGTTCGGATTGACCGTTAGGATTTTAAAAACTCAAAAAGTGAGCCGTAGCACGGAGGGCCCTTATATATGCGTAGCACCGTAGCACTGTCCTATATATATATATATATATATATATATTGTTGGTTCAAATATGAATAGCTGCAGTGGCGGAACCAGAAATGATTGGTAGGGGGGGCCTAACTAGTTTCTCTCAGAATATCAGTTTTAGTTTCATGTTACACGATTAAATGATAAACAAAAAAAATTCAGCAATTATCAATTGTCATAATCTTTTACTTCTAAAATAAAATATTTAACAAAAATAAATATTAGATTAAGTAACAAAGCACCTATTTGATGAATCATTCTTCATGTCTTAAAGAAATCTTACAATGAATCCATGTCTCACAATCATAATGATTTAAAATTTTCAATTAGAAAACGTACCACTAATTACTAATTTGAGATAGTTGAATTTTTCGAGTCTTCATGTTTTGAAAACGCTGCAAAATCCTTTCATCAGGAATAACAGCAAAAATCTCTCGCTCAATGTAGCAAACCATGTTGTCATTCATCCATTCATCGGCCATCTTATTGCGCAATTCGGTCTTAATGATTTTCATTGCTGAGAATGCCCTTTCAACTGTTGCTGTTGCGACAGGTAAGATCAAGGCCAACTCAATGAGGCGATATACCAATGGATAGCACAAATGTCTTTCGGTTTGAACCATTAGGATAGCAAAAGTTGCAAGATCATGACAAGCTGAAAATTCTGTACTATTTCTCACATCACAAATGAATGTGCCGAGTTCACTTCTTAAAAATGTACAATCAAAGGGTGAGAAGTCCACGGAATAAATACTAGCAAGTTCAAGAAGTTTGTCATGATCAAATTTAGAGAAAGAGTCCTTTGGATCAAGACAAGCAATGCATTTTAACAAATTAGTAGATGCTTCACTAAATCGTTCATTCATCTCAAAAAGAAGAGAGTCAAGCACAACCAAAAAAATATCAACATGGTAGCGATGCAAATACTTTACCATTTGACCATCACGCCTTGAACGACCTCTTGCTGGTATTTTATCATCCATATTGGGCACGGGAATTTCCATCTTCATACAAAAACCCTTAACTTCTTCCAATAGTTCATCATATCCATTGTCCCTCATATGTTGCAAATTTTTCTTTGTAACCACAATCAAATTAACTGCATGAACGATATTCTGATCTTTCCTTTGCAATGCATGTGATAACTCATTAGTACAACCCAAAACTTTTAGCATTAGATGCATTATAAATGCAAATTCAAAGCTTTCCATTTTCTCTATCAAACCTGCAGCTGTGGTTTTTTGTGTTGGACTAGTTGCATCATCACTCACATTCTCCAATATCTTCAATACTGAGTCCCACATTGTAAAGAGGCGAACCAAAGTTGTGTGATGTGAACCCCACCGGGTATCACCTGGTCTTGCAAGACTAGTTTCTTGATGTTTTCCTCTTCCTGCAAAAATATCACCACTCTCTAATTTCATCACAATCCTGTCATGATGATCTTGAAGTAATTGATCCCTTCTTTTGCAAGAGGCACCTACAGTATTGACAATTAAAGTGGTATAGTTAAAGAAATCAGCTACAGATGAACTACACTTTGCAACAGCAACTACCACCAACTGCAACTGATGAGCAAAACAATGGATATAAAAGGCATAAGGATTTTCATTCAAAATTCGTCTTTGCAGTCCATTGAATTCTCCTCTCAAGTTTGAGGCGCCATCATACCCCTGCCCTCGTAGTCTAGAAATGGATAAACCATGACGAGCAAACAAACCCTCTAATGCTACTTTTAATGAAGACACAGTAGTATCTGAAACATGCTCAATACCAAGAAATCTCTCAATCACATGCCCAGTCTGGTTCACAAACCTACATAGCAACAACAATAAAGTTAAGAATGTTACTAACAATAATAATAATTAAACTTGAAGTATTAGTTACTAACCTGACAACCATAGCCATTTGCTCCTTTATCGATGCATCACGAGACTCTATCAATAAGTACGGAAAACAACTTATCTCCAAGTTCATCAAGAATGACAAGTGAGGTCTCTTGTGCACAAGCCTTCACCATCTCTTTCTGTATGAGCAGGGAAGTCATCTGATTATTTCCAAGAGCATTTTCATAAAACACTTTAGCAACTTCGGGATTTTTTTCTTTATACTAGCTTAGTAACTCCAAAAAGTTTCCTCTGTTGCTAGAGCTAGAAGTCTCATTGTGTCCACGAAAAGCAAGAGCTTGCAATAAGAGAAATCTTGCAACATGTAAAATAGAAGTGAGGCGAACTCTATATGCAATCTCGACTTCCTTGCTATGTGAAGAGAACACGTGTGACACACTCTGTCTCTGATTTTTGAAATCTTGACAATGTCGTCTTGCATTATTGTGGCAAGAATTCACTTCACCAACATGTTCCTTGAAGGCGTTCAATGCTTTCCTCCAATTGTTAAACCCTTGTCGTGTGAAGATTTCATATCCAAATTTATCATTCCTTACTGGTTGCTTAAAAAGATAACAATAAAAGCAATAGGCTGAATCGTTTTCTACACTATATTCTAACCAATCAAACTTCTTGAACCATGATTCTTGAAAACTCCTGAAATGATCTCCTTGTTGTTTACGAGGAAAAGTATGGCCAATTGGTTGAGTTGGACCATTCAACAAGTATGCTCTTCTAACTTGATCTCTAATTTTCTTGTCATACTCGTCAATTGGTTTGCGAAGTCCTGGATCGGCAATTATATCACTTGGACTCAACTCGACACGTGCTTTCTTTTGCGAACTACTTTCAGTTTCACTGCTTCTTGACGTAGGTTTGTAATACTTCTCCATTCCTACAATTTTACAAAAAAGAAAAAGAAAAAGAAAACAAACATTTAGTTGATCTCATTTTTTGTAAAGAGTCACACTGGACAGATATAAATCAAACCAAGAATAACTGTTTATGAGACCATAATTCACAAACAATAAAAATGAATTTGCCTGCTTGTGACCATTTATTGTCATAAAATTTTACTCGGAAAAATCACGAACTCCAGAATAAAGATCTAGGTAAGTGGTAGAAACAAAGAGAATTCAGGAAGCTAAGCTTATTTGACCGAAATAGATTAAAAAATTCAGGGACTAAAGTAAAAAAATAAGAATACAAAGGGACTAAATTGCTAAATACATCAATTTCTAAATATCCTCAATTTCAGGAAGCTAAGCTAAGCTTATTTGACCGAAAACCATTGATTGGGCTACTAAGGGACTAAATTGCTAAATATCGTCAATTTCAGGGACTAAAGTAAAAAAATAAGAATACAAAATTCGGTACAATTTCCATCTAGAGTTCAATTCTCTTTTCATTGTTTATTCAAAATCATTAGTTAGAACTTAGAAAAGCACCAAGTAATCAGCCGTGCGGAAACTCAGTAAGGCTAGTTATTCAAAATTCAAGTGCCTTTTCCCTTTCTCTATCTCTAGGCTCAAAGCCCAATCCTTTCATTCATTTAACGGAACACATTGCTTCTTATAGGCGCTGACCAGTAGACAAATAGCTCAGCAAAAGTTGGTAATTTTAAGCCAGCGACTGTACCGAATACTTTGGCGTTAAGGTCCTGCAAGGTTACGAACAAATAGAAGAGACCAAGTTCGGCGACGCGTAATGTGCAAAACGATGTCACTAGTAGGCTCACCAAGGTTTCCACTGAGGAGAAGCGTGCGGCCGTGCGGGCGTGCAGCCTTGCGGGGTGCCAGAGACGAAGCGGTGAGGAAGACAACTTAGACAAATGAAGCGGAGAGGAAGACAAGCGAGGCGGGGCTGCGGGCGTGCGGGCGCGCGGAAGTGCGGGGTGCCAGAGGCAGTGCGGAGAGGAAGAGAAGGAGGTGCCTATTTTTTTTTTTATTAAAGAGGGGTCCATTTTTTCTGTGGGCCTAGGGGGGGCCAAGGCCCAGGCTGGCCCAGGCCTTGGTTCCGCCCCTGAATAGCTTAATACGTGCTTAATATTGTTGGTTCAAATGTTGGGTTTAAAAAATAGCTAGCAAATGGAGGCTAGCTAGCTCCTAATAGGGGCGTAATTATAAATTTATATATATAAATATATAAATCACCAACAGCTCAAATTAAAAACAGATGTCAAAGCTAGGATAACAACGCCCAAACAAAAATACAAGCGATGCCATTGAACGTGCAACGACGGCAGTTTGTAACACTGTTATTTAAGAAAAGCCATTGGTTGGTTACTTTACTCGATTGCATAGTGCGCAACGCCATCGGATCCGAGCGGATGATAAAGGTGAACACTTTCGCTATCGGGGCGATAGCCATCGGTTCGGAAACAAATGATGATTTTAGATTTCAACCTATAGAGAAGTGTTTTTTTGTGTGGTAGTGATAGTTTTCATTTCTTTCCCAAAAAAAATTTTTTTTTTTTGGGTCTGTAATTAAACTTCTAAACTGAACGATCTTGATCTTTTCAACAATATTTCATCTAGTGCAGATGATCCGTAAATTTTGGCGATTTGAAAAGTTTGGATGTTATTCGAAGAAATTTTCTGATGATTTTAAGCTAATATTTTTTTCCCCCTGTATGAACTTCAACTGTCACCGTTTAAACAGATAAATAGGTTCCAAATCGAAATAAGAAAATTTTTTTAAAAAAAATTTACACAAAGATGGGTCAAATTCTTGCAAATTTAAATATCTAAAAAGTACTTTTCAGTCAAGGTATCAAATATGTAACCTCTCACGCATGTGGTATTGTTTTAGTAATTAACTTGACTAAATACTAGTTTTGAAAAAATAAAATAATAACTAATATGTGAAGTGCATGCCAAACAACAATTTATGTAATTTCACTTGATCATTAATAATTCTTTATACGCAGTAGGTGCAATATGAAAGAATCAAATATGTTGTTATTTTTCAAAAAAAGTAACAACACGGTTTTTTTTTCTTCCCTACTGTCTAAATAATTTCTAATAGTTTAAATTTGAAGATGAAATCTGATACTAGTTCTTTTCTTCTTTTTAAAATCTAAATCGTTCAAAATATTTGAACTATTGGATGAAAAAAATCCTGTGTTTTCTGGAGAAAACAGAATATTCTCAGTCCAATATAAAAAAGATCGAAAACCCAGCTTTTGTTTCTTGACAGCGACACAAGTGTTTATTAGTTTTAGTTGGATTTGGACAGTTCAGGTCGGCAGATAAACAAAAGTTGTTGGCTTTTGATCCATGCATAACAACCATTTTGTTGTAGATTTTAGTTGGTGAAAAAGAACAAAAATATATTTAATTCAATCTATGCAATGCCAAATAATTTTTTTGTACGATATAATTTGGTATTCATTCTATTTTATTACAATACGAAGTCTATTTGGTACTCAATTATTAATTTCTAGTTGTACTAGTATAATGAGGTTGATGATATTAAAAAGGAAGCTGATAACAGTACCCGCACTACAGTACCTGTATTGTACCCGCGGGGACCACTGAAAATTAAATGTGAAAAGATAACTTTCTGTGAGGACCGCAAAAAACTCCACAATTCAAATTTTTTTTTTCTAAAGTATTAATACATATGCACGAAAGTATTTATACCTATGAGGTGGACAATTATTTGTAGCACGAGTACTATAGCGCGAGTACTGTAGCGCGGAGATAATAGTACTCGTAGTACAGTACCCGCACTGTACCCGCGGGGGGGGGGGACCACTGAAAGTTAAATGCAGAAAGATAACTTCCTGCGAGGACCGCAAAAACTCCACAATTCAAATTTTTTTTCTAAAATATTAATACATAGTGACGTACTTTCGGGCTCGTCGTCATGCAAGTATTTATACCCCATCGTGCAAGTATTTATACCTATACTTGCAAGTATTTTTTACATATGACACTGAAAGTATTAATATCTAAGTATTGAAAGTATTTATACATATGCACTGAAGTACTTACACCTATGAGGTAAACTATTTTTGTTAGAAGAAGGTTGACATGGGGACGATTGGAGAAGGTTGATGCGGTGATACATGATTCCCACTATTTCATTAGAGGAATGTTGATGGGGGAATGATTGGTGAAGTAGAAAAGAGATGATCATAACAAGTTACGCATCAAAGTATTAACATCTTATTTTTCAAGTGTTAATATCTTATCTTCCAAGTATTTATATCTATGAAGGTTGATGCTGGGACGAGTGCAGAGACAGTGAAAGAGGGACCATATAATTAGTAGTGACCATAGGAATGATGCTGTTGGGACTTTAGAATAATAATTAGTGGTGATCATATAATATCTTTTTAGAATAATAATTAATGGGGACCATAGTACATCATTTCTCTAAGTACAATTACTGTAGCGCGGGTATAGTGCGGGTACTGTGATCACTCAAAAGAGAGCAATGTTTCTTTTAATATTTATAAACTCGGAAATGCTATTGGTTCGGACTGCAAGCGCACAATCCTATCGAGTAGTATATTCGAGGTCGATCCACAGGGAATATTGGTTCAGTGCTTTGAGCGATCGAATCACAATCTTTCGAAAGGCTAGACAAAATCTAAAAATTGAGAGATGTTGTTGTGATCAATGTAAATTAGGAAGCAATTAAAAGTAATTAAAATAAAGATAGAGATGAGAATTTCTAGGGTTTCGGCACACCATTGCTACTCAATCCGCCTTGATAATATATTTCTGTTGTGTCTGATTTCCTGTTGTTGTTTTATGAAAGACACTACATAGGTCATTGCGATTTATGTTATGCAAGAATGATAGATCTTTCATCGAGATTCTACATAGGACACTGCGAGTTTCCTTACGCATATGTCTGATCTCTTAAGTACCCCAAATTATTACTCAGATCACTGCGAGTTTTCTTACGCATGTGATGGAATTTGGTTCGCGTTTTGTTGGTCTGGTTTATGATTTCTCCGCTAAGGTTTTCTTCACATAAACCTAATAGATCTCCACGAGGCTAATTCATACAAATAATTTCTCTTACCATTAAAGTATTGTCACTACCCTAACAGACTCAAACTAGATCATTGAAGTTAGATGAAGAGATAGTAAATCACAAAAGCATTTAGATTTAACAACAAGAAACCATAATCAACAGAAATATATATCAAAACATCAAGAGTAACAAGGTTTACTGCCTAGCCCTGAGAAAAGGAACTTAGCCGCGGAACGGCATAGTTACAAGCACTCATCTCTTCTCTCTTTAATCAGATCTAACCCTAATTACAAAGATAAGTTATTCATCTGCCCAGGGGCCTTATATAGGAGTGGAGGGACGTTTGGAGGTTGAGTAGGGGCTAAGAAACTGATCTGGATACAGCTGTCGGCAGTTATTCCCAAAAGGCGCCTTCGGTTATGGACCGTATTGGGTGATACGGTCCGTATTAGGATCTTGACGGTTAGGGTTTAATGCTTCCAGCGCTATCTTCTGGTCTGTGCTAGGCCTGGTCCGTATTAGGCAATACGGACCGTAACAGAGACTTCGTTGATAAGCGTCGCTGATCCGATTGACCCGATTCTATCTCTATTTGGTGTAAAATAGTCCCAAAACCTGTTTTCTGCAATAAAACATAAAGAAGGGTGACAGTAGTCTTTTTCTCTAATAAATCAAACATAAGTGTGAGAAAATATGTAAAACCTAAGGCAAAACTATACGTAAATCATCATTATTTTGACTCTGATCAAACTGTAGCGCCAGTACTGAAATAATTATTCTATTTAAAATACTAATTTTTTTATTAACCCAACATTATTAAAATATTTTATTATATAGATAATTTTACCCTTCATTAAGTATTTTCTTTAAAACTTATTCTCTCTTATATTACCACATAATTTTTTCTCTTAAAAGTTGTCTTATAAAGTATGTTATTTGTTGTTCTATGTAATCTTATAATTATTTTATTTGACTAATTTGTAAAACATACAATGATTGTATTAATGATTTTATTTGTATGAGTAAGTTTGCAGGTTCAAGAACATTATATTTGCAAGATGAAAGTTTGAAGAACCAAGAGAATCAACAAGACTTTTAGTAGATTAAGATCATAAATTGTAATATCAAATAGAAATGTAAAGTATATTTCAGATTGTTGATTTCTTGTGCTATCTGTTCGGTACGAAAGCAAACCATTCAGTACGGAATGTATTGAATGGTACTCGACGGATAATGAAGTGTTGCAATATGGAAGATTTATCCGTTTGACAACCGTTCGGAATGGAATAGTTCTGTAGCAACCAGGGACTCCCAGTTTCAATCCATTCTGAATGGATACTATTGTTGGTCCCTAACGACACCTAGAAGGGGGTAAATATGGGGCCTTTTAAATTTTAATACTTAAGTAAATTAATATTCACCACTAATGATTTTAACTAACATGTGTGTGAGTTATTTTTGGCGGAAACAAGAATAAACTTTAAACTAAGCAAGTGTACGTAAATTAAATAGAAGAGTTAAGAGACACTTGATACGAGAGTTATTTACGGAGTTCGGCACTAACGCCTATGTCTCCGGAGCACCGCGACCTACTTGATGGCGCGCCTTTCTTTACCCAATGAGAAAAGATTACAAGGTCGAACTGGTGAGCCTTTACAAACTCCTAGAAGTCACATGGCCCGAGCACGGAATTGGCTCACGAGCACTAAAGGCTAAAGTGTTTAAAACAAATAATATATCTCACAGAAATTATTCTAATTCTTACACAAGATTGAGTTTGGTGGAGTATGTCCAAGATTGCTGTATAGATATTGAAGTTTTGTGTACAAGCAACAATGGAGATTTCTAGATCTAAAAAAAATTCGAAAAATTGCAATTGGGGGCGGCTAGATTGCTCAGCCAAACCTAGATTTTTCTTCTATTTATAAAACGAGAAACAAAATAATGTAACTGGCATCAACTGCTGCAACGAAAGATTAAGCGTTGCAACGGTTAACTCCAATTAACATGTTTGGCTACACTGGAAAAATCTAACGCTTATAAACGTTACAATGATTGCTACAACGGAGCTCTCTGGAAGTTTTGGGGTCTGAAATTGATTTGTTCTATTAAAACGTTTCTTTGAGCATTGTAACGAAATAAATCGATTATATTGTGGATTTTGGCATATGAATTATTCCGTTGTAACGTTATATTAACCGTTGTAATGGTTTGTGCAAATTACCTCAATCTCAAGCTTACTTTACCAATTTTACAGATTTCTAATTAATCCTAATCTTGAGTTGATGCTTTTTAGTCTAGTGCTTGATTCTTCATGACTCATCATTGATTAGTATAGCAATTGATGATTCATCCTTGATGTATATAGCAATTTATATCGTCATGAACCTGCATATTATCTCAAGACAAGAAACTGTAAAATTCAACAAATATATGTTTTGCAAATCTAGTCAAACAGACAAGTATATTATTGCATAATCTAACAATCTCCCTCTTTTGACGATTTGGAAAACATATATCTCAAGTGATAAATTAGATATTCTCACAAATTTGAATTTTTAATTTTCCGTATGTTTAGCGAATAACAATTTTAACGAACTTGTAATATCTCCCCCCTTTTTGGAAATTGTCAAAAGGGAGGAATAATCACTATTAATTCAAAAAAATATGAGAGGGCTCCCCCTCAATTCATGCACTCCCTTTAATTTTATAAAATTATAAATTAAGACATAAATAATAATAAAAATATTGCCATTGAAACATACATATATGCACTACTCAAGAATATAGAAATTTAATATTGTGCATCATATGTTTAAGATTGATCATGTAGTCAATTAAACTGGTCATTTTGATAATTAAAAAGGGTTATTTGATCAAAAATAAGATTGTTCTCATGAGAATAGATTTTGCAATTAGGATTACCACATCTCAATAGAGCCAATTATTAACAACATCAATTATGTCTCTATTATGACGATTTAAAAATTAATTCAACAGTTAATATTGTCATTTCTTGATTTTGCAAATTCACTAAATTTGAGGTAAATTTATCAATTTAATTTTGAATCCTTGTAAATTTTAATCTTTTAAATTTAGCAATTATAATTTTAATGGTCATTTAACAATATATTTGCTAATTAAATTTAAATCACATCCATTTAGATCCATGCCAATTTTAGTTTCAAATCACATCAATTCAAGCATGCCCAACCTAAACCTAAGATCACTGTTTCTTTTGAAATTTTGTGATTTATTTTACAAAAAAATTATCATGTGATGTAAAGATTCATTGTCAATGATCCAAGCAATTTCTTTGTGAGTAATGATTAAACACACTTACAAGAGTATATCATAGTTATAAAAGAATGGATAATAACTAATATATACCTTTATCTTATCTCCCCCTTAATATTTTTGAATTTGACTAATTTGGAGGGATACTAGCTAGATCTTTACTCTAACCTAGATTTAGAAATCCAAACAACATTCGACATGTTATTTCCCTTCCTAAACCTACACTCCAATGAAGTATGTCCAATCTTACAACAATAATTACAAAATATTAGTGAGGGTTTTCGAGATATTGAGGAATGAGGTGTGTTCAAATTTGGACCTTGCTTGAAATGATTTTGGAAGTGATCTTTCAACTCTTGAATTTGTTTCCAAGGTTCATTTGGACTCCAATTTACTATTTAGGTGAAACATTTTTATTTTGGTAGAATTCAAATTTATTGTGATGTTGGAAAACACTTCTAATTGAACCATTAGTTTGGATTTTATTTTGTGAAATATTTTTATCTTTCAAATCATGAAATCATTCATTCGGTCCTTTAGAATAAATTTGTTTGATCCTTGTGAACTAAATGTGTTTCTTGAATTGTTGTGTGCACTATTACCCTTATAACTTTTATTATTATATCTATACCTAAATGCATAGTTATGTGACCTTTGATTATTATTAAAATTTAAGTTTTGTGTATGTTTCCCTCTTTCTTTTGCTCTTTCGATATCTTTGCAATTTCTAATCAGATTACCTACCTTATCTTGTTCAAGATTAACTACATTCTTAAACTCGTTATATGATTTTAAAGCCTTATTTTCGGTCTCTATAGTTTGTATTCTAACTTTTAAAATTCCTATTTTACCTAAGTGTGGTTGACAATTGTTAACTTTACTAGTAATTTTCAACTCTTTAACTTTGGATTCATAACTTTTAATCTTACTTTCTAATATTTTATTTATAACATTAGTTGCTTTTAAGTTTCTATTCTCATCTTGTAATTGGTTTGCCTTTATTCTAACGGATTCTAATTCGTCTAAGTGTAATTTACAATTGTGTGACTCAAGTGTCATTGACTCAAGTTTAACAATCTTAGACCTCAAATTTTGTATAATTCCCTCTTTCCTAAGTAAGGACTCATTGGATTCATCAAGGAGATTCCTCAACCTAGTTTCATTTTTACAAATTTGACTCTCTTTAAAAGAAATGCTTGGCTTATTTGTGAATATATAATTGTCGGATAAATCGGTTCGAGTCTCTTTGGTTCCTAAAGAGTTACTAGTTGATTCATTTTCGGATTCATACCCATTTAGATTAAAATTTCATTATACCTCATTAGTGGTGCTAGATGATCCCTCGCTTGAATCCTTCATTTTAGTTTTTGATTTTGCCACCTCTCTAAGGAATTCAATGGCAAGTTTGTCGGTGATGTTCGCATTCATATCTATCTCCGAGTCATCATCGACATTAGCCATCAAGGCTAGGTTGATCTCTTGCTCATTGTCCGACTCCGAGTCGAATCTTTCATCACCACTTTCATCGGAACTTGCACTCAACAAATCCTACATTGATTTTACATTTTTCTTACCTTTGTATTTATCATTTCTTGGTCTAGACCGGCGGTCATGTTGCCTCCCTTCCTCCTTGTCCTTAGGAAAGAGTTTGAAACATGTTTGGATAGTGTGTCCTTCTTTATTGCATGTGAAGCATACTACCCTCTTACTATCTTTTTCATGCATCTTGTTGTGTTTTCGCTCGAACTCTAGCATTCCTCGAAGTAGGGTATCTTTAGAGGATTCATGGTCTACTTTCTTTAGGAAGAGGTCATTTGAGAGATGGGAGTTTGAGGAGTTATATGATCTTTGGTTAGAATATTTTTGGTTTTGTGCCATGAAGGCTATGACTTTGATTTTGGGTTCAAGTTCATGGGCTTGTCTAAGTTTTTCTTCGACATTTTGAAGTTGAGCAAATAACTCGTCGAGTGCGAAGGTTTGTGTTTCTGAAAGAACTTATAAAGCGCTCACAAATCCTTCCCACCTAGGTTCCGTAAACATCACATGCAAAACATTTCCTACAATTTTATTGTTAGAGAGTGGTTCTCCAAGTTCGATAAAAATCGTTTTGAATTTGTAAAAGTCTATAATACATTTCCTCAATTGATTCACCATTTTCTAATTGAAAAGTTTCGAATTTGATTTCTAATCCGGTGAGTTTTGTCCTTTTGATTTGGGCATTACCTTCAAATTTATTTATGAGAGTATTTCACATACCTTTGGCACTTACAAGGTTTTCAAATATCAAGGCTACCGACTCACTAACCGTGCTTAATATTGCATTAACAACGTAGTTATTATCCCTCTTTTCTAATTTTGAGGCGGTGGTCAATTCATTGGTAGTTTTATTATACACCAGGGTGTAACCTTTTTCAATAATACTCCAAACCTCAATTACGTTTAGGTAATTGATCATCAATCTTTTCCAATAACTAAATCTCTTGGTTTTATTGTTCAATATTGGGGGTTCTCTAACATATCTAGTTGGTGCCATTTTGGATCGATATAACTCTAATTAAGTGTGACTTAATTTGAGTAATACTGCTCTGATACCACTTGTTGGTCCCTAACGGCACCTAGAGGGGGGTGAATATGGGACCTTTTAAATTTTAATACTTAGGTAAATTAATATTCACCACTAATGATTTTAACTAATGTGTGTGTGAATTATTCTTGGCGAAAACAAGAATAAACTTTAAACTAAGCAAGTGTACGTAAAGTAAATAGAAGAGTTAAGAGACACTTGATACAAGAGTTGTTTACGGAGTTCGGCACTAACGCCTACGTCTCCGGGGCTCCACAACCTACTTGATGGCACACCTTTCTTTACCCAATAAGAAAGGATTACAAGATGGAACTGGTGAGCCCTTACAAACTCCGGGAAGTCCATGGCCCGAGCACGGAATTGGCTCATGAGCACTAAAGGCTCAAGTGTTTGAAACAAAAAATAGATCTCACACAAATCACTCTAATTCTTATACAAGATTGAGTTTAGTGGAGTATGTTTGAGATTGTTGTATAGATATTGAAGTTTTGTGCACAAGCAACAATGACGATTTTTAGATCTAAAAATAATTTGAAAAATTACAATTGGAGGCGGCTAGATTGTTCATCCAAACCTAGATTTTACTTCTATTTATAGAGAGAGAAACAAAATAAGGTAACTGACATCAACCGTTGCAACGGAAGATTAAGCGTTGCAAATGTTAACCCCAATTAACGGGTTTGGCTGTGTTAGGAAACCCTAACGCTTATAAGCGTTATAAGGGTTGCTACAATAGAGCTCTCTGGAAGTTTTGGAGTACGAAATTGATTTATTCTGTTGCAACGTTTCTTTGAGCGTTATAACAAAATAAATCGATTATACTGTGGATTTCAGCATATGAATTATTCCGTTGTAGCGTTATATTAACCGTTGTAACGGTTTGTGCAAATTACCTCATTCTCAAGTTTACTTTACCAATTTTACAGATTTCTAATTAATCCTAATCTTGAGTTGATGCTTCTCAGTCTAGTGCTTGATTCGTCATGACTCATTCTTGATAAGTATAGCAATTGATGATTCATTCTTGATATATATAGCAATTTATATCGTCATGAACCGGCATACTATCTCAAGACAAAAAAATGTAAAATTCAACAAATATATGTTTTGCAAATCTAGTCACAGACAAGTAGATTATTGCATAATCCAACAACTGTCCATACTGAACGCTACTCAAGTTTACATAAAATTGGGATAAAATAAACTATCCGTTCGATACAGTCATAAATGTACTGAACGGTTAGTATAAAGTTTAAAAAGGCGAAAACCCTTAACTGTAATCACATTTGAACTATCCGTTCGAACGAAAGTTTACCGTACTCAACAAATCAACTAAAATACCTAGATCTGGAGCTCCCTTTAGAAACAGAGTTAATACTCTAACTTCAGATTTAAGCTAGCCACCTCTAAATTTCAAAAGGCACTTATTATGTGTTCTTGAGAGCTTTCTTCTTTGAGAGAGCTAAAACTTCAATACTCCTTCGATAATCTCAAATTCACTTGACTAATCTACTTTTAGATTAAGTTAGAGTGTTTGTTCGTTGTTCGATAGTGTAAAGATCTACTTAGTGCTCCCTTTCTATAGCTGGGACTTCCCGCTTGTATGACATCAAGGGCTTATTGGCTCGAGCGTTTCCGCTCACATATAAACATAGTTGTGTGACGATCCTCTGCGTAGGGCTCTCCAACTCGAGCTTCTTGGCTCAACTTTGTACACGAGTTAGGTCATGACTTTTCACCTTTGTTTGAGCTCACGTGTCACAAGTTGTATCATTTTCTTCATTAGGTAATAAAAGGCGCGCCGATGAGGTTGCGTTGCCCCGGAGATGTCGGTATTTTAAGCCGAACTCCGTTAACATCCCGCATGTCAATCTCTCTTACTCTATCTATTTACTCTACATTGTTGATTGATTGTGGTTATTTGTTTGTTTTACTTACCATCATGAAAAACGTCTAAAGTTCTTTAAGTCACCATATTCACTGCCCTCTAAATGTCGTTAGGGACATCATTATTTTGTTTAAAATCTATCTCTCGTATAATATTATATGATTCCTTTACTAAAGTTAGATTAAAAAAAAATATTCATAATTTATTTTCATCAAATCTTTAAGATTTATTTAGGGAATTACAACAGTGAAGGATTTTATTATATTATTAAATTCTACCAACATTGTATTTATCTTATCAAACTTCACAAATTTTATTAACAATCTACTATAATAAAATTGTTTTTTCAATTAACATTTTTTTTTTTTTGCGCAAAATCATTAAAAATGACACGATTACTTATATAAAAAACATATTAAATGCGAATAATCATGAATAATTTTGACATTCAACTTATTATTAAAATAGTAAAGAAGACTGTACAGTGGTTGAAATGAAATAATTGCATGGTACAATTATTAATATTGCATGAAACATTTAGTCGCCATTTTGGAAATAAAAAACATTAAATAATGATCACTATATTAATTACATTATGAAAAATTATGATAGTTAGAAAGACATTTGAAGAGAGTTAAAATTGTCCATACATTAAATTTTTTTAAAGATGTTGTGTCAATATAAATGTGTGTGGTATCAATATATCTACCAGTATAATGGATTTCTACATAGTACTCATTTTATTTTAGGGAGCGCCTAACTATTCCCCAGTTAATTTCCTCCATTCATCCCCCGGTCACTAACTACTTGTGGAGACCACAACTTCCAGTGCAAAAAGACAAAAAAATGCGTAAAATATCAGTTATTACGTGGGGGGACCAGACCGCTAATTAATTGGGGGTACCGGGACTGCTAATTAATTAGGGGGACCACTAATTAACTGGAAGAAAACACATTCAACTGCCGGGGGGAACCGATAACTAACTGGTGGGGACCGCAATAGAAACAGAAAAGAAAAACATACCATTTTCTCATATTTGTTTCTAAACACTAACTATTCATAGTTACATACTAAAGTGATTATATGGAAGTTATAAAGTATTTATGATAAACGCACACAAGTTTATTGCGCAATAACTACCAGGGGACCACTACCTACCTGGGGGACAGCAAACGTCGCTTGAAAGGTGTTGTTTCAAGCAATTCTCTTTTTCGTCTATTTGACTAATTTGCAAAACATACAATTATTGAATTTTACGATTTTCTCTATTTTAGAAATTATGCAGATTCAAGATAATTAGAATTGCAATATAGATTGTTTGAACCGAAGAAATCATCAAGACATTTATCAAGAATTTAAATTGTAAAATTATAAACTTGGTGAAGTATTTTTAATGTTGTTTTCACAAGGACAAACGTTGGTAACGTTTGCTAAACGTTATAACGATTTATCTGTGTGAAAAAGGACTAAAAAATCAATTTATCATAGGCTGAAGGAACTACAAACGTTGGTAACGTTTGTAAAAATGTTGGAACGTTTTTAAATAAATTCAAAACATTAAAATGGCTGTTTTGATCGATTGATTTCCAGAGGAAATCGTTGGTAACGTTTGAGCTGAGCTCACAGAAAAAGAAACCCTAAATTCAAATTTTGTACTAAACGCTTTCAACGTTTTGACAAATGTTGTAACGTTTTAGTGCAAAAAGGTCTTTCTAGAACTGCCACTATAAATAGAGCTTAAGAGTTTGTTTCAAAAGAACTTTTAGCCGCCCCTAACTTTTAAAAAGCGATTTTCTGTGAGCTTGAGTTCCTCCATTGTTGTGAGAGCTTAAAACTTCAATATCCCTAACCTCAAATTCACTTCACTAATCTTGAGTTAGATTAGATTAGAGTGAGCTTTTGAGTGTTTCTCTTGAGATTTCGAACTTAGAGACTTCGTTCTCTATTCAAGTTGGCCGTGTGACTTCCCGTTAGTTGTAAGAGCTCACCAGTTCACAAGTTGTAACCTTTCTTTTTGGGTAATAGAAAGGCGCACCGAGAAGCGATTGCGACGCCCTGGAGACGTAGGCATTTTAAGCCGAACTCCGTTATCATCCCGCGTGTCAATTTCTCTAAACTCATATATTTTATTTTAATTGCAATTTTTTCAATTTTTAAGTATTAGCGGTGCCTTAGAAATAACAAAAGGGACAACGACCAAGGGATCACATCAAAACTAGCTGGGGGACCACTACCTACCGGTTCTAAGGTATTCATTGTTATTAAAGGAAGTATTCACCCTTACAACTAACATATCCATAGCTATGTTGTAAACTTTTAAACATTTCTAAACAAGATATTCATACAAATTCAATCCATTTTAGTAAAGTTCATGGTATTAACCTGTGCTCATTGAAGTATTCATACCTATACATCTAAGTAATAATGTAAAGTAAAACTATTATTTATCAATTTAAACTATTTTATGAAAGTAATAAGTATTTGCATGTGCTCCTATAAGAATTTGCATGTGCTCTTATAAGTATTTGCATTTTCTCGTATAAGTATTCATTCCTATACGTTCAAGAAATAGTTTGTATGCAATAATTAAAAGAAAACTAATATTTTAACAAATTAATCTGTTTTTGAAAATTAGATGTTGTTAACATGCACTCGTGGAAGTATTCATACCTATACATGAAAGTTATAGTTTGTATGCAACAATTTAAAGATAAACTAATATTTTAAAAAATAATTCCGTTTGGAATACAAGTGTTATTAGCATGTACACGTGGAAGTATTCATACCTATACATGAAAGTTAGAATTTGTGTGTTCTCAGATATATACTAAAGTAAAATTACAAATTATTATCATGACATTGAAAAAATCTACTACAAAATTAATCACGACAAACTTCATAACCAAAGTATTCATTTTTACTAAACAAAAGTATTCACACCTACAAAGTTTATATAGCACCAAACACATTTCTTATAACATTCATATCAAGTATTCATACCAGAAAAAGAAGTGTGAATACAAGATCTAACAAAAAAATACAAATCATCATTTCATATCGTAAAAACGATCAAACTCAAACAAAAATAAACATAAAAATGAAAAAACTACTTATAACATTCAGTTCCAGTATTGATAATAGATCTATAAACTACAAAACGATCGGATCTATCATATTCAATCGGAAGTAACATATTTCAATTTTGTAATTATTTACAAAAGCAATAATTAACCTGATAGTTATGAGATGATCGATGATAACATATAAGAAATCAAAATCGTATCAGTGAAAAATCTCACAGTACAGTTGAGAAAAGAGATCGCCTGAGCGAGAACGCCTGAGCGTGATGCGAGATGGCCTGAGCGAGAACGACGAAGCGTGATGTGAGATCACCTGAGCGACAACGCCTGAGGGTGTTGCAAGATCGCCTGAGAGAGACTGACGGAGCGAGAGACATGAGAGCCGGTGTTGGAGAATCGAGATCGCCTCAAAATCACAACATAATCACCTTTTAAGAAGAGCGCGGAGAAAGGAAAGTTTCTAATTCAAAATATGAAAAGTAATAAACGGATTAATTGCGGCGGATCCGAGTAATTAGTTAATTATGTTTGATTAGTGCTAATTGCGGCGCAAATAAGATAGTTAGCGCGTATATAGGAACCACGAGGGAACAATGGGGGAAATAAATCTTTTCCCTTTATTTTATTACAATACGAACTCTATTTGGTACTCATTATTAATTTCTAGTCGTGCTAGTACAATGGATTTCAGGGAGTTCTCTGCAAACGATAGAAACCTTGTTTCAATTACTTATTCAGGTACTTCGGATCCGGAAAGATATTTATCTATTTTTATCGAATTTAATGTGATCTCAATGTACCAACAGTGACTAGATCTAAAATTAAATGCGTTGTCGGATCAGATTCTACACCTTATATAAATATCAACCTATGCTAGTTTCCAGAATTGGCATAGTCCTTTCAAAGGAACAAATCTCTTTATAGTGTCTACATAATATCTTCGTATCTAATTGGATCGATTCCTTTCAAGTTTGAACCAAAGAAAGAGCATTTCCGTACAAAAGAATGCCCACTAGAGCTTGAAATGAAATGCATTGTCAACATGACGTTTCTTTTTTTCTGACAGGTGCTCCACTGATTTTCATATCTTTTTACTAAATCTTCCACTTTTTTTTTTAAAAAAAAAAAGATCTTCCACTTTTTAGTATTCGTATTTTTTTTATCCTCTGCTATTCTGGTAGACTGGTACAGATTTACTGTAGCGGGAATCTTGAATTCATTGATAGGCGAGAAATGTTTGTGCTCCCCACACCCCCACCACATTCCCTTGAGTACGCATGCTCTATAGGATCTGCTACGTCCCTGACGCAGCGAAGCACTGGCACAAGAACCTGTGAATTGAACAAAAGAACAAACAATCCAATCCAATTTCTATTACTCAAGCTCACGGATACAAAAATGGCGATAAAGCCAAATTTAGGTGAACACCAAAATTACACAATCATAGTCTATATGACTCCACACATACGTCCTATATTTAAATATAGACGATTCTACAGACTCAACAAATACAGTAATTGATTGAGTAATTAATCACGGCACGCCATCTGTCGTCCAAGTCAGCAACAGATCAGCGTAGACGGCTGAGCTGGCTTAACAGGTCAAGGTCTCTTCGTGTCTTTCTTGTCTCCAGTACGTACCTCGTGAGTTGCCTCCAATAGAGATGATGTTGGTCCCTTCTCCAGTGATTCAGACAAGTAACGGTCACGGAATTCATTTGATCCGCCAAGTTGTACACATTGTACAATAGTCCACTTTTCTTTTGAAAATGAATGAGGGTCGACTGTATAAAATTTTCACAAATTTATGAGGATCATTTTTAAGGTTCTCATAATATTTACCTATAAACTATATAATAAAACTAGAGTGAGGCTATGGTGCTATGCATAGCACGGATGGGGTCCGTGCTACGGTAAAAAATTTGACTTTTTAAAATTCTAATGGTCGATCCAACCGTTCAATGTGATAACCATATGAATATGTACTTGCAAACTAAATTTTATATTTTTTCGAATTTTTGTACTATTTTTTTAGATAGGTAGAATTTTGATGGTCCAGAATTTTCAGAAAACACTGATTTTTCTACCTATCTAAAAAAATAGTAAAAAAATTCGAAAAAATATAAAATTTAGTTTGCAAGTACATATTCATATGGTTATCACATTGAACGGTTGGATCGACCGTTAGAATTTTGAAAAGTCAAATTTTGAGCCATAGCACGGACCCCATCCGTGCTATGCATAGCACCATAGGCTCACTCATAAAACTATATATACTAATTAGTTTCTGAAATTGAATGGGGTCAATTGGCTCCCATTTGATGTATATGTCAATCCGCCTCTGGTTGCAGGAACATAGAATGTACAAGGTCTTTTAATATTTGTGTCAAAGCAGATTAGATGGTCTCAATCTAAACTCAAAAATTTCTCATTGATATGAATTGTATTCCTTTCCCTCCCCTTCTCTCTCTCTCTTTCTCCATATATTTGTCCTTGATTATAAATTGAGTTAATTCAGATAAATTTGTAAATTCACAAAATTACTTTAACATTGGTGTCAATTTATAACCAACAATTAGAATTCAAACTCAAATTTTAAATTATCTTCAATAATTTAAAACCATAAAATCCCATTATCTTGCATCCTGATTCCCTCTCCTGCTCTTTACTTTCTAAAATAACTTCACCATTTATCTCTGCAACTGTTACCCCTTCTCTTTGTTTTCTCCTGCCACTTATATTCCACATGAATTGAACTACTGAAATCCCTTTTTTTATCACCATGAATATAATTGCTTAAGAACATGAGTATTCACGGTAATAATTTCGTCAGAAGTAACTATTTCCGTAAGTTTAACCACAACAATAGTCATTTTTTTATCCACGGTTTTAAAATAGATTCTAGTAATTACAAATAATGCTATTTCACATGTGGACAGACATTACACATGTGCTATCTATCATTATGCAAGGGCTAGTGTGTTGTTCCTGTCAGAAGAGATCTATGAACAACTGTTTTGATGACCTAGTGAGATCAATTGTTTTTTGATGGTTGAGAGATGTATTAATTCGGTAGGAGCATAAATTATGTCTCTACATTCTACATATATACAGTATATGAGTTCTTAGATCATTATGGTGGCTAGCACTGATCAAGTGATCATTATGTGCATGTTTTGTAATTTCTAATTATATAAACGTTCACTAAACAATATAGGAGGTACCGAAGTACCGAACCTCGTCCACAGCCGCCACCTGCTCCTCCTTCCACAGCTTTATTTATCCAAATCCAAATCCAAATCCAAATCCACAGCCGCCATCTGCTCCTCCTGCCACAGCTTTATTCATCAAAATATATGGTGGTGGCCTGTTGATTGAAGTCATGTTTTACTGACACCGCTGCTGGAGGCGATCAGATCAGCCTCAGATGTCAGGCATCCTTTGCAAGAGAATGAAGCATGCTGATTATATTTTGACCTAAGCACTAATATCATTAGCTTCATAATTGTTTTGCTAGCTGCTTTTACTTGCAACCCCATGCTACAATCCAAATATATGGTGTATTTGGATTCGCTGTATCCAAATGATAATTGAAACAGTAAATATTTGATGATCTACTGGTATAAAATGCGGTGTTTAATTTAAAGTAGACCTACGTTAAATGTTAAAACAAATGCAATGTTTGATTTTTCTATCATGGCCATATCTAACAGGCCTTACCTGGTAACTAATTTGGACCGTTTGTAGGCCGAGTTCCTTTTTCTCTGTGTTTGAATTGACACTAATCTTTCTTAAATGGCTTCAACTCAAAATGCCACAAAAAACACTCAGACCATCTTTCAGCCCTATTATACATTTTTCGAGGCCTAACAATATCAAGAGCCAGATATTTTTAGCAGGAATTTGTTTTTAGTGTTTGGAATTTTTTATATATATATATATTTTTTTTTTTTTGGATGGTTTGAAGCTAGTTTCAATTAATTAAGGAGAGACTAGAGCCATGTGAGCTAATTTAGACACACAACACATTACAGTTGTAACTAAAAAAGTCAGGAAATGAGAATGACACGACACCAAATATATAGTTCCATGATTAAGTTGTAAACGACCTTTACCTCTGCCTCCACTTCCATTTCCCATGATGAACATTTTTGTTTGTGACTTGTGTTTGTTAGATATTTTGGCAGTTTCTAGCTAGCTAGCATACCGTGTAAACTAAGAAATATATAAAAGGTACTGCCTTTAAAGAAACGGGCGTGGCTAGCTACAAAACAATTACCCAATAGGCTATCAAAAATAGCATGAACTTATAATTTATGGGGCATATGTATATCAATCAGTATATAGTGTTTTGAAATATGATTTGCTTTTATATAATGTTCTTGGTGAACAGTTGACTAGTAAATTGGTTTATTTTTGGGGGTTTGGATTTGGAATGAGCCAATGATCGATGCAACTCAAGTCAAATGTATGATACAGTGAGACAAAAGTTGCTTGTTCTGTACAGGGTGCTATGGATATAAAAGTTTAGGCCACAATAGTAGGTGTTCCTTTGTGGACTGTGGTAATATAAGACTTGCAATAGTTTCTTATGTTTCTAATGAAACGGACAGTAATATGTCTTTTTTCAGCAAAAAAAAAATATAATGTTCTTGGTTTTTTTTTTTTTTTTTTTCCTATAGCTTCAAATTAAAAAAGGATCCGACTAATTGTCCCCAAGCTTCAATCCCCAGTTTTTCCCCAAAAAAACTATCATTTGACTTGCGCGAATACTGTAAAACTCTGCAACCAATACTGTAACTTCAATGACATATCATGTATAATAAGAAGTTTAAAAGTCCAACAATCCAAGTTAGTTGGAAGTGGTCCCCAAGTTAGTTGCAAACAGTTAGCAACTTGCAAAGCCACTGTACTTCCAGCTGTACTTGAAAAACTGACGGCTTCTAGAAGGTTTCAAAAACAAACCTAAAATTGTGCAAAACTAATTTTTTTACATCAAAATTAATTTTTTTTTTCGATATTAAATTTTAAAATTTTATTTTTATTTTTTTCGTATTTCTCTTTTTTCTTCAATTATTAATATTTGTATATCGATCTATATCATGTAAAATAAGGCTTACATACTGTAAAATTAGCAGATGTAAACTATAAAACTGACATATGTTAATAGCAAAATATAAAACTGACATATATTAATCACAAAATAAACTGACATACTGTAAAATAAGGCTTACATACTGTAAAATTAGCAGATGCAAACTATAAAACTGGCATATGTTAATAGCAAAATAAAAAAATGACATATATTAATCACAAAATAATACATCAATACAAACATGGCTTCTTCACTTCTTAACATACTGTAACATTATACTGTTCACAAGCACAGAGAAAAATTCAAAAAAAAAACATGGCTAATACATCAATACAAACATGGCTTCTTCACTTCATAACCCTCTAGTGCACATTATTCGGATGAGTGAGAAGTTTTATCGCTAGAACCACACGCTCTTTTGATATATCATCCTGCAAAAAAAAAAAAAAATAAGCAAGGTTAAATATTGGAGTTATGAACCATTAGCAGATGCAAACAATCAAAGCAACATACTGCAAAATTGTTATATGTATCCTGCAAAATTATTGATGTATCCTGTGAAATTTATCATGTAAAATTGCACATAAGCTATAATCTAAAATTGTTATATGTACCCTGTAAAATTGTCCTATATATCTTGTAAAATTGTTAGATGTATCATGTAAAATTGCACATATGCTGTAAACTAAAGTGAATCACAGTAAAAGAATACTGTAACCAAAGTGAATCACAGTAAAAACTGTCTAAATTATGTAACCTGTAAAATTGTCCTATGTATCCTGTAAAATTGTAATATGTATCATGTACAATTGCACATCTGCTGTAAACTAAATCTAATCACAGTACAGTTGCACATAATTTGTATCCTGTGAAATTTATCACAGTTGCACATAATTTGTAAACTAAATCTAATCACAGTACAATTGCACATCTGCTGTACAAGCATGTTTAGCTGAAAGAAAAAAATGATATCAACAAATTAATAAAAACTTCAAGTCCTAATTCTGAAAATCATTAGCAGAATCCTGAAAAAATAGTTGAACAACTATTGCATGAAACTTATAAAATAACTAATATATCCCATAAAACTATTGCATGAAACCTGAAAAACTATTGAATGAAACATGTAAAATAACTGATACATTATATAAAACTTTTGCATAAACCTGTAAAATAACTGATACATCCTATACAATTATTGCATGAAACCTGTAAAATAACTGATATATCCTATAAAACTATTGCATAAAACCTGTAAAACTATTAAATGAAACCTATAAAATAACTGATACATCCTATAAAACTATTGCATAAAACCTGTAAAATAACTGACATATCCTATAAAACTGTTAAGTAGATCATGTAATAGTTTAATGCATTTCAAATCATAATCCTGTAAATCATTGAAAAAATTCTGTAAAACAATGTATAGAAGACTTTAAATCAGCAAAATTTACATGTCGAATAATGTAAATAAAAACAGACATTCAGATAATACGAGATATGTGAAAACAATTGCATATATCCTGTAAACTATTGCATATATCATGTAAAACTGTTAAACAGATACTGTAAAATAAAGAAAAGAAAAACAATGCATAGATCATGTAAACTATTGAATATATCCTGTAAAAATGTTAAATAGATCCTATAAAATACTCTACAGAACCTTTAAACCTGATTGATAGATCATATAAAATACTGTATAGATCATGTAAACCTATTAAATAAATCTTGAAAATTTAAATCAGAAAAATAAAAAATTTACAAAACTAGACCAGATCGATAGCTGATCTGTTAGATCAGATCAGATCAGACTCTAAATATTACCAGATCGGATCAGGATCCGCCAGAAGCAGCAGATCGGTAGCGATATAGCACTACTACAAACATTGCATCGATCTACCCCTCTTTAAGCTGCTGGACTGCTGCCACAAACATTGCATCCATTATTTTCTTTGTATCGTCAGTGATATCTTTCGATCCACTGATCTCGGCAAGTTCTTTTTTAATCATGATCTGAGGCTGATATCACCTTTTCACCTTTCCCTTTGTTCAAACTTCCAGCATTTGCCTTGGGTCCAAGTGATAGATGTTTCTGTTGGTTGATAAAAAAGGGGAAAAAGAAGAAGAAGGAAGACCTTAAAAATGGAGTTAAAGAACAATAACAGTAAAGGAGAAATCAATAAAAATGGGCATTTGAATGTTTCTTGGTGAACCGAATAGAGAATAAGCAGAAATTGCATGTCAGTACTGAGAACAAGGTACCTGTTTAATATAAACGATAATGATATACATTCCCAGTGTTTAATCTATGGTTCGATTTGACAATTTGAATCATTATCGTTTATATTAAGAAACATGCCGAAATTGCATTGTCAGATAAACTGAGAATAAGCAGAAA
This sequence comes from Carex parvula, assembly GCA_025461045.1. NCBI lineage: Eukaryota > Viridiplantae > Streptophyta > Magnoliopsida > Poales > Cyperaceae > Carex > Carex parvula. The sequence goes on along the minus strand of JAJGRW010001388.1, from coordinate 483,466 downwards.
TTGCATTGTCAGATCGGGATGAGATTTAAACACTGGGAACTTCAAATTTGTTCGAGTACTGACTAAATTGTCAGATCGGGATCAAATCTCATCAAATTGTCAGATCGGGATCTAACCTGCCGATACTGACTCAAGACTCGACCTGTCTGGTACAATCTCATCGCGGCACTCCATCTCATCGCGGCAGATCGGGATCAAGGTCGTCGGAGGGGAAGCTGTCGGAGAGGATGTCGGAGAGGAGGCCGTCGGGTAAATCATTTTCAGTCGTAGCACAATCGATCAGTCGCGCGCTTGTGTATTTGCACTACTAGAATCTTCCGTCGCCATCGGAGAGAGATGCCGCCGCTACGGCAGAGTTGGTCGGCGATGGGCCGAGGGATCGCCCGTTGCCATCGGAGCGAGAGGAATTTCGATCGGAGTAGGGTTCGTCGCCATCGGAGCGAGAGGAATCCCTATCGCCATGGATGGGTAGAGCACGAGAAGTGAGAATTGAGAGTAAAAACGGAGGAGGACAGATCAGAAATTAAGAAAAATTTCAAAATGGAGAGATAAATTGGATCGGGAATTGTTTATAAACAGAAGTTTGTTTAAGTTCGTTAAAAACGCGTAACAGATGGGAAGTTTGACCGTTTGACCGTTTAGAAGCTGATCAGATTAGTTTGGGGATAATCCGGGGATGAGTCTCTGGGTATCATAACCTTTTCTCAATAAGGCATCGAGGGCTTAATGCAAACGGATCGGATAGTGGTAAAACCATATTCGTATCCGCATTTAATTTTCAGATACGGATACGGATCGGACATTAGACAGATACATACGGATAAGAATCGCATATCGGATATCCATATATATATATACATAAATATTTTCATAATATATAACAAACTATATGATATGTATCTACTATTCGGATACGGATAATTAAAATTCAAAACCATATCCGTATCCGTATCTGCACGGATATTCGGATATCGGATATTCGTATCTAATTTTCGGATACGGATACGGATACGGTTGGATAATATCCGACCCGTTTGCACACCTAGCTTGACCTCCTATCTCATAAATTCAGATCCATTGCAATATCTGACGTGTAGAATGAGATCTGAATTGCCCGTTTTAATCTGGGATAGTGCAGGGACAGTATTATTTATGCTTTTAGATTCGTGCCTAACATATTTGAATGGTTGAGATTTTCTCAAGAAACACTCAAAGTTTGAGATATCTCAGAGGATGCGAATTCCTTAGTTTGGGCCTTTGGAGAGGTGAGGATCTGGGTGAGAAGTGAACCAATTTCATATATTACCAGTTCCGTCTAGGGATGAGAAAATCTCTCATGACTCGTTTGTAATTTGTCGCTAAGAAATTGCTAATAACTTGCTCATTATCAACTCGCTCATTAACTTAATCTCACTCATTAACTTAATGAACCCAATATGATCAGCATACCTCAACTCGCTCATAACTCGCTCATTAAGAACTGAGTTATACATCAACATGTTACATCCAATCACAAGTAGTTCTCAACCGGATACAAACCAAAGTAAATTGAGTCTGGTTGTACAACTCGACATGTCAGTATGTCAATATTTTTTAATGAAGGAATTAGCTATCACTTATCAGTTTGTCTATTCTGAAATAAAAAAACTCAAAACAAAATTCAAAATTGCCTACAGGCTTGATTTCTTAACGCATTGAGCATGAGCAAAGTAGTCAACTCGGTACTGTCTTCTCAACTCGAGTTGACTTGCTCATTATCTTAATGAACCGAGCGAGCATATCCCAACTCGCTCGAACTCAGATCATTAATAGCCCTTCTGTGACGTCACATCATGTGACTCACGTATCACGTCACATGTGTCGATCACATAATGTGTGTCATGACTATCTTTCACCATCTTAGTCATGTCACCTCACGTCCCGTCACGTGAGTACGTGACACATGAGTAATTTTTAAACATTATTTCTTAATTATTGTAGTAGTTTCTTATTATTTGGTATATTTTGTTATTATTTTCTTTGACACACCATATTTGATCACGTCACGTGTAGTCACTGCATAACCACACCTGTCGTAACTTGTCACGCCCCGGCGGCCAGACTGGGCACGCGACGCGACAGAATGACATCCTCGCATCTATTCGCCGTCCTGTCAACCTACGTCGCAACAGAAAGAAACAGAAACATTACGGAGTCAGCTACAAAGCCGAGTAACCAGTTATTTAATGACGCAGCTTATCTATAATTGGCTTAATAACAGTAAACAACTATTTCAATAGGATTGGACTAATCCACACAATTAAATATCAAATTATGCCTGCATATTTAACCGGCAATATCAATTGGGTTTAGGTTTTCAATAACAACAGTTCCATTCCAGTTGGAATCCCTGAAACAGGCGATTCTCAGTATTCCAGTCCATTAAAAATAATTTCAGTCTCCGGACCCCATATTCCGGTTAAATATACCTTCATAATCCGATTACCCAAATCAATACCCAATCAACCATACAAATCGAAAACACAGATTATAGAGAAGTCCGGTTACCTGATAGCGATCAGTTCAGAAATCCAATTCGAATTGCAATGATTGTTCAGAAGTAACGCGACGTAGTCGGAATTTCAATGGGACATACAATCGAATCAGAAAATTTATCAAAATATATTTCTTTCTCTTTTTCTCTCTCTTTCTCAATTCTTCTTTTCGGTTATGGCTTTCATTTTTTTTTTTCATCTCATGAATCAATTAAAGGAGAGAGTTACGGATCAAATGAAAGGAATAAGGAGGTCGGGGATTAATGCATGAAAGCCACGTGGCCAGAAAGTCACGATGGCCTTTTTGTTTTTCCTATTATATATACATTTTATAAATTAATCTTTATGTTTTAACATTTTACAAAAACAATTAAAATAAAAATATATTACCGGGTGTTACATAACTGTCCTCCATAATTTTAGTCACATCACGTCATGTCATATAAAAATAAATTTTAATCACATGCCATGATATGACGTGACTAAGTCATAGCGTGTTAGTTATGTCAAGTCATGTCCAGTCAAGTTTTTCTTGATAGGTTTGGATCTATTTAGGGTCTGAGTTTTGTATTTTGTGGAATTTTTTTTTTTTGCAAATTATTTGTTTTTTAACACATTCCGGAGTTCATAGAAAAATTAAAAAGATTCCAGATGCTAATTTTATGAATCCTCTTTCTGAAAACTTCATAATTTAATATATTTACATGCAAAAAATGAATTATTATAGATCATATATATGTAATATATTCAAATCACGAATTTAAAAATCCATAAAATTAATTCCTATTAATGCCGAATATGTTATTATGAGAATGAGTAAATAGCGGCAGTCTAAAATTCACCTATGATCACTTCCGTACAAATGACAAAAATAGACCAAAAATTTACTTCTCATAAAAAAGTGGATGCATGTCATAATGCAACTTTATTGTTTTAAAATAAAGAATTGACCCAAGTATTTTAGGGGAGCTTTTATTATATATGATATTATGATATGTCACAAGAGCGGATCCAAATATGCTGAAATCCGAGATCATCAACATTACTCTGAAATTTCTGAAATTTTGAAATTCTGAATCTAGTAGTTGAACTGTTTCGAGATGCTTGTACAGACAAATCAGCTATTTTGATATACGTGCACAGAAAAAATTAGACGGCTGAATTCCGAATTTCAACTAATTTGAATCCCACAAGAGCAAGACGAGAAATTGCCACTTATTGAAGATGCATGAATGAAAAATGCAAGAATGAGTGGCGACAAGAGAAATGGAGGTGGTGGTTACAACTTACAAAAAAGGTTATCATCCTATCCTAAGTTCCTAACCCACCACACCAATAGCAATGTCCCACTCTCTAGTGCATGGGATGGGACCGGTCAAAGATACAAACGCTTAATTAAAAGCCAAGTATGATTTCTAATTGCTATTTACGGTAACTAATTAACGCCAAGGTCAAACTTTTACATAATTTAATTTTCATAATCTTTTATGTAATCCCATGATATATATTTCCGAATGTGTGAGATTTTTATCTAAAGAACTTTAGACAAAGTCAGATTCCTACATTTATGCATACCGTTTAGATTTATAAGATCATTTAAATTTGTTAAGTTTTAAATTTATTTGAACGAATCGCAACCCATATAAGACGTTCTAAATTTGACTTTGGATCAAATTTGTCCAAAAAAACCCAATTCCTTTTGCCTAAAGTCTAGTCGGCACATATGATTACATATTATTTTGATAAATATTATGAACGTAGATATTCTGATCCGCTAACAACTTGAATTAAAAGATGAAATTTCAGATTGAATATCAGTTCTCCAATTAAATATTCTGATTTTATGAATCTTTTTTATTTTGTTTTACATGTAGAAGTCTAATTTTATTTAGACACGTACTCGTCACACGAACTCACCATATGCAAATTGTATCTTTCTTTCTTTCTATTTTTTTAAATGACATTTAAAGAAAATTTGAATTGATTGATAAATGATTGGTCATGTCTTGATTTATATCTATTTGTCAAATATCATTTAAGGAATGTTATTTGTCATTTAACATGTTTTTTGTATGAGATTTTTTCATGAAAATATGTCAAAAAAAATAAAAAAATGTATGTTATATAATATATCAATTAAGGAATGTTATTTACGTGTAAATTTCATTTAATATGTCATTTAAAAAAATAGTATTGCTCACGTAGTCTAAATTGTCTTATGAAAATATGTCATTTTGTATGAGATTTTTTTATTCTCTTATAATATGATCCTTTGTAACGCACGGGCACGATACTAGTATCATAATTATTTTGATTGAACTGCAGTTTGTAGATTTGAAGTTTGGTTTTATGTACATTTGTTTTGATACTTTGGAAAAATATTGTTCAAATTCGAAGACTAAAATTATATATTTTTTTTGTCATTCTTAAATTGCATGTTCATCAAATTTAATTTGATTTAATAGAAATTCAAATTTCATTAATAAAAAAATAGAGTTAATTTATTGGGATTTAGGATAAATAAATAATTAAATAAATTTAACATATATAAATTTGATATATATTTTGTTTTGATTTAAATAATATATTTTCAATATATGAAATGATATTTGCTAAAATAAGCTACTTCCCAAATCCTAAAAGTATAAAACGATTCCCTTGGAGGTTACTTCCAAATGCTTCTCGTTTGATGAACCCTATCATCTATCATGGAAGTTGAAAAGGTTTTCAATAGTACAATAGGTGGAGTTTATACTTTTGTCTACTAGTGCTTGTTGGGAGGTCACATTTAATTTGTCCTTTCAACACTGTAAACTCACACAAGCAGCATAATTTATTTGTTTTGATTTTAATTAACTTAATTGCATTTTAATTAACAAAAACAAAAACAAAAACAAAAACAGGAGCATGAAATGAAGCCTATATATGAAGGTCAACATCTATTGTTGTGAGACAGCATATATGTCACAAGTACATAGAATTTTCCATTTATCATCATATTATCTACAACTATCTCAAACAACAGAAGGTACAGAAAATTATTTGTTCAAGAAATGACATATACTCTGACAACCAGAAACTGACAGCTGGTAAGGTAACATACACCATTGCACATATATACAACCTACAGAGGTAAAGCCACCCCCAAACAACACACATTCCTTTCTAACAAGAATCTCTCTAAATAAACCAAATCACTTTAATAATCAATCGTTTTAGTTTTATCATCCCCTAATTAACAACCACATTGGCATACATGTGGTCTCCTCTTGTTTTGATTCTCTCTGTAGCCTGTAGGCAGTATATATATATGGCCCATCTCTCCTTATCCCTTTCCACCACAATTAATTAAGGAAATACTTTTTTTGTGAGATAGAGTGAGGAAGAACAAGCATGGAAGTTGCTCTTTTATCACTTCTTATTCTCTCTATTCTACATGTTGGAACTGGACTTAGCCTAAACTACTATGACAAAACTTGTCCGAATTACGAGGCAACCGTGACCGCCGCTGTGAAGCAAGCAATGGCGACTGATAACACGGTTCCTGCGGCACTGCTCCGTATGCATTTCCACGACTGCTTTGTCAGGGTCTCTCTCTCTCTCTCACACACACACACACACACACATGTGCATACGCATTCATGTGCATTTTGGGTGCCGATGAGCACCGGCATTGTGCTCATATTTTTTTTATCTAAGTAAAAGGGGTTGCCAGCTGATAATTTCCTGCAAATAAATCTGCACACTACTCATATTTTTTTCCTTCTACTAAGTTGTATTTCAAGAAAATGTTGTTTTTATATATTGAAAATTTTAAATTATTTTCTAACATTAATTGAGTTAATAAAAAATTTCTAGTGAATGTCACCTGCATTTATGCTGCTGCAGCTTCACCTCTTTTTCACTGGCTAACAGTAACTACTACTAGTAATTATATTTACTACTCCATTATTTTAAAATAAACAAATAATAAGTGAAAGTAAGAGTCAATATATTTAGTCTACATTATAACTTTTTATTTTCACTTTCAATTGTATACTGATAGAGTTTCTTGAAGAAGAAGAAAATCAAGAAAGAAAAAGTAAAAATGAAAGCATGGATAAAGTCCATTAAGGTTTATGTATCATGTCCACTTCTGACCAGTGTGCTTGCCATGTTATATGTCTCTTTCTCAAAGTTCTTTTTCAAATTTTCTTTTTTCCTTTTTTTGGGTTCTAGATCGCATGCAAACTTGATGTCTCTTTCTCATCATACAACTAAGAAAAGAAAAGGAAAAAAAAAAAAAGGTTTATGAGGTTTATGACTTCATGTATCATGTCAGCATATGAAATTCTATTGTTCTAACAATGCTGTAACATGTTTAAACTTTAAAGGGTTGTGATGGATCAGTATTGCTGGACTCAACCGCGAACAACACGGCTGAGAAGGCGGGCTCACCAAATTTGTCTCTCCATGCATTTTTCGTCATAGACAATGCCAAGTCAGCGATCGAGGCTCAATGCCCTGGTATTGTCTCCTGTGCTGATATCCTCGCTTTAGCTGCTAAAGATGCAGTCGCTCTCGTAAGTCATAATTGTTAATTACTCGATCTATCATGCTCAATTTTTCAATGTCGATTACTCTTTTAGTAAGCTAATAATTTCAGAAAAAAATTAATCAAAATTAAGGTAGGTGTCCTTTGTCCTGGTAAGCAATAGATTATTATTAAGCCTGAACAACGGAGGGTAAAAAAGGAAAATAGAATGAAAGTTTAGATTCTTAAGTAGTATAGTTTGCTTTTAGGCACTTAAAGTATATGATAGTTGGTAGTAGCCACGTTCACCACTAAAAAATTCTATTTAATAAACATTTAGTTTCTCCTTCATTCATATTTTAGAGGTAAAAAATTCAGAATACCTTGATGCGGGCATGTGATGAATAGTCCAAATCGCAAATATCTAAATTTTGTTATAGTGTACCTCTTTCATCCTTTTCCCCTGTTTTGCTTGCTTTGTTACCTCTTTTCAATGCGTTCATCGCCCATAATATACTAGAAAAAGGGGAGAAAAAAAAGCAGCTTTTAAAAGCAATCAAGATTCCAAAAACCCATACATTGTTGGTTAAAGGTACAATAATTTTTTTTTTTTATTTTGTTTGAATTGAGATAAAAATGGTTTGAACAATCTAATATTTTGTTCGTATGTTACTTCAGAATCATAACGCACACCTACAATTTGTAGTTCTACCTGTTGTATATTACAACATAAGAACCTCCATTTTTCTTTTTTCCTCTTTTGGCCAAACAAGAATTAACAATTCATGAGTTCTTCTTCAAATTGGCAGTCAGGGGGACACACATGGAAGGTTCCAGTGGGGAGGTTAGGTGGCAGGATATCAACAGCAAGTGAAACATCACTATTGCCAGTGCCAACCTCCAATTTTGCACAATCGCAACAGAGGTTTAATCAGCTTAACCTATCAGTCAAAGACCTTGTCACTCTCTCAGGTACATGCCATATATATAAACCCATATTATTGCTGCAGTACTAATTACTGTTCAAATTGCTCAAACTGGTACCTACATATATTCTGATACTTGGTTGCCATGATCAATATTTACCCGGTTTGATTAGGAAAATAAGGCAAATGTTTTCACATTAGTGTAATAATTTGTCAAATAACCTTCAGAATAAGAAGAATGAAAAGAGTAAAGTCAAGTTTAACAAACTGGTATGCTCTTTGTTTTGGGGAAATGGTTTATAAGCTAAATTTATCATTGAAAATAAACTGGTCCAAGACAGAACTTAGTTGGCTAATGTTGTAGGACAAGGGATATGACATATGTTTTGTTTTCTAAGTACCTCACAAATTAGATTATTAAAGCACAAAAACTTTATCATGGTTTAGTCCTTATCAGCATTAGCATGCTTGCTCCTTTTCAACTAATAATCATTGTCAGCGACCTACAGCTAATCTGTTCCTCTCTAAAAGTTCACAATTCATGCATGAAATTAATATTTAAACTCTGGACTATTGTTGGTACCTATTGAATATATAATATGTATCATGTATGGATATAAAAGTTGGATTATCCCAAGAGAAACATTAAAATAAATTGGGACCATGATGTGTGTGGTTTTTTTTTTTGAAAGCTTGTCAGCAGCTGACAAGTGAGATCTGTGTGGTTTTTGTGAAACTCTAGCTAGAAAGAAAACAAAACACAGCACACTGATTCTTTGATAGAAAACATGACAGAACTACATTCACGGTACAAGCCAAATATCGATGTAGACAAGAACATGTGCAGTGCCAACTTATATTTGTTGTTATTCAGCAAGGGAATTGATTAAAATATTTCTTTGATCATTCTTTAGGTTTTTTAGTTTGAGCACAAAGTCTAATTAGTTTTTTCAAGATAACCAAATTTGCACATATATGGCCAACCTTTTTCCATTTTTAAGCTGTATACTTTTCCTGTGAAAAATTCAATAATTTTGTGTTTATATCGGTTATTATGCACAAATGCCCTTATTATCCTCCATTAACCTCTAGCTAAAACTAGGTCATGATTGAGTATATATAACTTGTAAAATACATTCTCATAATGTAATATTTAAGTAACAAATTTATTCTGACAACCAGCTAGATGGAGAATTCTTTTTTTTTTCAGAAAAAAAAAAAAAACTTGCTGGAGAGAAATTGCAAGGATATGCATGAAAATATTTTCTTCACAGGGTTATCTATGTAAACCGAAATGCTTTCATGTGAAGCATAACCCACCATACTAAACCTGACCCACCAAAATGTGCCATGTTGCATAAACCTAACACTTTCATTCATGTCCAATCTTACTAAAAAAAAAGGCATGTATATGTATTTGTTTTCAATTGACAAAAAACCTCAAAAATTAACTACATATATCTTTAATTAAATTTCAGGGGGTCACACTCTAGGGTTTGCACACTGCTCATCTTTTCAAAACAGGATCCACAGCTCCAACTCGGCAAATGGCATAGACCCAACACTGAACCCATCATTTGCATCCAGCCTAAGGAAAGCGTGCCCTGCAAATAACACAGTGAACAATGCCGGTGCGACATTGGATGCAACCAGCACGGTTTTTGACAACATGTACTACAAGATGCTCCTGGGGGGAATGAGCATCTTCTCTTCGGATGCTGCGCTCCTCACGCACCCGAAAACGAAGGGTTTTATTACCACCTTTGCAAATTCACAACAGGCATTTAACCTTGCATTCGTTAAATCTATGTTAAGGATGAGTAGCCTGACGGGTGGCCAGGAGGTCAGGCTGAATTGCAGAAAGGTGCGGTGAAATCGAATATTTGAATTCGTTGAAAGAAATTACTGGTGCTTATGTCTTTTCAAAAAAAAAAAAAAAAATTCTGTAAGGGGGGGAGGGGTGATTTTTTTTTTTTTTTTTTATTGTGTTGATATCTATAGATTAATAATAGTGTACTGGTATTCGTCTTCTGATCAGAATAATAAAGCGAAAGGGGAAACTACAAGCCGGTTTCACCTTTTTTGATAAATCTATTTTACATGCAGTTCAATTAAATCGCTTACAAAGGTCCATCGTGTCCATGATTCATATATCTTGATTTGTGACACCACTAATTAATTAAGTAATTCTTCTATTGTCAAAAAAAAAATTGTAACCTGTTTGTCTTTTTTTTTTTTTTTTTAGGGTTAGTGGAAATTTTCCACTAAGAAATATATTGATGCTAAAAAAATACTTACAATGCTCATTACCTGTTCAAATGAACCTGTAATGAATCCTAATTATCTAAAAAAAGAAATTTTAACGCAACCTAAGGTCCACAATTATTACATAGCTCAATTAATAAAAAGATCCGCTAACAGAATTCAAAAAGCCATAGCAAGAAGTAGGCCTCCTCTTTCGGACTGCTTACTAGGCAAATAACATCCAGTTGTGTATGTCGATTGCCACTGCATTGATTAAGAAGTGCTCTGGTTTCCTTTCTTGCGAGAATACTCTGCGGTTCCTTTCCTTCCAGACAGCCCATGTCCCTGCCGGCCACGCGGTATCCCACCGTGTTTTGGTCTGGCCCATGAGATGTTGGCGGCCTTGCCACCAAATGTGAAATGGATCGGAACCTACCATCGGGGGTAGATTTAGCTGTGCTCTCAACCTGCGGCAGAACCTGGCCGAGTAGGAGCAGCTCCACATCAAATGATCTCTTGATTCTAAGTTACCGCTACCACATAACTTGCTTCCCGGCGTGACCGTGCATCCCCTCGCTGTTAGCACTTCCTGAGTTAGGATTTTTGTCTGAAAACATTAACCATAGGAAGATTCGCACTTTCATAGGCACCTTTAGTTTCCAGAGTACCTTGTAATGTATTGACCTTACTCCGTTATCCTGCATTAATCGGTATGCCGATGCGCACGTGAAGGTTTCACCGGCCGTCCATTTCCATTTTGCCTCCTGTGTATAGCTATCAATTGTTACAGAGCAATTGAAGAATGGTAGCTGCAGTGACGAAAGCTCCTTGAAAAAGGACTGTTGCTGGCTGTTACCAATGTGTGATGTCTCGGAGATCCCATATAGTTGTCTTAGCGTGGATGCTCATATGCCCTCTCTGTCATGATGAATCCTCCAGAGCCATTTTACCAGTAGAGCCCAGTTTTGCCCGTCAAGCGAGATGACTCCCGTGCCCCCATTCTCCTTCAGGGAACAGACTGCTTCCCAATTTGTTAGGCAATTAATGCCCCTGCAGGGCCCATTCCCTCTCCATAAGAAGTTCCTTCTTATTTTATCAATTTGTCGTACCACCCCCTTCGGTAGTGTCGTTGCCTGTATGTAGTGAATAGGGATAGCAGAGAGAAACCGCCTTTAACAAGGTGATTCTTCCTCCGTACGATAGGAAATTTGATTTCCATCCCTCCATTTTTCTCTGTACTGATCGAATCATCGGCTGATAGTCAATAATGCGCGGTTTTTTAATGGAAAGTGGCAGCCCAAGGTATTTGATCAGTAGTGTTTCATGTGGGGAGGACAATATGTTACGTATTGTGTTGATCATATTTTGTGGGATTGCTATTGGCACAAAAGCACTCTTAGCTCTATTTATTCTCAGGCCTGTAAGTTCTTCAAATGCACAAATAACCTTTGTAATCACTTTGAGAGTCAACAGGTTCGCCTCAGAGATGATTACCGTATCATCTGCAAATTGGATGGTTTTAGGAGATAAGTGCACAATCGGTGGCATGGCTAGCTCCGCGTTATGTAGGAATCTTGTTAAAGAATCTGCCACGAGGATGAAGAGCATTGGGAATAATGGGTCTCCTTGTCGCAACTCTCGTCCATACTTAAAGAATCGTGTTAGGGCTCCGTTTATCCTGACCGTCAAAGTAGCAGACTATAGGATAGCCAGAACCGCACCTATTTATTTTGGTGGAAAGCCTCTTTCGATAAGAACTGTTTGTCTTTATCATGAAACAAAAAGGATCATAGCATGCAATAAACCTCTTTTGATAATTTGACTTCATAGGATTCCTTAACATAGGAATTTAAAAGAATCACATGCATTAATCCGATAGTTAAATGGAGCCAAATGCCTCTTTTTATAACAAAGGATAATTTAATTTGTGAGATTTGGCTTTTGTTCCACATTCATTAGAGGGAATGTTAGGTTCAGTTTGTCTTTAAAGTAAAACACAGTAAAAAAAAAAAAACAGAGAGATTAAACTAACAACGCCATTAATTAGTATTTAAATATCATTTCTAGATCATGATGGTACGAAATACATTTTTAATTAAGGCCACCTCAATGGGCTTCAAATCCTTTAATTTATTGTCTTGATACACATTTTGGGCTTTAAGTAAAAAGAACTTTATGGGTCTTATTTTGCGGTTCATGACTTAGATGGGCCTGTAATAATAAAAGGGTTAATTTCTGATTAATATTTCAAAAATTCTTCAATTTCTTATTTAAACTTATACTCTTTATTATATAATATGTCTTTATATACGTATGCGCTTCCAAATTAAAATTTTAAATTTGCAAATATTCGAGTAGGAATAAATTTTGGATGCATAAATTTGTATCCCAAATCCCCAATGGTGTTGGATAAAAGGAATAAAAAAATGACTAGGGCGAGACCTGGCTTTGCTTTCTCATGTTTAGTTAATCATTTAGGGCCTGTTCTGCTGCACTCTCATTTTTACTGTTCATATTGGTAAAAAAAAATTTACTCAGACTGAATTTTTTTTTTCCCACGTGAACAGTAAAAAACAGTTCAAAATTTTTCTGTTCCTGTGCCCATTCCCCTGCCCATGTGTCCGCCGAACAGGCCCTTAGTGTTCTTGTTATTTTTAATTTAGATAGGATATGAGAAATTAAGAAAAAAAATTGTACTCAAAATAAATTTTCACAAACTCGGACTTGAGAAATCAAAAGTTCATGTAATATGAGAAATAAGATAATAATTATTTTCTCACACTAACAAAGTAATAATATTTTATTCTTATATCACAAATCATATAAATTTTAATATTTGAAATTTACTATATGATAATTTTCTATTTTCTTTAATTTGCGATCATGAAAGTTTGATGCACATACATATAGTTTCTAGTGAAAGCCGTTTGATTCAAATGATAATTCAAATGATAAAATTTACAATCCGTAAGATGAGAAAACAAAGTTATTAAGAACAAATGTTTACATAAGAATTAATTACAAAATTTGTAGTCATATTATGCGCAAAATTAAATTGCACTCGTAGCATAATTTTTCATCTTCTTATTTTTGTGTCTAAACTATCTGCTTTCTAAACTAATATATTATCCGTCTCTATCTGCTTATGTAAACATTTGTATAATGCTTATGTAAACATCTTCTTATTTTTATAATATTAGTCTTTATGATAGTTTATACAGACGGATAACATTTGTATAAAAAATTTTCATCTTCTTATTTTTGTGTCTAAACTATCTGCTTTCTAAACTAATATTATACATGTATCTGAAAATCCAAATTACAAAAAATAAAATTCAGATATAGACGGATAATATAAAAAAAAAGAAGAAGAATAAAATATGAGAGAGAAAGAGGCGGCTTTGTTTATTGCTTGAAAAATTTGGAAAATGGGGAGTGTTAATTAGAAGTTGGAAAAAAAAGGAAGTTGGTAGCGTGTGGTACTTGCCTCAGCAATCATCAATCAAATCTCGCTACAAAAAGAGTCTGAGAAGAGAGGAAACGCGGTAACCATTGAAAACCGGGCACGTGGGGCTCGCACAGCTGTCCAACACTCTCCTTCAGGCTTCAGCCAATCCGAGTCCTCTGCAGCATGTGTGAACCTACTGACATTTGGGACCCATCTGTATCTACCTCTTCGCCTAGACCTAGATAAATCTTTGAATAACCTGGTACACAAAAGGTGGGTTTCTATCTGCCTCAGGAGAATTGAAATCAAAGAAAGAAGATTTATATTTTTTCCTTTCGCTTATTCAATTTCTCGCCTATCCCTCCGTAATAACCGTTATATAACACACCGCTCCCTCCGTTTTCAGATTTTATTGTTGCCACCTTAGATTTTAAATATCTGTTTCGTTTAGTCACAGTACTACATCTCCAAGTTATATATGGTCCAAGTCGAAGATGTGTCCGAAAATCAGAATGTCGCACAATTTGGAGTCTCGTTCTGCTGTTAGATCGCGCCACTTTGAGAATTTAGCATCAGGCAAGTTACAATTTATCCCCTGTTTTAATTTCATTCCTTTTCTTTCTTTCTTTCTTTGATTCTTTCTTTTTTTTTCGTGCTTTTGTTTATTTATTTTTCTTTCTTTTCGCATGCCTTGATTATAGTGGGTACGTACGGGGAACAACTGGTCAAACTTATGGAGGAATAATTAATTAAACCAGTCTGGTATTTAATCCTTGAAAAAGGGAATTTCACACAAGCAACATTTGAACACGGTATCATTTTGAATTAATTTGTGGAAACACATTTTTTTTTTTTTTTTTTTGTATCATCTCCTTTTCACAAAACAGTAGGTAGCTTATTTTGCAAGTCAAATAACTCAATGTGGTATGAAACAGAGTCTCCTGTTTTGTGAAAAGGAGATGATAATTATAATTTCTTCTTGTTTTGGTCTTCCTTCATTGTCAAGTAACAACTGTCTCTTCTCTCTCTCTCTCTTCATGAAAACGCAGAGAAAGAAATGAATCCAAGTACATCAGCAGGGAGCACACCCCTTAATGTAGAAGATGAATACAACGCAAATCTACGCACACAATCCTACATGGACCTCTACACCATGGCGCATCCAAACAAAAACCTAGGCCAAGATCAAAATCAAAACAACAAAGCAAATGAAAATCAAGACCAAAATCTGAACCCAAGTCCGAACCCAAACATGCACCTCTCTCCTGTCCCTTCTGGCTTCTTCAAAAACCTTCCACAGTTTGTGATCAGCCCGAGCCAGGAGACCTTGCGTAGCCTTCAACTTTCGTCAATTTTGGTAGAATTTTTTGAAACAACTATGGATGCTTGTGCCGCATGTAGTGTGATTCTTGCTTCACTAGATAGGGCGAGACGGCACCATAGATACATCAGGCTTTTGCTACTTAGACTGTCTGAGGTGAATGCACGACAACTGCAAAATCGACCAGGACAAGCTGTGTTTACGGAGTTGGAGAAGCGAGTTGAGATAGACAACCCGCTTTCATCACAAAACCTCTCCCTCTTTCATAGTGCACATTCAAGGTATGCTTCGTTTATCATATTTGTCACTTGCATGTATTGCATGCTCTATGTTTATAATGTGAATTGTGAAGACATATATACATCAAAAACATGGTCATATTTTTACTTCCGTGTTTACGGATTCCATGTGACGTCGCCATTGTTTACGGATTCCATTGTTTACCTTTTGTGTCCATGTCACGCCGCCAATAAATAACCCCATCCCTACGTGTCGCATGTCCAAAAGTAAATAACAAAAAGGACTTTGTTGTTTGGTTATTTCACAAGACACTGTTAAGTTGATATATATTGTTTCCTGTTGCATCAAAGAGCACCTTTGATCCTGAAATATAATAATTGACTTCTTCAAAGAATAATGTTTTGACGATCAATAATTTGGCAGGTACCACCCACTTGTGTTAAGTCTAGCTGCTGCCCGTAGAAAAATACTCCGGAAAGCCCGTTTCATTCGTGTTGCGAAGAAAATTTCGATCATGATAACATTCAAGTGCATTGCCAAAAAAATCCACCACAATGAGAGGGCAGAAGTACAGATGGACATGGCGGTGAAGGGCGCATACATTGTGGAGAGAGATTTCGACACAATAAGTAGAATGGTACAACGGGCACATGATGAGATTGAACACGGTCGGAATGTGGTGAGGATGGTGCTTGAAGAGAGGGAAAGACCGCTAGTGAGAGAGGTGACAAGAGAAGTGGTGGAAGGAGAGGAAGAAGTTATGGAGCAATTAGAGGAGCTAGAGGAGCATGTGTATTTATGCATGATTACAATCAATAGGAGTAGGAGATTGGTTGCACAAGAGATAGAGGGCAGAACGCAGATGCTTTGAAGAGATCTTGCTAGCTTGCATTATTTTTTTCTTTATTTCTATTTTCTGATGTTACATTGTGATGAGTACATGTATAATTATAGAGAAACTAATTAATTAGGCCATTCTTTACATTGCTAGATAATTAAAGACTATCAATGCTATAATATATAAGAACCTATGTAGATTTTGTGGCGTCAATAACAAAAATATCCAAAATATATAAGAGGTACATTTTATTTGTTGTGCATAGGGGTGTCAATGGTACATTTTTAGTCGTTTACCCGACTTGTATCGTATTCGATAAGGCGGGTATGAATCAGGTTTTTTTTTTCGTTAGTTTATTGAGTATGGATATGAATAAAATTTTTTTTTCGTTAACCAAATGGATAAGGATATGGGTAATGATTATTTTGTACCCGTTACCCTATAGGGTAATTATAAAATCTAAATATATATTCAATTTAATTTTCAACCTACTTAAATATGTATTCGTGTTTTTGAATTTCTTCCTTTATAAAAAACAATTTAGTTGGAATTTATTGCACATTCATTTTTGTTTTTTATTAAAAATGTAATTACATATGTGTGAAATGAATGAGTTTTTTATTTTAATTTGTAAAATATAATAAAACTAATTATTATATTAGTAATATCCGTTATTCATCCGCTACCGTTTCGTTACCCGATAATATTAACGGGTAATAATAGAGTAAGGTAAGATTAATTTTTAATGAATATGAGTAGGATATGAGTAAAGTCAATTTTTAATAGGTATGGGTATGAAAATACCTCTACATTGACACCCCTAGTTGTGCATGTAGTCAAAATATAGTCCCTACATGCGTTCAGTCAATGAAGCAGTATTGTTTCAATTATCTTACAAAAAGCAAAAAACTATTGGAGATGCGGGGTATCGATCCCCGTACCTCTCGCATGCTAAGCGAGCGCTCTACCATCTGAGCTACATCCCCGAATTGATGTACAAGTTATTCAGTTTAATAATAATATAAAAATATATCATAATGTTATCATAGTCATGAGATAAAAGCAGGAAATCAAGACGTGCACGATCTCTCTTGTGTGTTTTAATTAGTAATTCTTTCTGGCCATTCAATATATATCTAGCTACTAGTTAATTTCTATTATCCCAATTCTATCCCGCGCGCGTGCTCTCCGTTATCTTCTTGAAAATTATTAACTACAATAAATGCTATCAAAATAAAAGTACATATAAGAAATCTTCATTCCACTTATAAATAAATTATAGATATTAATGTAGAAATTAAAATTTTAAATTGTACCTTTTGTGAAATAATTACTGATAACATACTAATAATTAATAATTTAGTAATCTTGCAAAAATTATCATATTATTTTTTATAAATATTTTTAAGTGCCAATTAAAATGTATTGCATGAACGGACATGAATTCGAATTAATAGAAAATTATTTTTTAAAATGATGTGTAAGATCGAAGATGCTGTAACAGAAGGATCTGATCACCGAATTTTTTTCCATAATAATAATGCACTTAGAAAAAATGATAATGTTTGTACCATATGTATAGTGATGTAAAACTGTGATGTGATGTAACTAATACATTGGCGTAACTTAATCAAATGACATGACTAACTTTTTTTAAATATAATATGATGCGATTAAAATGATGGAGGATCGATATTCATATCATGCTGATGGTAATATCAGATTTGGTCACATCGTGGCCTTATGTGACGTGACTAAAATTAATCTTCAGATCAAGATCCAACAGATATATATAATCATGTGTGTCTATATGTGATGTTTAGTAATACAACGTGTTCTTCCGCATATCTAAACGTAACCACGTATCATACTGTAACATGTCAAAGTTGATTCACATAACGTGACATAACTAATATTTCATCTGATAATAGTTATGTCACCCGATAGAAAACATCACACAGTATGTGAGTCATGTGTCGTTACATAGTGTAGCAGACCCATACTGTGAGATAGACTAATCCGATCATGCCGTAACTTTTTTTTCCTTTCATGTAGCAAACTTTTTATTTTTCTAAATAACAGGCCTCTGTAATACAGTGGGTCAAACTGGGCTTTTCGTTGGGTCATCCCAACTATCCTAATTGGGCCTACTTAATTCAGCCCTTTTGAGCTTCTACAAAAGCCCATATATACTGGGCTAATGGAACTAAGAAATTAAACATGAGAGCTCATTTTGCAACATAGCTATGAAGTCATAGCAGATTAAGGTAGTTTAGTTATGACTTATGAGGGCTAACTGTTTGAAGATGCATGTTCATTAACTGGACCCTCTGTACCAGTATTTTATTTTAATGACAAACTATGCCTACGGGCTTCAATCAAAAAATAAATAAAACAAAAAATAAGCAGAAATTAAATTAATCCATCAATAATTATAAATTTACAGTAGTCAATAGGACACATCATGCATCTGACTTTGCTTGCAGCTACACTTGCTGCCATTCCACTTCACAGTAATATATAACAATCAATATATTGATTTTTCTGATAATCAAATAATTAATAACCGAAAGATGGCGGGCAACTAATGACCTACGAAAAGCATGCCTCAGCCACCCTAATCAACCATCCATCCTTAGATAATTTAAACTTAATACACTGCATTTGCCAAATTTTATCATGTTAGCGGAATTGGATACTGCTGGAGAAAGTCTGGCCAAATTGCCAATTGGAATTGACAATATTAGGGAAGATCAGTGTCTGGCTGTCAGTAGATGTGGCGCGAAAGGAGAGGGATTGGCCATTGAGGAAAGCACTCGACTGCCAGTTTGCACCCCAATTCCGAGTCATCGGTAAATAGTTGGTTTTCGATCCCTTCACTGACATGGATCTGATTGACCCCGGTCCAGCAACATTTGTCACGAGGACCAACTCCCAGTAGTTGAACCCGTTTATCGTGAACCGCACTCCACCACTCTTTACACAAGGAACTCTGTATTCAGAACATCATGTGATTATTAGCCAAAGACAGAAAGGAGGTTGTGATTTGTTTATTTTCTCCATTTTCAATTAATTTGTATCTCATTTCTATTGTCAGAGGACCCATTTCACTAGGATAATATGGTTTGCTAGTTATCAATAATGGACAGCAGAATTTTACTCTTCTTAATTGTTCATATTTGTTAGGTGAAATGAAATATAATAGGAACATCTCGCTACTAGACCTTATTTGTCTATATGGGGATAAAATAATCACCTTTGATACATAATCGGAATAATACCGGCCTTATAAATTCCGATTTTCTCAAAGGCTGGTTGTGCCAGATCGAAGTGCTTTCGAGGAGGGTTGCACCACCCGCCAGCATCGCTACGCAATGCGTAGTTTGGTGGGCAGTAATTGGTGGCAGTGACAGTGATTGTTACGCCCTTTTTGCACCACTGCGGAACCAAATCATCACGGCATCTCAGCTGGTAGCACTCCCCACAACGAGCCCCGTTATTGAACAGTTGTGTACTCAGTGCGGCGGTATTGGTACCGTATCCTTGTGTATACAAGTTGCCATAGCCACAAGCCCCACCTGTATCCATCATAATATATGTTTTTTTTAAATTAAACAAATTGAGAATCTCTAAAACGAAATCAGACACCATATTTGCTTTCTTTTTCTTTTTATGAATCAAGCAACACTATGTATGTTTGAATTTTTTTTTTTTTCCAATTATACCCATTGTGCCCGCTGCATCACTTCCACCATAGAATGTCGCAAATGCCTTGCTCCATTTTGACGGTTGCAATCCGGAAACATGAATCGCCATAAAGTTCATGGCTAACAGAATTACACAAAATCTTGAGAACTCCATTTAATTTGTATTTCTGCTCTGTTTTTCTTTCTCTTGCTCTTTTTTCTCAGTATGGCCAATTTGATTTGATGAATTGGTTGGGTTTGTTAAGTGTGTAGGAATGGTAATACATGGAACAAACAATTGCATTTATATAGAAGGGAGAAATGTTATCATAAGAAGTGTAAACTTGAAGCAGCATGGATTGCATGTGAGATAAGCCTAAAGTTGCGGGGCCTATAATCAAAATCTACTCGCTTTAATTCTGCATTGCTTCAGTTGTTTGAAAGATTTCCATTTCCATGTTCGTCTCTCTATAAAAAATTGCATAATTTAGATACATTCCTTCATGTGTACCAAATCCATTATATTTTATTATTGATTAAAGATAGGACTAGGATATGCATTTTCTAGCTCGTAACTTGATTTGTTGTTCTCGTTGGTATAAATTGAAATTAGACTTCAACCGGGGTAGTTTAAATCGAAAGGAACAAAAAAGTAAAACAATTCTATATTTCTTCATCTGAATGTTTCTTATATGACGCATCTTGGTATGCAAGCTATTTATCCCTCAAGCTATAAGCCATTACAATGGTACGTAACTACGTACATAATAAACAAAATTAGTAAGATTTACAATTTATACAGGTCTTGGATAGGGGTGTCAATGGTACCTTTTTAGCCGTTTATCTGATCTGTATCGCATTCGATAAGGTGGGTATGGGTAAGTTTTTTTTTTTTCGTTAACCGAATGGATAAAGGTATGGGTAATGACTATTTTGTACCCGTTACCCTATAGGTAATTATAAAATCTAAATATATATTCAATTCGATTTCTAGCTCACCTAAATATATATTCATGTTTTTGAATTTTCTTGCTTTATAAAAAACAATTTAGTTGGAATTGATTGCACATTTTTTTTTATTTTTTTTATTAGAAAAGCAATTATATATGTGTGCAATGAATGAGTTTTTGATGTTTAATTTGTAAAATATAATAAAACTAATTATTATATTAGTATTATCCGTTATTCACCCACTACCGTTTCGTTACCCGATAATATTAACGGGTAAGGGTAGGATAGGGTAAGATCAACTTTTAATGGGTATGGGTAGGGCATGGGTAAAGTTAATTTTAATGAGTATGGATATGAAAATGTCTCCACCCGACCCGTACCGTACCCATTGACACCCCTAGTCTTGGAAACTAAAAGTTTCAGAATTAGTAAAAAATTTTTTTGCGGAATTAGCCTTGTTAAACTACTTGTAACAAGGAGAAAAAAAATGGACCAAACAAACGAATTGATACATTTCCCCACAAAAAGGATGCCGACTTGACGACTTGAAATAAATAAAACTGTGGTGATGTTGGATGGGTATCGGATTAAATTTGATCTGATGTCTGATTAGAACCGTTCAATAGACATTAAAGTTTGTGCCCACTTAATTTGCACAAATTTTTAAAGTTATTGCGTATTTTCTTGATGCGAATTAAACAGCTCTTATCCAACACCGGAATTTAAAGTTGTTGGCTCTTTATTAACTGCCCCATAAATTTTTAAAAAGATTCGAATTTTTCTTTTTATTAAAGTTAGTAACTTTAATATCTACTAATAATTTAAAACATATTTACAGCAAATAATTTTTTCTTAAACTACTCTAATCTTCTAATTCTACTTATATACACTCTTAATAACCTACTTATATAAACTCTAAATAGATTTGAATTTTATAGTTCTAGCTCTGCAATTGGGATTATTGTATACCTCAAGTCTCAAGGTCATTCGTCATCAGTCATTCCTCAACAATTGGGAATTATGTTGAATTATCTTCATATATATTGACATTAATTGTAATAAATATGACTGTTAGTAAACATTAACCACGGTGCTAATTGAATTCCTCCATAAATGTATAAAGGTTTAGTGAATTTATGATTTAATGTATGTGCTCTTTTAAGAGTGAGGCTATCGTTTACTGTCAAAGACAATACTCTCTGTATAAAAGGTCTTGGGAGTCACGTGTAATTAGGACCATTATATATTAATTTAATGGTGAATCTTGAATAAACTAACCTAAATTATAATTAAATGGTCGCGCGAGTCACGTATGGTCACGGCACGTTTAGGCACGGCGTGACTCACGCGACGTGATCATTCGTGTGCAGTGACCACCCTTCGATATTTTGATCATGACACGTGAAAAATTAACTTGATCACGGCACGACACGACACGACACAAGACCAAAATCACAGCGTGTTAATCACGGCACGGCCCGGCATGTTCTTTCTACTCTATCTTCCACCGTCAATTTTTTTTTTTTTAATTCAGCCCTACAAATTATTACACAAGAAGTACAAGAGAAATTTATATTAAACTACCTTGAGCCGTACTGTTCTATTTGGTAGACTAGGCACGCATGACCTAAACCTCTGTATCCAGATCTAAATGGGTATTAAAAGTCAAAGATAATTAAGAATTACTTATAGTAATAATGTCAACTGTAAATTAGATCTCAAGTTTAGGCCACACTTTCTGTGATTTGCAGTTGGGGAATAAATCTGGCTTAAAGTTACTTATGCAAAATTACAAAAATTCTTCATGTATTGCTTCTGAAAAATGAAATTAAACAAATCAATGATAGATATGTTTTCTATTATTTAAATTTATTTATTAAATATATCACAATTTTAATTTTGTTGGACCATACATAACATGATTTTAATATTTATTAAATAATTTAGCAATTCAAGTTTTTATATCATGTAACGGATATATAACCTATTTAAATAATTGAGAAAACATATACAGTTTTATTTTTTTTAATTTAATTGAGAAAAAGTTAGAGACGGTGTGAACTGAATTAATCAAAGTTTTGAGAAACCCAATATAGAAAAATATAAACTAAGCCGCCATTGTTGGCATGAAGGAATTGCTTAATGCTTATCCAAAATCTATTTTGCAATCCCGGGCAAACAATTGACTAAATTGAGAAGGTCAAGGTATGCATTTTAAAAATAATTTTTTTTCTGGAATTTCCCCTGCAATTAAGAGGGATTATAGTTTTTTATTTGCTTTGTAATTTAGGTCCAAAATAAATAAAAACATCCGAATCCACGATGGAAAAGGTTTTGTGGATGGAATTTGTTTACTTAGATGATCCGATTGGTATTGCATTTGTTAAGGGTCTGTTCGGCCAAACACTGTGCCCGTGGGAAAAAAAAAATTCACTCAGACTTTGCGAATTTCAGCTCACGCGCACATGTATGTATGATGTATTAAATCTGAGTACAAATAAAAATATTTTAAATTTATTAAATAAGAATACAAATAAGAACTAGCTATTATTAGTTTGTTAGATAATAGTAAGAGTTAATTCGCAACCTTAAATTAGTATACAATAACTTTTTAATTATTAATTTAATTATTTAATATTTATAATTATGGCAAGATTGTAGATTATATTTGCCTAAACTAATGAGATCCGCATACATAATTTTTTATGAATAGCGTGCACTATGCTCATCAAGAAATCTTGATGAGTATAACTTTAAAATCTTTCGGACTGGATTCAAACGGTGAATCCAAACGAAACTGATCTACTTTATGAGTAAAATTTTAAATTAATTTAGTACAAAGCCAAGCGGTAAAAAAATTTAATACATCATACATACATGTTGCATTTAAAGTACTATATTGATTGTTAGTTTGCTATTTATTTGGGATAAATAAAATACATTATTATTTTATACATTAATTATACGCAATCGTGGCATGTTGATCTTAACTAATATCGTAGAATTTAGGTTAAAGACTAATGTTCAAGGGAAGGTTTATCTTAACTTATAACAGTAGGATACATATAAAGATTAATGTTGAAGAAATAAAAAAAAAATGTATGAAGATATTATTTAATATTTTCTTCACCCAATTTGTACTTTTATTTTTTTTAACAATACTAAGAAATATGTACTTTTGTTATTCCTTTTCCCGAAATAATTACATCGTACTATATCGAGCATATAAAAAAAAACAATATTTTTAGTACAATATTTTAAACTTATTAAATAAGAATACAAATAAGAACTAGCTTTTATTAGTTTGTTAGATAATGGTAATAGTAAGAGTTAATTCTCAACCTTAAATTAGTCTACAATAACTTTTTAATTATTAATTTAATTATTTAATATTTATAATTATGGCAAGGTTGATTTATGCATTATTCATATATTTGTCTAAAATAATGAGACCCGCATACATAATTTTTTATTATATTTAGTGATATGTGAGTGGCTACTCTACTTACATAAGCATATGAGAACATATGCTTATAAGTTATTTTTGCATTTACAATGTCTAAATGGTCGATCTGAAGCGCTCAACATATTCTCCATATTAATACGTGTTTGGAAACGAAATTTTACATTTTTTGGAATTTTATTACTATTTGTTTAGAATTTTTCAAAATAGCATTTTTCAGATTTTTTTTATTATTTTTTTTACCATATTAAACCACTCTTTTGAAAAATTCTAGAAAAATAGTAAAAAAATTCAAAAAAATGTAAAATTTCGTTTCCAAACACTTATTAATATGGAGAACATGTTGAGCGCTTTAGATCGATCATTTGGACATTGAAAACGCAAAAATGACTTATAAACATATGCTCTCATATGCTTATGTAAGTAGAGTAGCCAACCTCGATATGATATTATATAAATGTGGCATTTTAAAGTACTAGATTGATTGTTAATTTGCTATTTATTTGGGATAAATTTAATACATTATTATTTTATTCATTAATTATTCACAATCTTTTGTGGCATGTTGATCTTAACAAATATCGTAGAATTTAGGTTAAGACTAATGTTCAAGGGAAGGTTCATCTTAACTTATAACAATAGGATACATATAAAGACTAATGTTCAAGGGAAGGTTCATCTTAACTTATAACAGTAGGATACATATAAAGACTAATGTTGAATAAATAAATAAAAAATGTATGAAGCTATTATTTAATATTTTCTTCACCCAATCTGTACTTTTATTTTTTTTTAACAATACTAAGAAGAGGATGGTT
Source organism: Carex parvula (assembly GCA_025461045.1). Lineage (NCBI taxonomy): Eukaryota > Viridiplantae > Streptophyta > Magnoliopsida > Poales > Cyperaceae > Carex > Carex parvula. Next base: position 458,484 of record JAJGRW010001388.1, on the reverse strand, counting down.
CAAATGCCTCTATTTTTCATGTCTTCACCATGCCTTTATTTTTAAAAACTTTAATAACTCAAAATTTAAAACTTATAAGTCAAAATAAAACCGTTGGATATGATCTACATCATTTTATCTATGCACGTGTAAAAAATTATGACATTTCAATTTTGTTTTGGTTGTCATCAAGAGCTTGTAAAAAACGTACTAATGTGGATAATTTTTAGACGTTAATTTTTCAACTTATTGATTCACATAAAAACAAAATAAAAAATGTGATAATTTTTTATGAGTACATAGATAAAATGATGTAGATCATATCTAATGGTTTTATTTTGACTTTTAAGTTTTAAATTTTGAGTTATTAAAGTTTTTAAAAATGGAGGCATTTGAACCCTCCTCAAGAAGAAATATGTACTTTTTTTTATTCGTTATTCCCGAAATAATTACCTTCCTAGTATATCATCGAGCATCTATAAAAAAAGCACAATATTTCTATTACAATATTTTAAACTTATTAAATAAGAACACAAATATGAACTAGCTTATATTAATTAGTTTGTTAGATAATAGTAAGAGTAAGAGTTAACTAAATTAGTGTCCAATAATTTTTTAATTTTTAATTATGGCAAGATTTATTAACTGATTTTTTATTAATAAGAAAATTAAAAAAATTTCGAGAAAGGTGAACGATTTCAGAAAATTTCGAAATCTAAGAAGACTATTATGGTTTATAACGTCCATGAGACATTATAAACAATAATGTCCAGATAATCTAACCAATCCAACCACTAATCTCCCCAACATCGCTAATTAAAAAATACCTGAACATTATGGTCCATAACGTCAAGCAATGTAGCATTTTTGTTTGTTTTTATTTTTTATTTTTGTTTATTTCATTTCACATATTGTAGGATGAAAATATGAAGTTGTGAAGTTTGTTTTTTACAATTGGCATTTGAGGTAACTCAAAAATATGAAGCTGAATTGTAAATTAGTATTTGAGACCAAAAAAAAAAAAGAATTCTTTAGTTTTTTCTAGTTTTAAATTCAAGTTTTTTGTATTGTAAATAAATAAAAAGTTGTACATGTATTAAAATCTATAGAGTACATACACTCTCTGTTTGAAATGCAATACAATGAAAAAAATAGTTGTATTTGTATTAAAATCTATAGAATTCATTTGTCTGATATGAAACCAAAACAAAAACAAAAAATTGCTACAATGCTGCACGTTATGGACCATAACTAGTTAGATTATTTGGACGTAATAAACTATAATAGTCTCCTTAGATTTCAAAACTTCCTGAAATCATTCATCTTTCTCGATATTTTTTATTTATCTTCCTATTAATAAAAAATCGGCAAGATTTAATATTTATAATTATGGCAAGATTGATTTATGCAATATTCATATTTTTGTTTAATAAATAGATTATATTTGTCTAACTAATGAAACCCGCATACATATTTTTTTATTATAATATTTTATGATATATTGATTATAAATTTGCTATTATTTGGGATAAATTAAACACATTATTATTTTATTCATTAATTATTCACAATCTTGTGTGGCATGTTGATCTTCACTAATATCGTAGAATTTAGGTAATTAAAGACTAATGTTTAAAGGAAGGTTCATCTTAACTTATAACAGTAGGATACATGTAAAGACTAATGTTGAAGAAATAAAAAAGATATAGATGATAAGATGAAGCTATTATTTAATATTATCTTCACCCAATCTGCCGACATTTTTATTAATATCCAAAGTTTAATAGAAATTAATTAATATACCCAGATCCGCACAGAAGTTATAAAAATATCCGTACCGACCATTTTTTAGCCGGTACCCAATTTAATTCATTACCGGCCGAAAAATGGCCGGTACCCAATATATATATACATATATATATTTTTAGGATGAGCATAGCATAGTTGACTAGAAGAAAAAGTCGTAGGAAACTCGGATTGAAGTTTGCATTCGGTTTGGCTAAGATCAAACAAATGCATTTGGTTTGGATGCGTGTGTTACATCGGTTGCATGTATCGGTGCATCATCGATGTTTTTGCAATGAAACATCGATGTTTTATTAGCCGGGTAGTGCTAAAAAAACATCGGTGCGTCGCTGATGTTTTATGAAACATCAATGTTTTATTAGACTTAGCATTGGCAATTAAGCATGGTAGTGCTAAAAATTATTTTATTTGAGATAAATTTAATACATTATTATTTTATTCATTAATTATTCGCAATCTTCTATGGCATCAAATATCGTAGAATTTAGGTTAAGACTAATGTTCAAGGGAAGGTTCATCTTAACTTATAACAGTAGGATACATATAAAGACTAATGTTGAAGAAATAAAAAGATATAGATGATAAGATGAAGATATTATTTAATATTATCTTCACCCAATCTGTACTCTTTTTTTTACCAACACTAAGAAATATGTACTTTTGTTATTCTTTTTTCCCGAAATAATATCGACCACTCAAAAAAAAAAAATTTAGTACAATATTTTACCACTTTTGTTATTTCTTTCACCTAGTTAGGCTTCAAACATTGTGTTCATTATGAAAAAAAGTTTTACAATATTGTTCCAAAAATTAATTTATTGATGATTACCTTAAAATTTCATACTTTAAACCTTTTCTAACAAAAACTGAGTAATTGACATACCAGTTGTTCATAAAATAATAATATTAAGAACCAGCTTTTAGTCTAATGACTAAGATAATATGCTATGCATAAGAAGTCGTATGTTTAAATTCGGGTGAATTTTTTTTTTTTTATATATTGAAAATTGAGTGACTTAAACCTCATTTTTTTTAAAGGTCACTTTTAATAAGACTATAAAAAATTCATATCTTGTATATACAAACTCTCTTTCATCATCATAGATGTACATTTAATGCGGAATATTTTGTACTATCTTTTAATCAGTAAAATATAAAGATATCTTTTTATAAGATAGGATATACTAGATGTCTGTTAGAAGACTTGAGAGTAGGTCCGATGCCCATCAGACCTACTTTGATTCGATAGGCTCAATCATCGTCCGATTTGCTTTAATATGTGTGCACTCTGCTTCAAAATTCGTGCATGTCTACTTCAATTTTTGTGCGCACATATCTAAAAGTCTATTGGACAGTCTTGGAACTCATTGGATCCAAAAATAAGTCCGATAGGCATCGGACCTACTCCGTTCTCGTGTTAGAATCAGTGCAATATTAACATTTAGTAATTAATGGGTGTTGACAAAGATAAAATTATAGAAAAGTGAATCTTCCCCGAGATGATTACCGTAAAATTTGTACTTTTGAAAGATCAATTGGTGATTACCAACTGATAAATTCATTAAATGAAAAAGAAAATCAGCATAATTGAATATGCATCTGTGACAGACTTGTATAAAAGGAGAACGGAGTAAGTCCGATGCCCATCGGACCTACTTTTAGGTTCAACGAGCAAGATGACCGTCTGATCTAATTTAAGATTCGTGTGCACGAAAATTGAAACAAACACGCACGAATTTTAAAGCATCATGCACGAAACTTAAAGCAAATCGACGGTGATTAAACCCATCGAACCAAAGATGTTCGTATCAGAACTATAATGTATGTACACCAACATATCAAATAAAAGAATGACAATTACAATTTAGGAGCAGATCAATTAATCGAACAAACCAACCGGTAAACCCATCATGAAGAGACATATCAAGATGTTCAATACGTTTGAGGCACTGGCATGTGGGGCCCACGAATTCAGTGGTGCCATAGTAGGAGATAAGGAGTTTGGGCTTTCTGGTTTTATAGTACCGTTCTTGAAAGAACCATAACCTGTCAAAGTACAAATAATTTGCATTACCAAGATTTGAATCCGAAATGGTACAATTACATTGACTTTATAAGGCCCAGCTTTCTGGTTCTAATGCAGTAATGCTCACTTTTTTTTGGTTGCAAGAACAGAGAGTTTGGTTTTAGGCTCAGTTTTTAAATACCAGCGGTACAGGCCTTGTACAGTTCTGGTTCTTTTCTCACATCTCCATTGCAATTCACAAGTGATGTAGAGCTGCTGTGCACCTCCAAATTGTGAATGCATCCATGATGATGATGGCGGAGATTATTGCATGCTTTTGCTTCTAGGGTTTGTAGGGATGGCAAAATTTAGCTCTACCAGTTTACTCTGAGCAAGATTTCCAAAAACACAACAATTTTTCCATACATTCTCTCTTTAATTGACATCTAAGTGTATTTGGATTACAGAAAAGTATTTTACAAAATGTTCGATTGATACTTTCAATAATTTGGTTTAATTCTGAAATGCCAATGATAATGAGTTGACCATATGAACTATTGCAACTACAACTATTTTTTGGCATAGGAAAGCACAAAATCTCCCTAATGTAAATATTAGAGGTAATTAAGCTCTTTCGGAAATATCATGTTTGCCTTCTGTAATTCTTGAGGTAAGTACTCAGTGCCAGTACATTACTACCAAGTGATAAAACAGAATTCACTGCAGTGATCTGACTATGACAACAAAAAAGGTCACTTTTTTTTTTAACATGTAGTTCCATTTCTTTGGTTGGATTCTGAGAGATGAGAAACTTACAATCAGCCTCTTGCCAACCCAAGACTAGCTTCTCTCGGTCATAGACGACGTTTAGGCCCGTCATAGCAATGGCTGCATTTAAATTAAAATTACAGAAAGCATTACTTAACATTATTTAATTTTTTTTTCCTTCATTTGAGAGTCCAAACTCCAAAAGCCACCAATATATGAACTAAATTCTAGTTCAAAAATTTGAGAAATTATATTCTCTACATTCGCTCCTGATGTGCAAGTCATATCATAGAAATTTTATCGAAATTAAGTCATTTTACCTCCAATTACATTCCCATCAGTGCTCTGAACCACTGCTAAGCAGTATCCAACTTGATTTGAGTTCTGCAAATGAAGTATGAAATTGATTAAAATTTTAATTTCTTACTTTTGTTTTCCTAGCAGAGTTTACATTCTCAGGTTACAGAAATTGAAACATCATGTATTTGGTCCAACATAATATACTCAATGCATCATAGATGAATAGTTATGGACAATGAAATGGGGGGAATAAATTAATATTTGGTAGTACCAGTCTGTAACAACTCAAGTCATGGCCGGGTTCCGTACCAATTATGATCATGTTAAACTTCCAAATGCATAAACTAGCTCATCAAAACAAGGTAATTAATCCTAATCACACTACTGTTAAATTTTCTTCCTTGTTCTTTATTTACCTCATCAGACAATCCAACTATAGGTACTAGCATAGGAAATTGGCTCCCGCCTTTTGTTGTAAATCTCACAGACGGATGTGCATTATTCTTTTTAAAATTACTGCATAAAGCAAGGAGAGGTAATTATCTGTTCTATCTTGAATGGAAAACATACAATTATCCAACAAAATAGAACACTTTCAATAAAATGAGTCAAAATCTCACAAAGGAAAATTCATTTCCTAAATCGCAGAGGACACTAGTTTCGATGAAAAAGTAAATTTGATCGAGGAGGTAGTCGTGCAATACAATGTCAATAATTTTCATGCTTAAATGAAGTAAGTCTTTTTGTTATATTTGCTTCCAAAACTATATATTAATGCATTTGAATTAATTTGAGCTTAATTAGTTTTGCACAAACTTACCTCTCATAACAATAATCTAATGGAATATCAGAATCGTTAATCCTTCTGTCCTCAACCTGTGAAGAAAACTACAAAAATAATACAAATTAAGGAGAAACTTAGTCTTGTATAAAATATAAATGTAAAACTGTATTTCCACTTGCAATTGAAGAAGCCTTTTGCAACTTACAGCAGCAGTGAATTGAGTGTATAATGGGTCTTCTAGTAATGCGAAATTAGTACCGGAGTCAACTAGTATAGTGAATTCTGCTTTGATAGTTTTATTTCCCACTACCATTTCCGTTATATTGATGTTGTAGTATGGACTGAAATGAATAAAATTAATACCAATGGAGTTAACAAAGTATAATTGTAGTTAAATAAAAAGAACATTGGTTTTGGATTCACCACAATCCAGTGTAGAAACTTAAGATAAGATTCAATTGTAAGCACAAGTATAGGCCGAAGAAAAAGAAGAAAAAAAAGCTATTGATCATTTTTACGAAATTGCAGCATTCCATATATTATAGACATATAATATTTACCTGAAATTATTGGAACAGTATGAAACTGTCACTGTTGCTATGATCACTGGTCAATTTTTTTGTTTACATGCAAGACAAAAAAAAATACATGTATTTCTAGAAGACTTACAGTCCGTTCTGGACAACAAGTGGTGTTTCATTTTGGCCAGGGTTGCCTTTGTCCCCAAATTTAAGCCTCCCGTTACCGTCCTCTCCAAAGCACATTGAAAAGGAGTCCGAAATTATTCCTTTCTTTGCTAGCATTGTAGGAACTGCGAAACTATCTAACCCGAGACCCATTAGGCCATTGGGTGCGTCACGTAAGAAAGCACCGGTCTGAACCTTACCACAACTGGATAATTTACATAAGAATTAATGCATGATCAAATCTTTCCAACTATGCCTTTCAAGTATTTGATTATCTCTATTGTTTGAATAGAATCATCATAATTATAAGCAAAGCATTTTTACAAATTGTATAACCATTTAAAAAATAATGTCAAAGATATTTTTGTTAAGATCAAAACTTACCCAAATACAACAGGAAGTTGGATGATATCCTGAGTATTGCGCTCGTTCATGAATGACAAGACATCTTGCATCAAAATGCCTGAAGAGGAAGTATCGGCCATTGCATACTGTGCCAAGTACGTACAGTCACCGGTGCTGTTGAGACACACATTTCTGAAGCGTTTATCGCACTGACTGCTGGAACAAGTGACTGTTTTGCTGGTCGAAGATGCGTTTGGCATATAGTTGTTGAACTTAAATTTCTGCTTGAATTTATCCCGTTAGTCAAATATACATAAGATCTACCAATGCATAGATATGTACATCGATTTAAGGGTGACAATGGGTTGGATCAGGTCAGTGTGGAGTCAGCCTGTGTTTTTTTTTTAGCTTAATAACAAATTCTATTAAAGTTTATGGATAAGCTTAATGAATCAGGTCTCACCTGCTAGTGGCTTAAGAATTGCCATCCCTAACATGAGCATAGAGTTTAGAAAATCATGTACAAAATCTCACAAATATAATTTGAATTTATAAGTTCCAAAATAAGGACTAAAGGAATTATGTAGGTGATAAAAGTCAAACCTGATCAAAATCCCAAGTGTCCATAATTCTAGTTAATTATTATCATTAATTTTCTCACAACTGAAACAAACTTACAAAGTAGCTGATATATAAATACCAAAATCTCGATAAAACGTTAAATATTTATATCGGAGTGGTGATCAGAAACTAACATACTCCATATGAAGGCGAGGTATTTGGAGCACATTGACGACAGTTGCATGGCACCCAAAAGAGATAACTTCCGGTATCCAGCATCACCAAAAATTTCTGACTCGGCGTCCCCATTTCAACAAATGCATAGTGCAATCTTCCAAATTATACCAAAGAAAATTCAGAACATAGTCATTCAGAAAATTATGTCATCCACTCTTTTTTGAAAAAAAAGAATCTGATTGATAGTATGCGACATAATAGTAAATAAATAATTTCACTTACAAATTAAGATACTGAATGGTCATGTTGCCTTCATTAGCAAAGGAGTAAAGGTCGCCTTGAGCAAGAAATCGACCACGGTGCCGGTGCAGATCATGATTGATAAGAATTTTGTAATATTCAGCAGTTCCACGTGGCACATCCTCCTTACGCCATGTGGCAGGCAAACCATGGGACTCTTGCCATTGCCTTACCGTGTCAGAAAAATGGTGGTGGAATTGGAGGCTTAGTTTACTACTAACAGCTATGGCATGAAAGAATGTTACAAATATGGAGAGGACAAAAAGAGAAAAATGGGAAGTTGCCATAATATTTGGCTTCTGAGAATTAAGAGAAGGAATGGATGATCATGAGCGGTAGATAACATAGCCATAAACATGAGGTGACTTTGAAATGGTCAAGAGAGAGAGAGATTGAGAGAGAAAGATTAAAAAGATACATATATGGCTAGTAGGTAGAATGAACAAGGGGTTTTGTCAATCTGTGTAGCGGGTTATTGAACTATATGTATATGGTACATCAGTACATTCATTTGGAGAGATTGCATGTCGCTTGGTGTAAATCTGCTACATGCAAATATGTAATATAATACTGTGAGATATAAAAAGTTTCGGACATTTATGATTCGGAAAATCCTTGTGGTATTGTTAGTTGAGGATGTTAGCTAGTGGATGATTAGGAGGTTACAGTTTTTCAAAGAAGATTGTAGTATTTTAATGCTTTTGGATTTATATATTATTTGACCATAGTTTAGGGAATAAGAATATACCAGCAACTCTAAAATGATTGGATAATAAAGAACTTTGATATCTATAGTTGGTACCATACAAGATGAGATTCCGTATTAAATATTCATTTGATGCTCAGAATTGAAAACAGAATGCAATTAATTGAATTGCCCAGCACTAATGTCATCTTAATTATGTTCTGAAATAACGATTAAAATTACTTAAAACACTCGGAAAATTATATTAATTATATAATGAAAAATAAAATAACCCCAAAATACAACCATTCGAAAAATAACCAGACTTAACTTACATGCACCTTACTTTGCTTGGCACAAAATGTTTGGGAGGCTAGAATCAGAATTGACAACATCTATTGTCAGAAACATTCCTTAGTTTGGAGTCGAAAAACATTCAATCGAACAATAGACCTAGAAATTTGATCCTAGAAACGTACCATCATGATAGTAAAACATAACTACCATGGAAGGAAAAATCGGAATCGGAATCGGGATCGGCACCGTCCGATTCCGATCCGGATCGGAAAAATCAGTCGCAATCGGCCAAATCGGATCGGAAAATCGGACTTTTTTGTCAGAAGCTTGTTTTACACTAAAAAAATAGAAAAAAATTGATAAAAAAATAATTTGTCAACAATTTCTATTTAGACAAATAATTATAATCAAATAATTCACTAATACAATATAATACAAACATTACAATTAAGTATGGTGTGGTACAAATTACAATTTTTATATATCCATGAGTTATGTTTTCTAATAACAAAGGTTGTATGGTGTGGTTGTAGTTGGCTTGTTTGCTTAACAAGAGGTCTTAAGTTCGATTCACGCAGAGGATAAAAAATTTAGAGTGTGTTTAATTTGCGTTTCGGCCGAAATTAACTGGAATCGGACTGTTTCAGTAGAATAGGTCTATTTCTGCCAAAATTTAACTGGAATCAGACCGGAACGGCAGAAATTTGACTGGAATTAGATCGGAACGGCCGAAATTTTACTGGAATTGGACCAGAACGTCCGAAATTGGACGAAATCTACACTAACCGCGTAACTCAGCTTGAAATCGGATCGGTACAGTCCGATTCCGCTCTGGAACGGCTGATTTTTCCTTCTGTGATAACTACAACATGATCCAACGCCAGAACACACATTGTTTTCCTTTTCTTTTCTTTTTTTTTTGGTTCGTTAAAATTGAAGCTTAATTACTATGTTGATCAATTGCTTTGAAATGGATATCTTAAGAGGATGAAAGAATTTGACTATCAATTAACCACAAAAAAGGATTAAAAATGAATTTAATGGGTATATTTTTGAAATTATGAAGAAAAAAAGTGAAAACTAGATATTAAAGGAACTAAAAATTTGATTAATTAGTTAAAAAAAAAAAACAGGATCTGATCAATATATATTATCCAATGTATCTGCATACATAACACCAAAAAAGGATATCCAAACATACTCAAAGATCAAACAAATAATAACTCACAGAAGCAGAATAGTGTGCCCCATATTATAGTGCAATCGAAATGTCACAAAAAAAAAAAAATCTGATTATCAAGAATACATCACAAGCAGCATGGGGACAGTAACTTATCACCAGCACAAGCAAATCTGATTTACAAAATCATTAATCAATAAAATGGAAGCCACATAAGGGTGATCGAAAGAAGAGATGTTACGACACTTATTACGGTAGACGGTCCAACAGTATGGGCCCATGATTTACTTGGAACTGATATTACAGGTGACGGAGCTGGAGGAGGAACAGGTGTGCTTGGAGCAGGAGGAGGAGCAGGTTTATTGGTATTGTCGGAACCAGAGCCTGTCATTATATATATTAAAGTAGTTAAGATTTTTAAGTTGTACAAAGCTAAGCTTCAAGTATTTCAAATCATTGTATATCAAGAAAAAAGCTTTCGCTTCTGTGGGGATCGATACTTACAGTTGTAGGGTTGCCAACCTAAGACCCCTCTCTCTCTATCAAAGACGATCCGGTTGCCAACTAGGAAGTTCTCTGCATTAAAATAAAGTAGATAAATATATAACCAAAGCTAATTAGAACAGGATATATTTTTAAAATTTCTTTACCTCCGATTATATTGAATCTGGAACGTACAATGGCCAAGCAATAAGCAACCAGTTTCTTGGTATTCTGATTTTATTCATGACAGGAGTATCAATCAGTTATATGGTATGGACAACATGATTGTATATGGTAATGCATGACATATAAAGAATGAAGTTCTCTCCATGTACCTGATCACCAAGAAAAATAAGAGGATCAAGTGCCCGAAAGCTGCTTCCACCTTTGGTCGTGAAGCTAACAGGAGGCACTCCATTTATAGTTTGATTCGCACTGAAATATGTTGTAGTATTGTTTCCTCACTTTTTCCGTCCGTATAAAATATGTTGACTTTTTTTTTTCAATTTTGTACTATAAAAATGAACTGTTTTGCCTATCGAGGATTTTCAAATACAGACATCTATCCCTTTTTATATTCATTAGAATAAAGCAAGGTGCTTTGTGTCAAGATTTTCTTATAACCAAATCTATCCAAATTTGCAAATTTCATTAGCAGCTACTCCCAGCCATTATCTTTTCTTGCAACAAGGAGAAACTCAATATCACCAGAATTTAAAGTTAAAGAACATTTTTGTACTTTCAGAATGAGAAAATGGATCTGAATTAGGTACAACCAGTGATAGAACTAAGATGATACCAGAATTACAAAATTGTTCTATATTTTCTAGATATTTGATACTCAGAAGAGCTCTCCCTCGTTAATTGATTTCACTAAACAAATTCTCTCCCTCTGCAACTGGTATACTATTTTTGTTATTTTATTTTTTGAAACAAGTAGCAAGACATTACCTGTTTCTTAACAAAACAACCAGAATTACCATGTTGCTGATCATCAATAAAACGCAAAAGAACACACCGCCCCCCCCCCCCCCCCCCAAACCACAGTAGGCTTATAGGTAATGCTACTGATCTATAACTAATTCTATTGCTTTTCATTTTCTGAGGACAATTACCTTATCTTAAAACAGTATTCGAAAGGACTGCCTTTAATTTGTATCCGCTGTTCTGAAACATTGGCAGAGAACTAGTAATAAAAAAAAACTATTAGAAATAAAGTCAATCTTAAATTCTCAATAGTTGTAAATATGTCACTAGATGAAATGCAATACTAAAGAGTTACGCTGGTTCCAAGCTTCATATAAACATCATCAGTAAATCCTGAGAATGAATTGCCTGAGTCGACAATAGCAGTGAAAGACATATTGCTGACTACGCTCCCTACTGCAACTCCCGTTAAACTGATGTTGTAGAATGAACTGGGAAAGTAACAACAAAATGCATGTGCATATGTAACAAATCATAAAAAAAAATTTCATCTCTTTAGTAATTAACACAATATTCTTGCTTGACTCCATAATTTGCCAGATGAACAAAAGAAAGAGATGAGGGGGGAAAGTAACATACTTGGCATCATTGTTAAGTTTAGTTTCAAATTGGTCAGCACTGCCTTTGTCCCCGAAATTAAGCCGGCCATCACCATCCACCCCAAAGCACATGGAAAAGGAGTCCGAGATTAACCCACTGTTTGCTATCATTGAAGGAACTGATATCTTACTAAATCCTAAACCCATTAGCCCATTTGGTGGCCCACCGTTGAGAAAATCGCCCGTCTGAACCTCTCCACAGCTGATAAATTTAAAATTTGATACACTAATTAGTTATTTTGAATAATTCTCAATGACAGCTATCTCCATCTATAAAGACTTAAGTTACAACATAGAAGTTAGAACAACACCAAATTCCTAATGTCCTCAAGAAGACTTCAAAAAATCATTTGCAAACAATTTAATTAACAAAGACTTACTTGCCTGTGGTTATTAGGAGCCTAAAAGAACATATTAATATGAATAGTAGTAGATTCACTGATGGATTATGTTTGGATTATTAGCATACCCAAATACAATAGAGAGCTTGACAAGTTCTGAAGTTACATCCTGCTTAATCAAGTAAAGATCATCCTGAATTAGTGTCCCAGAGGAGGAAGTGTTAGCGGCTCCATATTTGATTGTGTAAGTACAATCTGCAGATTGATTGGTGCATTGTAATCTGGAGGGGGTGAAGCATTGGTTGCTACTGCATGATATCTTCTTGCTTGTTGTAGATGCGCTAGGCTCGTAGTTGCTAAAAACAAAGTTCTGTGAAAGTTTATTTAGGACATAATAAGCCACATGCAACATTTTTTTTTTTCACAATGACAATTAAACCAACTTAAAAGAAAACAAGTTTGCCATTACTTCATTAGTATAAAGTAAATTTGATTAGCATGAAGAAAAATAAGAAAAGTAGACAACAAGTACCAAATTGTTAACATAAACTTATTTCAAATTGTAATGCAACATTATTAGGACTTCATTAGTATAAACTAAATTTGATTAGCATGAAGAAAACAAGTACCAAATTGTTAACATAAACTAATTTCAAATTGTTATGCAAAGTCGATAAATAAACATACTTCGTATGAGGGGTCCGAATTAGGAGCACATTGTTTGCAGTTGCAAGGCACCCAAAACAGAGGGCTGCCCGTGTCAAGTGCCACCAAGAACGTTTGGTTTAGCGTCCCAAGATTCACCAAAGTATAGTGCAAGCTTTTATTGTTATGAAACAAGCATTAAAAAGGAAATACAAAAAAATACTTCATCATTCAGCTGTTTATAAGTAGATAGGCGAAAATTTCATATGTAAAACTGTCATGTTAATTTTTGCACTTTAATTAGGAATAAACTAAGTAAAATTAAACAGAGGTACACAAGTTACCATTTAAAAATGATACTTTATCGGTCAATGATGCTCAGGATCAAGAATATGTTCTGTTTCCAAAAAAGAAAATGGTATTTCTCTAGTAAAATAATATAACTGTTGTCCTTTTGTTAATTTGACAATTTAACAAATTTTTCATTTTCAAAACTGACCAAGTAATTTCAAGTACATTAATGATTCTGGTAGAAGCTATTGATCTCTACAACCTGAAATAAGGATCTAGAGCAAAGCAACAAAGCTAACAACTTAATCACATACTTGCCAATATACTCAATGGTCTTATTTCCTCTGGCGAAAGCGTAGAGGTCACCCTCAGCCAAGGAACGGTCACGGTGTCTGTGGATGTCATACTTGAGAAGTCTCTGGTAGTACTCTACAGAGCCACGTGACACTTCCTCTGGACTCCAAGCTGGCAGCAACCCTCGAGAGTCAGTCCATTCCCGCACCTTGTCGGAGAAGCGATGGTGAAAGTCCAGGCCTAGCTTGTTTCCATAGCAAGAGGTCAGAGCCGTTGTTAATAAGAGGAGGAGAGAAACAGAGGAATAGGCCATGGGGTCCCAAGAAGGAAATAAGGGTTCCGATGTGGAGAAATGCAGAGAGAGCAGAGCGCCATTTATTTAAGATGAGATGGAACGGGTCAGAGAAGCTTGGTAGAGTCGACGATTGAGAGAGAGAGGGAGGGGAATTCGTTTCCCCTGTTTTGGGTCGAAGACTCGGGTCAATACCAAAAAATTTGTATACAAGTCAACAGAGGAAGATAAGGACCTCTTCTGAGGAGTGTATAATAGTCTAATGTCAAACATTTTTTTTCATTTGTTATCAAATTATTTATTTTTGTATCTGTTAATATTAATTATTATTTGTACGCACGTCGTCTATTGGATGAGACTTAGTGATCATTTACTTTTTTTTGGCCATTTGTTGCTCAAAAGTTATATCAAACTAATATTTAATTTAAAGAAATAATAACATACTTCATCAAACAAACAAATAAAAAAGAATTTCTCATCATAATAAGTGCTTTTTTGTGTCTGGAGAATGAAAAATAAGATTTATCTTTCTGATATACAGTTAAAATCTGAGTAAAATTAGCTAATTAATTAAGAGAGTTTGGTGAGCACAACTCTAAACAAATCTATGAATTGGCTTTAAACAACAAATTTAAACTGTTGAAGCTGATCTACTTAATGATTGATGTGTGTACATGCAAAATTTTGAAATTTTCGAATTCATTTAGTACAAAGTCAAGCGGTCAAAAAATAAAGTTTTATAAATTATATTTTTAATGTATTCATTTTTCATCATTTTTCTTACCGCTTGACTTTATATCAAATAAATTCAAAATTTCAAAATTTTGCATGTACACACATCACTCATAAAGTATATCAGTTTTAACGGTTTGGATTTATCATTGAAGTCAATCCGATAAATTTTTGAAGTTGTGTTCACTAAAACCTTTCAATGAACCCATCACATGCTAGCTTTGCTCGTTAAAATCTATTTGAAACATAATTTTAATAACTTTGGTGTAATATGGACTGGAGAGATATGTAGAGGATGCTATCAAGTAGAGTGGAAAAAACGTGTCGTGCCGTGACCAAGTTAATTTTTCACATGCCGTGCCGTGCCACGACCAAAATGTCAAAGGGTGGTCACGGCACGCAAATGGTCACGCCACGTGAGTCACGCCGTGCCTAAACGTGTCGTGACCATTTAATCATAATTTATGTTAGTTTATTCAAGATTCACCATTAAATCAATATTTAATGGTCCTAATTACACGTGACTCGCGTGACTATGTGACGTACCGTGTCGTGACTAAATCTTTCACGTACCGTGTTGTGCCGTGTCAAAGTTTCAAAAAATAAGCACGGCACAGCACACGCGAGTCATGACACGTAACTGACACACAACAGGAGAATTCGTTTCCCCTGTTTTGGGTCGAAGACTCGGATCAATACCAAAAAATTTGTATAGAAATCAACAGAGGAAGATCATGACCTCTTCTGAGGTGTGTATAATAGTATAATGTCAAACATTTTTTTTTTCATTTGTTATCTAATTATTTATTTTTGTATCTGTTAATATTAATTATTATTTGTACGCACGTCGTCTATTGGATGAGACTTAGTGATCATTTATTTTGTTTTGGCTATTTGTTGCTCAAAATTTATATCAAAACTAATATTTATTTAAAGAAATAATAACATACTTTATCAAACAAACAAACAAAAAAGAATTTCTCATCATAATAAGTGCTTTTTGTGTCTGGAGAATGAAAAATAAGATTTATCTTTCTGATATACAGTTAAAATCTGAGTAAAGTTAGCTAATTAAGAGGATTCGGTAAGCACAACTCTAAAAAAATCTACAAATTGGTTTTAAACGACAAATCTAAACTGTTGAAGCTGATCTACTTAATGAGTGATGTGTATACATGCAAAATTTTGAAATTTTTGAATTCATTTAGTACAAAGTCAAACCATAAAAAAAATGAAGTTTTATAAATTATATTTTTAATGCATTCATTTTTAATCATTTTTCTTACCGCTTGACTTTATACTAAATAATTTCAAAATTTCAAAATTTTGCATGTACACGCATCACTCATAAAGTATATCAATTTCAATAGTTTGGATTTATCATTTGAATTCAATCCGATAAATTTTTGAAGTTATGTTTACTAAAACCTTTAAGTGAACCTAGAGTAGGAAAAATGGCACGGCGGAGCCGTCTCCGTCATGGAACGACTCGGCACGCGTGTTAGTTACGTGTCGTGACTCGCGTGTCCTGTGACGTGACCATTCGTGTGCTGTGCTCATCTTTTGAAACTTTAGCACGGCATGGTACGGCACGTGAAAGATTTAGTCACGGCACGGCACGACACGTAGTCACACGAGTCATATGTAATTAGGACCATTAAATATTGATTTAATGGTGAATCTTGAATAAACTAATCTAAATTATGATTAAATGGTCATGCGAGTCACGTATGGTCACGGCATGTTTAGGCACGGCGTGACTCACGTGGCGTGACCATTCGCGTGCCATGACCACCCTTTGACATTTCGATCATGGCATGGCACGGCACGTGAAAAATTAACTTGGTCACGACACGGCACTGCATGGCACGTTTTTTCCACTCTAAGTGAACCCATCACATGCTAGCTTTGCTCGTTAAAATATATTTCAAACATAATTTTAATAACTTTGGTGTAATATGGACTGGAGAGATATGTGGAGGATGCTATCAAGTCACAACCGAGTAAACGACTGCTGTTTGACTTGGATGTCATTCCTATCTAAAGCATGCATACATTCTCAGGATAGCTTGCCTTGTGACTTGAGGGAAACTGCATTGGTACCGATGCTGATGGCTGGATGAGGAAAGCGGTTGTGATGGATTTCAGATTTTTAGTTGCCAACTAATTGTTAAATTTTCTTTTATTCTGTTGGGTTGTAAAAAATTGTCAGATTGTTGTTGCTATAATAGTAAAACAAAGGTAATGAAAAGCTAGAGACTAGGTGTGAAAAGTTAGTGAAATTTTTTTGGGTGTAGAGCAGTGTTGTAAAAAAACGGTCTAGTCGGCCGATTAAACGGCCGATTAATCGGAAACGGCGGCCTAACCGTCATGAACACTCTTAACGGAGGCATGTTAGCGGATGAAAACGATTAATCAGCTGTTTTTCCGATTAATCGGCCGTTTTTTCCGATTAATCGGCCGTTTTTTCCAATTAATCGGCCGTTTTTTTCCGTTTATTCCCGTTTATTCCCGTTTATTCCCGTTTATTCCAGTGAATATTTATTTTCACATTTTTTTTTCTTTGATAGTGTGTGATAATAAGGTTTATAAATCTTATATTGTAGTTTTGTTTATGCTTGGATATACATTCAATATTTTTTTTATATATTTTTTCTTCTTACTTACTTTGAAATTGATTAATTCTTCTATTATTTATATACTATATAATTTTCTTGCTTACTGATGTAATTTTTTCGATTAGTACGACGTGTTCATTTATGTAATTAAGTTGTTATCATAAACTAATTTTAATGATTTTATGTTGGAATGTTTAATTTCTTTCAAATAATATGTTATTAGTATTTGAAAATGCTTAATTCTTAATTTTATTTTTTCATTAAATAAATGTGTTACTTAACATGTAAAATGATTATGTGTTAAGAATAAATAAGCGTAGTGTCATGTTATAATAATAAAACTAAGTTAAATTAAGTTTATTTGATAAGTTTAATGAGTTAAATAAATTATTTTTAATAAATTATGATATATATACATAAATTTAATAAAAACGTTAAATTGTCCGCATAATTCCGATTAATCGGCCGCATACCGATTAATCACTTATCGGTACTCTATCCGTCCGACGACCGAATACCGTTATTTACAACACTGGTGTAGAGTAATTGTGTTTGAATGCATTGTCGATGATGCAAATTTAAAATTGAAACCTTGTTTAATTCAAACAAATGTTCAGTAGTTAGTTAAGGATACAGGTGTGTATATGTGATCAAGTGTTTTTGAATGGGTTAGGTCTAGTTCAGTTTTACTTAATTGTTTAAGATTGTATTTAATTTTTCCAGCAATGAAAATGTGGCCTTTATAGTGATTAATGATTATGAAGGACATCCAAACATACTCAATTTAAGATCAAACAAATAATAAACAGAATAGTATGCCCCATATTATAGCGTGATCAAAATGTCACAAAAAATTCCGATTAGCAAGAATGCATCACAAGCAGCATGACAACAATAACTTATCAGCAACACAAGCAAATCTGATTTACAAAATTATTAATCAATAAAACGGAAGCCACATAAGAGTTATCGAAATAAGAGATGTTAAGACACTTATTACAGTAGAGCAGCCAACAGGATTGGCCTGTGATCTACTTGGAACTGGTATTGTAGGGGAAGGAGCTGGTGTGCTCCGAACAGGAGGTGGAACAGGTGTGCTCGGAGCAGGAGGAGGAGCAGGTTTATTGGTATTCTCAGAATCAGAACCTGTCATTATTTATATTAAGTTAGTTAAGATTTTTGAGTTATACAAAGCTAACCTTCAAGTATTTCAAATCATTGTATGTCAAGAAAAAAGCTTTCGCTTCTCTCTGGGGTACTTACAGTTGTAGGGCTTCCAACCTAAGACCCCTCTCTCTCTATCAAAGACGATCCGTTGGCCAATTAGGAAGTTCTCTGCAATAATAAAGGAAATAAATATATGATAAAACCTAATCAAAACATGATAAATTATCAAAAAATTTCCTTACCTCCGATTATGTTGAATCGATAACGCAGGATGGCCAAGCAATAAGCAAACGGTTTCTTACTACTCTGATTTAATTCATGACAGGAGTATAAATCAGTTATATATATCGTATGACCAACAATTGTATATGATCATGCTTGATGTATAAAGAATGAATTCTCTCCATGTACCCGTTCAGAAAGTAAAACAGCAGGATGACGTGCTCGAAATGTGCTTCCACCTTTGGTCGTGAAGTAAACAGGAGGCACTCGAACCATAGTTTGATTCTCACTGAACGATCAGAGTAGAATTGGTTTAGGAAGTCTCATATAGCAGATTAGAGTAGGTCTATTCCTTTCCAGAGCACACATTATCAACTGTTCCCAACTTTTGTTCATAGAGACATCACTATCCCTTTTTTATATTCATTAGAATAAATTTAAGGTGCTTTGTGTCAAGATTTCTTATGACCAAGTCCGTCTAAATTTGGCAATTTCATTGGCAGCTATACCCAGCTATTACCTTTTCTTGCAACAAGGAGAAACTCAATAGAACCAGAATTTAAAGTTGAAGAACATTTTTGTACTTTCAGATAGAAAAATGGATCTGAATTAGGTACAACCAGTGGCAGAACTAAGATGATACCAGAATTACAAAATTGCTCTATATTTTCTAGATATTTGGTACTCAGAAGAACCCTCATTAATTGATTTCATTAAACAAATTCTCTCCCTCTGCAACTGGCATAATATTTTTTTTTTTGAAAAAAGTAGCAAGATGCTATATGTTTCTTAATAAAACAACCAGAATTATCATGTTCCCGATCATCAACAAAATGCAAAAGAACCCTCCCAAAACCCCAGTAGGCTTATAGGTAATGCCACTGCCCACTGGTTTATAACTCGATCACACTATGTTAAAATTGTGTACTGTCTGAGAATAATTACCTTATCTCAAAACAGTATTCGAAAGGAATGCCTTTAACTTGTATCTGCTGTTCTGAAACTTGGGCGGAGAACTAGTAATAAAAACAAAACTATTATAAATAAAGGCAATCTCAAATTCTCAATAGTTGTATCTATGTCACTATTGATGAACTGTTATACTAAAAAGTTACGCTGGTTCCAAGCTTCGTATAAACATCATCAGTAAATCTTGAATATGAAGTGCCTGAGTCGACAATAGCAGTGAAAGACAAATTGCTGACTATGCTCCCTACTTCAACTGCCGTTAAACTAATGTTGTAGAATGCACTGGGAAAATAATTCATGTAAATATGTAAAATAGCAGTATTTTCATCTCTTTACAAAACAAAGACTTGTTTCTTTACTCATTAAAAAAGCAGAATGTAACTTGGCCAGTACCAAAACATCAACAGCGGTATATTTCTTTACTAATTAAGAAAAGATTCTTGTTTGTTCAATTACTGGCCAGATGAACAGAAAAATTAATATTAAGTCCAGAAAAGGTATTTAATCTGTTACTATTAGCATGCTGGGCACACAAAAATACAGAGAAGAGGGGGAAAAGTAACATACTTGGTATCGATGTTAAGTTTAGTTTCAAATTGGTCATCACTGCCTTTGTCACCGAAATTAAGCTGGCCATCACCATTCACCCCAAAGCACATGGAGAAGGAATCCGAGATTATCCCACTGTTTGCTATCATGGAAGGAACTGATATATTACCAAGTCCTAAACCCATTAGACCGTTTGGTGGCCCACCGTTGAGAAGATGGCCCGTCTGAACTTCTCCACAGCTGATAAATTCAAAATTTGATACACTAATTAGTTATTCTCAATGACAGCCTTTCTCCATCTATTAAGACTTTTGTTACAACATAAAGCAGCACCAAATGCCTATTGTCCTCAAGAAGACTTCAAAAAAATATTTGCAATCAATAACAAGACTTCATTGCCTGTGGTAATTAGGAGCCTAAAAGAACATACTATATGAAAGTAGATTCACTGATGGATTATGTTTCGATTATTTGCTCACCCAAATAGAATAGAGAGCTTGACCAATTTTGAAGTTATGTCCTGCTTAATCAAGTAAAGATCATCCTGAATTAGTGTCCCAGAGGAGGAAGTGTTAGCAGCTCCATATTTGATTGTGTATGTACAATCTGCGGATTGATTGGTGCATTGGAATGCAGAGGTGTTGATGCATTGGTCGCTACTGCATTGTATCTTCTTGCTTGTTGTTGATGTGCTAGGCTCGTAGTTTCTAAAAACAATGTTCTGTGAAAGATTATTAGGACATAACAAGTCACATGCAACAGTATTGGGACTTCATTAGTATAAACTAAATTTGATTAGCATGAAGAAAACACAAGGAGAGTAGAAAACAAGTACCAAATTGTTAACATAAACTAATTTCAAATTGTTATGCAAAGTCGATAAATAAACATACTCCGTATGAGGGGTCCGAATTAGGAGCGCATTGTTTGCAGTTGCAAGGCACCCAAAACAGACTACTGCCTGTGTCGAGTGCCACCAAGAAGGTTTGGTTTGGCGTCCCAAGATCCACAAAAGCATACTGCAAGCTTTTATTATTGCGAAACAGGCATTCAAAAGAAAATTTAAAAAAAATGCTTCATCATTTCAGGTGACGTTAATTTTTGAACTTCCCGAAAAAAAAACAAAGTAAAATTGAACAAGTAATTTCAAGTAGATTAATGATTCTGGTAAGAAGCTACTGATCTCTGAAACCTGAAATAAAGATCTAGAGCAAAGCAAATAACAACAAATTAATTCACATACTTGCCAAGATACTCCAGGGTCTCATTTCCTTCGGCGAAAGCGTAGAGGTCACCCTCAGCCAAGGAACGGTCACGGTGTCTGTGGAGGTCATACTTCAGAAGTCTCTGGTAGTACTCTACAGTGCCACGTGGCACTTCCTCTGGATTCCAAGTGGGCGGCAACCCGCGAGAGTCGGTCCATTCCCGCACCTTGTCAGAGAAGCGATGGTGAAAGTCCAGGCCTAGCTTGTTTCCATAACAAGAGGTCAGAGCTGTCGTTAAAAAGAGGAGGAGAGAAACAGAGGAATAGGCCATGGGGTTGGAAGAAGGAAAGAAGGGATCCGATGTGGAGAAATGCAGAGAGCGTAGAGCGTCATTTATTTAAGATGAGATGGTACGATTGACTAATGCATGAGAGAGAGTTGTGACTTGTGAGGAATTCGTTTCCCCTGTTTTGGGTCCCGGATCATATCATTATAAAAAAAATTGTATAGAAGTCAACAGACGACCCGATTCACTCGGATCAGGACGACGAACCGTACATGACGAAGATGAGGATCTCTTCTGAGTAGTATATAATAGTAGAATGTCAAACTTTTTTTTTTCATTGGTTATCTAATTATTTATTTTTTATCTGTTAATAATAGTAATTATTTGTACGCCCGTCATCGATTGGATGAGACTTGAGATTATTTATTTTTGTTTTGGCAATATGTTGCTTAATTTTTATTCTGGATGAATGATTTTAAATTTTAAATTTTTTAATATATTTTTAAATTTTTTTAAATTTTAAATTTTAATAAAAAAATAAAATTATAAAATAACTTATAAAAAGTTTATTTTTTTTTACCGATTGACTTTGTACCAAATGAAATCAAAACCTTTTAAAATTTTGCATGTACACGCATCACTCGTGAAGTAGATAGGTTTCAACAGTTTGGATTCGTTGTTTGAAGCCACTCCGATAGATTTTTGGAGTTGTGCTCACAAAACCCTAGCTTTGTCTCGTGAGCTTCGCGCACTCCTAGGGAACTCCGAAGTTCCTCCTAGGCGATTCAGAATGGCAGAAGGAAAACTGACATTTTGAGAGTTGTCTCGTGATCCGGTTGTTCCGCCCCGTCTCCTCAATTCCTCCTTGTCTGTCCGGTTCATCTCGTTTCGTCTTAATGGAGTACATGACTCCGTTTAAGGTTCCACCGCTCGTCGTCTCGACTCTCAGGGTTCGACTGAGGGTGTTGTGGATTCGTTTCACCCCGTAGTATCTACTATAACTATATGTGAATAAGGTATGTGCTTTTATGGTTGATGCCGATGACTAGAATGCAAAGAGTTATCTCCTTCCTCCTCTCTTTCTACTTCTTCCCCTTCTTTTTCTCTTCTCTGAGTGGTGACTGTTCTGATCCGGTTGATTTAGTTTCGGTCCGGTTTGATTCAATGCCCTCTTCTTCCTCCTCTCTGAGTGGTGACTATCCCAGTCCGGTTTGATTCAGTGCCTCTTGGTTGCGCGTTCATCTGGGCGACGTCGATTTTGGAAAGAAGAAGACGTTTTGTCCTAAAGGAAGGGTTCGATATGGCGTAGTCCGCCAGCCATGCAACTCAAAAAAATTATTGTTGTGTCTACATTCAAAAAGCCCACCTACTTGCTAATCGAGCGCGAATAGACCAATTCGCATTCTCTAGCTTCATGTATCTGTTATTTTCTGACATAGCAAATTAGATGATTTTACAAGTAGTTCGATGTAGGTTTTCATGCTTTTTAATCTAAACATAGAAAACTTGTGTAATAGCTACTTTGTAAATCGTTGGATCAATACAATCGCCTATGAGCTTTCAACCAAAAAAAACCCTAGCTTTGCTCAAAACTAAAACAAAGTTAGATTGTGTTATACTTACTAAGAGAGTTTGGTGAGCACAACTCCAAAATCGATCTGTTGATATAATTAGTGGTAAGTCATAGCAAATACTTGTGACAGCATGACACTAAGAATTTTTTTTTGTTAAAGTTTATAATTATCACTATGCTAATAAATACAATTTCAAAAATAACTCCCATGATAATATATATATTTTACATTTTCAAATTGCATCAATTTAGGCAAGAAATTAAGTTGCGCTAACTTAAATATATATTTATTTTTATGAAAAATAAGGATACGTACAGTCCTTGTTCATATATGTATATTTTAGGTGGAAATATTTTAAGTCTTGAACTAAGATCTGATATTGCAAAAGCAAAAGGACTTTAGATGTGAGTTCATGCAAAAACTTATTAAATATAATTTTTTTTAATAAAAATTTTAAATTTTGTTGTCTTTACTTTTGTTATTTATTAACATTTCCACTAATTACTTTTATATCATTATTTCATTTAAAGTTCAAATGATAGCACACCTAAAATGTATATTTCTTTGTTATCATATTAAATAATTTCCTCATGCAGCTCATATGAATAGCGATGTTCCAGATAAAATACATAAATAACAAAATGTACCACAAGGAAATGGTCACAAAAAATCAGTGTTCTAAATAGCGCGCTATAGCGGCGCTGTAGCGCCGCTATAGCGTTTTTGGACCCCAAACGCTACGCTATGACATCAAAATGCGCTATTTGCGCTACGGCCGCTATAGCGACCGCTACAGCGCTATAGCGGTCCGCTATTTGCGCTATTTGCGCTATACAATATGAGTTTTTTTTTTAAAGCAATTTATATGAGTTTTAAATAAAGATAAAAAAAATCTCAAACTGAAATTGAATTTGTTGCTACTTGCTACAGATAAATCAATTTGAAATTGGGAATAGAAATTGAAATTTGAATAGAAAAAAAGTCCAAATCGAAAATAAAATTTGAATAGAAAAAAAAAATTATGTCATGAATCATGATGCTTAAGATATTTTTAATAGGAAAAATCGATAGTTTATGATATTACTATGGATATTTTGAACCGCAATTTGAACTTTGTACTGGTTCAATATGAATATTATAATTTCTTAATTACTTTGGTGTTATTTATTGTTCTATGAGACTTTAGATAATGTTGATATTTAGTACAAATATTGAATATACGAAATGTAAAAAAAAAAAACGCTATTTGGAATAGCTTCCGCTATAGCGACGCTATTCGCTATAGCTTTTTTTTTAGCCTTCCCGCTACGACGCTATAAACGCTATTTAGAAACTTGCAAAAAATATATACATAATAATGCCATATTTTTAAATAAGAGTGAACTTCATGCATTACAGCAAGGAATAGGTGCTTAGATTTGAATACATGGGCCCAATATATTTTCTTATTTAGAAATATAAATAAAAAAATTATAAGTTAAAAAATGTCAATGCTAAAAATGAGAAACTAGAACAAATTGCACACATTATTCACAATCCGTCCCTATATTAATCGGAGAAAATCATACTTATATATGGTTGTGGACATGTTAAAAATTTCAGAATTGAATCTCATGACAAGATGATCCAGTTTGAACCAATAAATTATTATTTTAAGTTACACCTGGCTCAAAATATTAATAATAAATTATTAGTTCTATAGAGCTATACTCGTATTCTCGTCAGACGAAGTACAATCTTATATGTTAAAACAATAAGTTTGTCACTTGTTGGTTCGATATCTATGGCCCATATTTGGAATGATTTGAAAAATTGAATCTCATTTTATACTAAAAAAAGTGATAATTTTTATTTTAATTTTTTTTCTAGAAACCTGTTAACTGTTTCTCATACTAAATCTCCAGTTAAATCTTCTAACTCTAACTATCTTTGATCAGGACTACCTTCTAGAAAGTTACTAGTGTATTTACATCCGACTTTAGTTGGCACGTGCAAGTCTTTAAATCTAGCATATGAGACCTTTGAATCTAGCATATCAAGCTGATATTAACACTATAAAATATGTTATTGACACAATATAATTCAAAATTTCTATTTGATAGACAAAAATGCCCTCCACAATCAATTACTTCTTTTGCTCTCTTAATTTGTTAACTTTTTAATGCTAATATATTTTTTAATGTACTTTCTTAATCTATCTATCTTCTTCATAAGCAAAAAAAAAGCAATAGATTGGAGCTATCAATGATTCTATTGTTATTTATCAAGCTATTAGAAGGTTCTTTTTTTTTTTTTCTACTCTTTTCTTTTGAAACAAACTGATTTTTATGGATCACCTTCTATTATCTGAATTGAAGTCTTGTTTATCATCCGTCCCATGAAATTCCCCCACCTCCTCTCCCCATCCAAAAATAATAATAAAATTAAAAATTTGTATATATTTCTCTTCTCAACAGCAAAAAAAAAATTCGACAATTAATATGTTTAATTATAACACAAATTTTCAAAATATTACAACATAGAGCATGAAATCTTCATTTAAAGGATATATATATTATAAACATTTTGCATTTTGAAAAACCCTTTTTCTAACATGTTTTTTCTTGATTTCTTCATTTAAATGAGTTTTATTATCTATAACAAATATAGTAATGAATATATTCAACGAAAAATAATTGAAAAGATCCCGTCTATAAAAAATAATGTTGATGAAATTTATATACAATCAGTATCGATAGATTTATATCCAACAAAAAATATTTGCCAAATTTTTTTTTTCTTTAAGTAGATACTTGTGGAGTTGGGTAAAATAAACGTATATATTGATATATTTTCAATAATATGATAAAATATTTTATTTTTGTAATATATTTAAAAATCTTAAAAGTATGATGAAATATATAAATAATGAATATGATCAAATATTTGTTTAATTATTAATTTAACTTTTAAAGAAAGAAAAATATATAATAATTTATGAGAGTGAAGGAATATTATTATTTTCTAAAAAACTTTAAGGAAAGAAAATCCTATAATGATGAATGAGAGAGACAATTTTTAAAGGAAATAGTTAATGAAGGGCAAATTTGTCTATATATTAAAATATTTAGATAGTGTTGTGTTAATAAAAAGATTAGTAGTGTTGATATCATGACCCAAGTTTTTATGCAAAGCATATCAAGAAGAAAAAATACCAACACAGATATAATTTAAAAGTAATTCATCACGAATCTCATTTGAAAGAGAGAATCGAGTACAAGACGTTCGTAGTTTTAGATTTGCAAAATTTCTCACAGATCGAGATCGTCAGAAAAATGGATGAGACTGATCGGAGGAAGAAAAAAAGAGTGAATTCTTTATACATAGCATATGAAGTCTTTAAACCTACGCATACAAGTCTTAAACCTAGCATATTAAATTTTATATGTAGAGTATCAAGAAGAAAAAAACAATGATATGAATATAATCAAATGTATTTCATTATGGATCTCATTTGAAAAAAAAAAATTAAGTAGAAGACGTTTATAATTTTAAATTCGCAAAATGAGCCTGAATAGAAAAGGTTAACACCAGTATCCATCAATAAGCAGAATTAAACATAACAAAAACCATAAACAAAAGACTTAGTGTGATATTCAACATGGTAGAGGGGCCGAGATTTGGGGCCCACGATTTCTTCCTTTTAAACAGAGTTGTCTCTAGTGGGGCTGGAGCATCCACGGCTGGTGGCGGGGTAGAAGCGTTCTTGTCTGTAGGAGGAGCTGTCGAAAGCTCGGTACCGTAGCCTGTAATTTTTTTTTTAGTAAGGGATTTGTACTATAGAACAAAATATGAAATGGTGATGCTATGCTGTTAGTTTTGTACACATCAAATTTACATATGTTAAGGAAAGGATCACTTACAGTCATACTTCTCCCAACCCAAGACCATCTTCTCTCGATCGAAGACTACGCGCAGGCCCGTTAGAAAAATTTCTGTGCCAAGCAAATGAAGTAAGAAATTATTACTATTTCAATGTGTACTCCAATGAAAACAAGCGTAGAATAACGCAATCAGGTAAGGCTACTTACGGCCAATTATGTTTGTGTCATTCCTTGGCACAACAGCGAGGCAGTATCCAGTTGGATCTTGACTTGTCTGCATATTAATTAATTTGCAATTTGTGAGCATGCAGATCAAATAATACATTAAAACAGGCAAGATTGTATGCCATGCGGCTATATATTGAGCTCAACCACTACAACTTTATCTGTTCTAAGCATATATTAGAACACTTTTCCTTGTGATAATACTTAACCACAGGTTCTTCTTGGTTATAATTCGACAAATTTTTACTTCAAAAAATAATACGAAAAATTTGCCAAGTCACTCTACCTTGGATGTTAGATATACAATCGGATCCAATACAGGAAATTGGCTTCCACCTTTTGTTGTGAAACTCACTTCTGGCAATACAGCTTCTGTGTCTCCAGCACTGCAAATTGTTAACTTGGATGAATTAGGGAAGTTTACTTCAATGCATTTGATTTTGTCCTATAAAAATGATGGTAATTACCTCAATTCATAGCAATATTCGAAAGGAAGAGATGGATCAGAGAACGGGGTCCCTTCAACTTGCTCTGTGAACTATTTAAATAATTAAAAAAGATAAGAATTTAAACAAGACAAGAAATGCTTAACAATTAAACAATTTTTTTGTGAAAGTTGAAAGCTTACTGTGGTTGTAAATTCCTTGTAGATTTCATCACTCAGATATGTATAGTAAACGCCTGAGGTAACCCGAGCTGTGAAGCTAGTTTCAGTGGTTGTATTTCCTATCACCATACCCTCTATGCTAATGTTATAGTATGGACTAAACATACAAATTAAACAAAAAGGAAGGAAAGTTACAAAGAAGTTAAAAGGTCATAATTGATAGTTCTAGACGTCACATACATTATATGATTTTGATACAAAGCAACAGGATATTCAGAAGGAGGAGAAATATCATCCATACTGGCATGAGGATAATAGAGGACTATATCAGCAACAAGGCAAACAATGAAAGAAGGCACATTGAAATCTGAAATTAAGCTTTTTTTTATTGTTTTTTTTTGTTATAATTTTTTTTTTTCTTTCGTTGATAGGAAGCCTGATATTGTGTTGGGCCAAAAGGTCGACCCACTATGTATTAGATAAATAAAAAAGGAATTCTTCTACAAAGATCTCTTACGAATTATTGTTGATATTTAATGAGGTTTCAGATTGATTGGAGCTCCCTTTGTCCCCAAAGTTGAGTCTCCCGGAGCCGTCAGCGCCGAAGCACATAGAAAATGAATCTGAAATGAGACCTTTCTTCGCAAGCATGGTAGGCACTGACACATTATCGATGCCAAGGCCCATCAGGCCATTTGGAGCACGACCATCTAGGAAAGCGCCAGTCTGGACCTCTCCACATCTATAGAAAATATAATTATGAATTACTAACCGAGTGAGGCTACCGTACTATGCATAGTGCACATTGGTGAACTATGAATCCATATATTTATTTTCGAGTCTAAATAGATGATCCGAACCACTCAACATGATCTCCCTATGATAATCTACTTGGAGGTCAAATTTTACATTTTTTTAGAATTTTTTTACTATTTGTCTAGATAGGTAAAAATCAATACTTTTGACTGGTATAGAATCTTTAGATCAAGTGATTTTCTACCTATCTAAAAATAAAGTAAAAATTTTCTAAAAGAAATTGTAAACTTTGGCTTCCAAGTACCTATCATATGGAGATCATATTGAGCGGTTCAGATCAACTGTTTGAACTTTGAAAATGAAAATATTAATCCATAGTACGGACCGATTGGCGCTATACATAGTACCGTAGCCTCACTCTTACTAACCAGAACATCAAACGAATCTTCAAAAGAAAAGAAAAGGAAAAGAAGGCCATTCCCAAAGTAAAAAACAATTTTTCTCTTGACGAGTAAAAATAAGTTTCACTTCTTTTGTCTCTAGCTAAAAGAGCTTTTTAATTTTCCATTTAGCAGAACTTCTGTAAAGTGGAATAGTAATTGGTAAGAACTAACAAATAGAGAAAAAATTAAAGAAACATACCCAAATACAATTGGAATCGGCACAGTGTCTGCACCAGTATCTCCTTTAGCCAAGTATAGAACATCTTCTACTAAGAACCCAGAAGAAGAAGTATTCACCGATGAATACTCGATAGAATAGGGGCAGTTGTTGCTTGTCCCTGTGCAAGTTCCACCTAGGTTGGTAAGGAGATTGCACTGGCTGCTGCCACATAAGATCTCCTTGCTCGTGCTAGATTCATTGGTGCTGTATGTACTGAACGTCAAGTCCTAAATCAAATTCCAACAATGCACATTAGTCGTTAACGAGTTAATTTTAAAATGAAAGTAGATTGTTGATAGGTATTGGAATTTATAATTGAATTTCTAAAAAGAAGTTTACCCCGTATAAGGGAGAGGTGACGGGTGCACATTGCTTGCAATTACAAGGCAACCAGAAGAGGTCACTGCCAGTAGCCAGTGCCACCATAAATGTTTGATTAGGGGTCCCCACCGTAACAACAGCATAATGCAAGCTATTGTCCCCACGTTAGTTATCATATAAGAAAAACAGTCAGAAAATTTTAAATGATCAACATATATGGGAAATTGGGAACATATGCCAGAAAGTGCAATAGTTAAAACTTAGGATAACCACACTCTGAAAAAATTACGAATCATTTGGTGACATGTTGCACATTGTTGGAACTGTGTGGTACATTTGTGTGATTTATTTTAATTAATTGTTTGTGTCCTACTGTAAACTCTCATCAATGAGAACATCTTATGGGACAGAGAAGAGACCACGCGGATAACTGTACTAGAACTATCTAGAAATGTAGATCTCCTAGGGACTTTGTCTCGATTAAAATAAAATAAACCGAGAAAAGACCATAAAGACAGATCCAATTTTGAAAGGAAAAACAGTATAATTCTTACTGGCCCAGAGAAGATATTTGCTGGGTTTCATTGCCCTCAGCAAATGTGTAAACATCAGTGTCCTCAAGGAACCGACCATGTCGGCTAAGCAGTGCTCGGTCATGCCTTACAAGCTCCTTATAGTATTCTACACTTCCTTCCGGTGCCTCATCAGGGTGCCATGTCGCAGGGAGCTCCTGTGACTCAGCCCACTGGCGAACCTTGTCAGAAAAACGATGATGGAAGTCAACCTGAAATGTATCTCCAGCCACAAGTGTACAAGTTGTGGTTGTGAACAGTAGTAAGAAGTAGAGAAAACTGAGAGGCGCCATGGAATGATTGTTGTGATTAAAAATTTGATTCGAATAGGTCTATATATAGTGGTAGTATTTGAGGCTGGATGAACCGCGGACTTTGAACGAGTCATGTTATGATTTTGAGTCAATGGAGAGAGAAAAGATGAAGTGAGGAGACCCGGGGGTAATGGCGGAGGTACTGTAAAGTGGAAGAAACAAAAGGTAGTTTAAATGGTAGAAGATCAGGAGAGGATCTGATTAATGATTAATAACATGGGAAAAAGAGATGATGAGCTTGTTGCTACAGCCTACAGGAATATAATAGTGAAATGGAAAGAAGACTTGCATGAAGTCAATTTAAGTCATTAATGAAGTAACTTCGAAAAACAGTGAAGTAGCAGGGCTTGGCTTACCACATAATTTTCAAATATTAACGGAAACAAGACTTGCATGGAGTCAATTCAAGTTATTAAAGAAATATAACGTTACAAGTGTAGGCAATAAATATATCTCTGTTAATTATATGAACAAACCTGGTTTGAAAATTTCCTCTTTGGCATAAGAAGACTTTGCCGAATGAATGAGAAATGAGGTTGCTTATCAATTATCATTTCTCCGATAATAGCTCTAAATACCGAGGAAACTTCATTCAGGCATTTCGTCGAACACATGTAATGCTTGTAATGGAGCTTCATTGATATAGATCAGAACTCACCTTGCTTTTCTATATTGCCAGCGGAGCGCCATGGCCACAGAGACCAAATTCTGGTGAGAAACCGAAGGGGAAAAAATATAACGGGGAGAGAAAACTAAATTACCGACATTACTGAGAAGCAATTCTTAAAAAAAAAAAAAAAAAAAAATGGTTCCGCTAACCCGATTTTTTTATTAATAGAAAAAACAAAAAAAATAACATAAAAAAGGAACGAATTCGTGAAATTTCAAATATAGAAAAACCGTTATGATCTATAACGTTCAGCTAATTCAAAATTTGAATAGAAAAAATTATTTATTATAATAACAGTGGTATGAATTTGAAAGACATAGACATCCATCTCTTATTTCTAAAAAAATAATAAACACTTTATTCAAAAAAATCAACTTTATCTCCAGCATTTATATGAATCTATAAGAGAATTATTCATCTATCAATCAAACTTTAGAAAAAACACAACAATGATGAATCACCCGCTTGCACATTTAACCTGAAAAACAAAAGCCCAGAAAATATTAACAGTTAGTTAATTTGTTTCCTTTATTTTGGTATCCGCATCATCCGTAAATGAAGAGGACAAAATCTTTCAACTCTTGACACCCCTGCCTACATAATTGTCAACCCTCGGTAGTCGGTTCACATGCATCAAAATCTTTCAACTGGACCAATATAAAAAATATGCCGGGTTAAAAGTAGGGGTGCAAACGGATCGAATACGGATCCGATAGTGGTAAAACCATATCCGTATCCGTTTTTATTTTTCGGATATGGATACTGATACGGATTGGATATTAGATAAATACGTACAGATACAGATAGGATATCGGATATCCATAGATATGTACATAAATATTTTTATAATATATATTAAACTATATAGTATATATCTACTATTCGGATACGGATAATTAAAATTCAAAACCATATCCATATTCGTATCCGTATCTGCATGGATATTTAGATATTGGATATCCGTATCAAATTTTCGGATACGGTCGGATATTATCCGATCCGTTTGCAGCCCTAGTTGAAAGGAATTGGGGCTGAAAGGAATTGTATGAATTCCGATTAGTAATGTACTCTAATTGTGCTTTTAAGTTTTAACTAATTTTAATTACCAATCTCTAAGTAATTATCTTCTAAAATAAACCAATTTCAAAGTTAGGTGAGAAAAAAAGGGAAAAAGAGGGCAACAATCTTTTCAAATTGATCTTTGTTAGAAAATTAGAATTAGTAATTCTAAATAAACTTATATGGAACTAGTTAATTCTTTTATTTTGTTCATCTATTTTTTTTCTAGTCATAAGACTAATCCAAATTTAACTTGAAAGTAATTTCATAAATTAACAAAATTACAAAACGAGAACATACCGTATTTTGAAGAAAAAAAAGACGAATTAGCCAAATCTTCCATTATTTCTTTTTCCTCCCATAAATCTTATCATCAAACATTTAAATTTGAGCTAATAAGATTTATAAGTTCACGCTTTAGAAACAAGTACATATGCGGCGTTCAAATAAGTTTGCTTATATACACATATACACAAAAATTTTAACCGTAGGATGATATTGTGACAATTTAAGGAGAACAGCTTGGGTCTGATGTCCTTCGGACTCAAATTTGGGTCCGATGGGTTTAGGGACTGTCCGATCTATTTTAAGATTTGTGCACACAAATTTTAAAGCAGACGCGAAAGTTGCGGGCGTGAATCTTAAAAAAAAGTAGAATCGTTATTCTACACTCACCAAAACATGGGAACTAATAAATACAAAAGATTCTACACCAACAAAAAATATAGGTTGCTTAATTCCCATAATAGATTCTACATGACAAAACTATATAGTATGAGGGGGCCCCAATTTGATAGTATTAAATAATAAATATAGAGTATTAATATAGAGTAGAAAGAAAAGAGATAATCAATACATATTTAATATAGAGTATGAATAAAAACTATAGAAAATAAAACACAAAACACCAAAATATAAGTTAAATTTAGGTCGCATCTTTAGTGAGGGGTTGCCCCTCAATTTAATGCGACCTAAATTTAACCTATATTTTGGTGTTTGTGTTTATTTCCTATAGTTTTTATTCATACTCTATATTAAATATGTGTTGATTATCTCTTTTAGGTTCTTCCTACTCTATATTCATACTCTATATTTATTATTTAAAACTATCAAATTGAGCCCTCATACTATATAGTTTTGTCATGTAGAATCTATTATGGGAATTAAGCAACCTATATTTTTTGTTGGTGTAGAATCTTTTGTATTTATTAGTTCTCCCATGTTTTGGTGAGTGTAGAATAACAATTCTATCGAACTCACTTTGAGTCCGATGGACATCGGATTCAAATTAGTTCCCAATTTAAGATGAACAAAATCATCTTCACTAAATACCTACAAACTCTAGTTTTCAAAAACCACGGTGCAGAAAATAATGACGTGGTTTTTAAAAAGTACGAAACGTATTTCTAACATTAACTTTGTCCATATATACACTCTTTTTTTGAATAAAGTGAGGAGTGCCCACCTGTTTCATTACGAAACAACACCCGACATTTTTATTAATATCCAAAGTTTAATAGAAATTAATTAATATATCCATATCCGCTGGGAAGTTATAAAAATATCCGTACTGGCTATTTTCTGGCCGGTATCCAATTTAATTCAGTACCGATTGGAAAATAACCGGTACTTAAAATTTTTTTTTACTACAGTACGGCCATTTTCTGGCCGGTACTTAATTTTTTTTTTTTAGGATGGGCATAGCATAGTTGGCTAGAAGAAAATGTCGTAGGAAACTCGGATTGAAGTACCGATATTTTTTTTGACAGTGTCGTATGACACTAAAATTTAGTGTTCACATGTGGCTAATGAATTTAATTTGACAATAATCAGCATTCTAAAATTGAGTATCGATGCTTTATGCACAATGAAACGACGACAGAAGTGCATCGATGTTTCATTGCAAAAACATCAGCGACGCACCGATGTTTTTTTAGCACTACCCTGCTTAATTGCCAATGCTAAGTCTAATAAAACATCAGCGATGCACCTATATTTTTTTAGTACTATCCGGCTAATAAAACATCGATGTTTCTTGCAAAAATATCAATGATGCACCATACATGCAACTGATGTAACACACGCATTCAACCAAATGCATTTGTTTGATCTTAGCCAAACCGAGTGCAAACTTCAATCTGAATTTCCTACGACTTTTTCTTCTAACCTATGCTATGCCCATCCGAAATATATATATATATATATATATATATATATATATATATATATATATATATATATATAGGACAGTGCTACGGTGCTACGCGTAGCATAGAGCCCTCCGTGCTACGGCTCACTTTTTGAGTTTTCAAAATCCTAACGGTCGATCCGAACCGTTCAACATGATCTCCATATGAATATGTACTTGCAAACCAAATTTTACATTTTTTAGAATTTTTTTACTATTTATTAAGCCACTTTGAAAAAACACTAATTTGTACATAACAGTAAAATCTGTTGGACCATTGGATCAGCGATTTTCAAAGTGGCTGAATAAATAGTAAAAAATTCTAAAAAATGTAAAATTTTGTTTGCAAGTACATATTCATATGGAGATCATGTTCAACGGTTCGGATCGACCGTAAGAATTTTGAAAACTCAAAAAGTGAGCCGTAGCACGGAGGGGCCCTTATATACGCGTAGCATATTAGCAAAATCCTATATATATATATATATGAATATGAGAAAATTTGGATATTAATAAAAGAGTAAAGATGTTGTCCCCTGAACTCCAGTCCCCTAAACGTCCCCCCATTCTAACTAACTATGTCAATTATTAAACCACCTTGACAAACGTGTAAAACGTGTAAAAGATGTGTCCAGTTTTTTGGGAAAATACTTGATATCTTAGGTATGAATACTTGATGAATTATATATGAATATTTTCCATTTTGTATGTGAATTAATTTAATCAATGAATGTAGCACTGGTGGTGTGATCCACGTGACTTTTTGGTTGTGGTCCCCAATCCAGGCTGTTCGTTACTGGCCCCGAAAAATGTGTAAAAGATGAGTAAGTGATGTGTCCAGTTTTTTTTTAAATACTTGATATCTTAGGTATGAATACTTGATGAATTATATATGAATATTTGATATCTTAGGTATGAATACTTTCCATTTTGTATGTGAATTAATTTAATCAATGAATGTAGCACTGGTGGTGGTCCCCATCTAACTGCCAATACCCACTGGCAGAACCACTATTATGAATACTTGCTCGATTAGGTATGAATACTTGTGTGACAGATAACTCAAAAGTATGTCATTATCGATCTCATTTGAAAGAGAAAATTGTGTAGAAGACGTTCGTGGTTTTAGATTTGCAAAATTTCTCATAGATCGTCAGAAATATTGGTTAGATTGAATCGAGAAAAAAAAACCACCTTGAAAAACGTGTAAAAAATGAGTAAGTGATGTGTCCAGTTTTTGTTTAAATACTTGATATCTTAGTTATGAATACTTGATGAACTATATATGAATATTTGATATCTTAGGTATGAATACTTTTCATTTTGTATGTGAATTAATTTACTCAATGAATGGGGGGACGTTTAGTGGTCCCCAGTTGTACTTTGACCGTTAGTTAGCGGGGGGGCGTTTAGGGAACTAAATGGGGGGGAACTGTTAGTCGATCCCTTAATAAAAAATGTACTTTTTCTAAAAAAATGTATATTTATTTTCGGTCAATAAATTTGGATATTCAAA
This sequence comes from Carex parvula, assembly GCA_025461045.1. NCBI lineage: Eukaryota > Viridiplantae > Streptophyta > Magnoliopsida > Poales > Cyperaceae > Carex > Carex parvula. Next base: position 422,603 of record JAJGRW010001388.1, on the reverse strand, counting down.
AAAATTTAAACTACAAGTTTAAATATATTTATTTTCGGTCAATAAAATACAATTTTAACACTATCCAAATTTTAACACTATTAAACTTCAATCCGAGTTTCCTACGACTTTTTCTTCTAGCCAACTATGCTATGCCCATCCTAAAAAAAAAATTAAGTACCTGCCAGAAAATGGCTGGTACTGTAGTAAAAAAAAATTTAGGTACCGGCTTTTTTCTGACCGGTACTGAATTAAATTGGGTTCCGGCCAAAAAATGGCCGGTACGGATATTTTTATAACTTCCCAGCAGATATGAGTATATTAATTAATTTCTATTAAACTTTTGATATTAATAAAAATGTCGGAACAACACAGTTCTTACATCACAAAAGTACTTGAAATACTAAAACATAAGAATCACACTAAAGGAAAAGCCTTTAGGAGATATCTAAACATATATAGCAAAGCTTGCAAGGATAGAACAAATATTACAACCCACAAAATAAGACCAGTATGGTGAGAAGTAACTAAACAAGTAACTAAACAAAGATATCAGACAGCAGTAGCTGAACTATCAAAGGAAGATGTAGCCTCAGTAGGGGTCAGAAAAAGAGACTGGAACTATAACACCAGTATCACCTAGAAGAAAAGCATCAATAGCATCATATTCTGCTCTGTCTCTTAGGTAGTCAGACAAATCAAACCCTTCTAACCCATGTGGGTCTTCCTCTGAATTCCATGGGCTACTTACCCTTTCTTGGGTATTTGTATCTGAAAGTAAATCAGACCCTTCTAACCCATGTGGGTCTTCCTCTAAATTTCATGGGCTGCTTACTCTTTTCTGGGTATTTGTATCTGAAAGTATGATCAAATTGCATGTCTAGTTCAAAACAATAACATCCATAGATAGAATCAAGATTAATTTAAAGAAAGATTCATTAAATTTAGATTTACACCAAAATGTAGTAAGAGTAATAATTTGTAAAGTAAAAGAACTACTAGAGGGTACTGGAGTATGATCAAAACAGACTCTATTTCTAGATAGCCAGATAATCCACATGATTGCTGCCCTAATCCACAGATACCGAACTATTTAATATTTACAAGGAATAGTCATCTTTGTAATTAGGGTTAGATTTGATTAAAGAGAGAAGAGATGAGTGCTTGTAACAATGCCGTTCCGCGGCTAAGTTCATTTTCTTAGGGCTAGGCAGTAAACATTGTTACTCTTGATGTTTTAATATATATATTTCTGTTGATTATGATTTCTTGTTGTTGAAACAAAATGCTTTTGTGATTTACTATCTCTTCATCTAACTTCAATTATCTAGTTTGAGTCCGTTAGGGTAGTGACAGTACTTTAATGGTAAGAGAAACTATTTGTATGAATCAGCCTCGTTGAGATTTATTAGGTTTATGTGAAGAAAACCTTAGCGGGGAAACCATAAACCAGACCAACAAAACGCGTACCAAATTCTATCACATGCGTAAAGAAATTCGCAGTGATCTATGTAGTAATTTGAGATATTTGAGATATCAGACATTTGCGTAAGGAAAATCGCAGTGTCCTATGTAGAATCTCGGTGAAAGATCTGTCATTCTTGCGTAACATAAATCGCAATGACCTATGTGGTGTCTTTCATTAAACAACAACAGAAAATCAGACGCAACAGGAATATATTGTCAAGGCGGATTGAGTGGCAATGGTGTGCCGAAACCCTAGGAATTCTCATATCTATCTTTATTTTAATTACTTTTAATTGCTTCCTAATTTACATTGATCAAAACAACATCTCTCAATTTTCAGATTTCGTCTAGCCTTTCGAAAGATTGTGATTCGATCGCTCAAAGCATTGAACCAATATTCCCTGTGGATCGACCTCGAATATACTACTCGATAGGATTGTGCGCTTGCAGTCCGAACCGATAGCATTTACGAGTTTATAAATATTAAAAGAAACATCGCTCTCTTTTGAGTGATCAAAAGATTCATCAAATTTAGATTTACACCAAAATGTAGTCAGAGTAATAATTTGTAAAGCAAAAGAACTACTAGAGAGTACTGAAGTATGATCAAAATAGACTCTATTTCTAGATAGGCAGATAATCCACATGGTTGTTGCCCTAATCAACTCGATTAATAATTTATTTTTAAGTGGAATTCAAGCATCCAATAACCACAAATCAGAAACAAATGTACAATTAAAAGTGAACCCATTAATGAGATTAAACAATTGAGGTCACATATGATCCCAGCAACCAATTCGAGATGATAGTAAAATTATGGAAAATTAAATGTTGCCATCAAGACTTCAATTTGAAAAAAAAAAATTCATCTAAATTTCATATTCTAACATTTGCCTATCAGAGATTCAACTCGTTCTTATTTCTCCTAAAAAATATATTTTACTAAAAAAGTTAGAATAAAAATGTGGGTAGAACTAGGGTGCTCTTAAGTTCACCAAGCCCCTTGGTGAACTCAAGTCTAAAACCCATCGGATCGGTTTCAAACGACGAATCCGAACTGTTGAAACCCACCTACCTTATGAGTGATGTGTCTACATGTAAAAATTTTATACTTTCGAATTAATTTAGGATATAGTCAAGCGGTCAAAATTAGAAGGTTGATAAATTAATTTTAATGCATTCATTTTTGACGTTTTTTGACCACTTGACTCTATGCAAAATTAATTTCAAATTTTAAAATTTACATGTAGACGCATCACTCGTAAGGTAGACGGGTTTCAACGGTTCGGATTCGTCGTTTAAAGCCGATCCGATGGGTTTTAGACTTGAGTTCGCCAAGGGCTTGGTGAACTCAAGAGCACCCTAGTTCTACCCTAAAAATGTTATATAAAAATGAGAATAAGTTATTAGTCAATATGTATGGGAGTTTGTAAGTTCAAAACTCAAAAGAAAAAATTTCTTGTAAATATTAAATAGTTCGGTAGCTTGATTTTCAATCTTTATTAAAAAAAATATTATATAAAATTTATAAGACTAAAATAACTCTCTTGTCCTTACCACTGCTCTCTTGATTCGTCACGGTTCTCTCTCTAATTCATAATAATTCATCTATACAAACAAATCTATAAAATTAATATTTTAAGTTTTTCTATTCCAAAGATAACATATATTATTATTATTATTATTATTTTCGTCTCTATCCTTTACTCTTTCAACAAACGAAAATTAGTGGCCACCATCATTGTTTTTCGAGTGAGATAATTGACTGGTGAAACATTCCGAATTTTTTATGATCTTTTTATCCAATGAGAATTAATGTTGGATCAGTTTATAATACATAAAAAAAAAATCGAAAAAAAATAGAAAAAAATGTTGGTCTTATGTTCTTTTGTCTTTTTTTTCTTTTAAGTTTTACATAAGCTGTAAAATAGCAAAAGGGTTCGAACTATCGACCTTTTAGTAACTAGTTTATGACTTTTTCTCTTAACTAACTGTACTATCGCCCCATCTTCATAGTCCTATGTTCTTTTGTCATTTGTCCTAATTATGTATTTGTCACCACCTTCCTCTATTTAATCTTTCAATGGCAAAAATAAAATGACCACAAAAAATAGGGGAATTTCATGTATACACCTCAAATATTTAAAATTACGTATTTTCTTGTTTAAATTTCAAAAACTCACGAATTAATCCATTATTGCCTTTTATATTAAAACTCATTTAAATTTATAAAATACTCATTTTACGCTTTATTAAAATTTAAAAATATAAAAAAAATGTAGCATGTTTAAGAAAAATGTTGATCTTATAATTTGTCAGTTTTCGAGGACAAATAGTTCATTTTTCTTTTTCTTATGCATACAAGGGTATACCTAAATGTCACCGTGTATATGTCGGAAGTAAAAAAAACAAAAAAAAGTTAAACCATTTGCCCTCGAAAAAACTGATCAAATATAAGATCGGTATTTTTCTTAAACATGCTACAATTTTTTTATGTTTTTAATAAAGGATAAAATGGGTATTATATAAATTTAAAATAATTTTAATATAAAAGACAATAAAATAGATAGATATGTGGGTTTTTGAAGTTTAGAGGGGGAATACGTAATTTTAAAATTTAGAGGAAGAAATACGTAATTTTTGAAGATTTTTCAATGAAAGTGCTTAAGGAGGGACTTGACACAAAAGAATATACAAGCATTTCAATAAAATAACAGTGAAACTATGTATACTTTATATTAATTTATTATTATTTAATAATAGCATAAAAATGTTAGATACCTTTCACTGTAGGGGTGTCAATGACACCCTTTTACCCATTTACCTGACATGTACCGTATCCGATAAAACGGGTACGGCAAAAAAAAAATTTGTAAACTTATCGGGTACGGATACAGGTAAAGATTTTTTCCCATTATCTAAATGGATAAGGGTACGGTTAAAGCCCTATTTCGTACCCGTTACCCAATTGGGTAATTAAAAAAAGTTATATATATTATATATATTAATAAGCATTGAAAATAGTATTTTAATTAGTTTACTTGCGCTTAGCATGATCAAATTTTTTTTTTCCAATAAAATACTTTATATGTGTGAAATGAATGTATATGTTTTATTATTTTATTTAATAAAAAATAAAAATAATTATTATATTAGTATTGCCCGTTATTTACCCGCTACCGTTTTGTTATCCGACAACCATAACGGGTAAGGGTAGGATATGGATAAAATAATTTGTAGCGGATAAGAGTAGGGTATGGTAAGAACAATTTGTAACGGTAACGAGTACGGGTATGAAAATGCTTCCACCCGACCCTTACCGTATCCGTTGACACTCCTACTTTCACACCAAAAAACAGCCCACAAGAAATAATAGCATACAAAAAATAAGAAATAAAAAACATGGTAAATTGACCTCATTTATATTTAAAAAAATATATTTGTACGTCATTTTCTATATAATTTAGAATAAAATACTATTAATACTATAAATATAGTTTTGAGTAAATACTATAAATTTGACTCTTATGAAATTTTATATAATTGATATTTATTCATGTTTGACTGACTATATGTGCGTTGGTACGGTTCTTTAATTTTTTTTTTTTTTTCTGTGAGATAACACGGAGGAATGGATGAAAATTAATGGTACACTTTCTTTTGGTGCATTGGAAAAAAAAAAATGCATCCGTACCTGTTATATAGAAATGAATATTTGAATAGCGAGGCTACAGTAATTTACAACAACAAGACTCCTCTTCTTTTGGTGTTTTAAATTTGATGAGGGCTCTAATTTGTTGTATCCTCTTATTATAGTGTGTGGCTGTGGCTTAAAAATGTTTATGAAATTCCGGGGAGAAGTTTTTGCTTACCAAGTTAAAATTTGCAAAAGTGTTGCCCTCATTATATATTGAATACACATAGTTGTAGTTAAAATACCGGTGGTACCAGTCCTAGTACCTCTAGGATCATTTCAACTTTTAAGATTCTTAAACTTTTTTAAAGCTCTGGTTTAAGAATTTAAGTTTTTTGCTTTGATTTAGTTTCTTTATTGTTGAGTAATTATGAGCAAAGAAGCTGAGAATTTACATTTCTCAAGGTTGACTTTTTTATTTAGGAAGGTAAAGAGAATTTTATGCTTGGTTCAACTAATGATTTTTCTTCAAGTAATAGTTAGTATGACTCAACTTTGTTTCATATAATCAGATAATTAGTAAAGCGCTATTAATGGAAGCCGTACTTATCCTCCCAATAACATGTATATATATATATATATATATATATATATATATATATATATATATATATATATATATATATATATATATATATATATATATATATATATATATTAATTTGATCAAATAATTGTTATTTGATAAAAAGAATTATCCTAACAAGATCATCTATCATAATTTATGGTGACAATCAAGAGTGCTTAAACAAGAAAAACTCCTTTCATTGTGTGTATAAATAAGATTTGTTATCAAAAAAGTACAACTCATTATATTTAGTTTTTCAATTTTATTCTCAATTTTTTGGATGGTCAGAAGTAAATTTATGTTCTTCACTAAAATATGGTGCATTGGAACAAGTTTCATATAATAATCGATTGCATGTTTAATTGAAAGACCAAAAATTTAAAGCTAACAATACTATTTGTTTATTTATACTCAATGAGGTACTATATGCTGTTTAAGTCAATCTGAATTTTTCTACAGTTTACATTAAAAAAATGAAAAATATATCTTATCATCCATATTTATATCGATCTATATACATGACCTCAGGATGAAAAACTAAAACAAAACAAAAGAATAAAAAATTCTCTTCTATTGTTGTAGTCCTGTATAAATCAATGAATAGAATAAAACATAACAAAAACCCCAAGGAAAAGACTCAATGCAGAATTCAAAATTGTAGAGGGGCTGAGATGTGGGGCCCATGATTTCTTACTCGGCAGTGGAGTGGCCTCTGGATCTAGTGTCGCAGGAGCTTGTGCGGTTGCTGAAGGGGCAGAAGCTTTCTGAGTTGTCAAATCCTCGCTGCTGTAGCCTGTGACGGTTTATATTTCATTAGTTGGTGAATATATATGAGAACCAAATAGTCAATGCAACTACATTACATGAGCTAATTGCTTTTATGTTGATTCTATATACATCTGAGTACTTACAGTCAAAGTTCTTCCAACCCAAGACCAATTTCTCTCGATCGAAGACTATGCGCAGGCCCGATAGAAAATTTTCTGTACCACACAAATCATCTCAACAAAATTAGTCAATTTGATAGAACAAAGAGACACTTTCTATTGAAAATTGATCGTGGCTTTCAAGATAGACAATCTCAACAGTGCGCATTTCAATGAAGAAAAGAGGAAGCGTAGACACGATAAAGTGAAAGGGAGGATCAGGTAAGCATACTTACGGCCAATGATGTTTATATCAGTGCTTTGCAAGACAGCAAGGCAGTATCCAACTGGCTCCTGACTTGTCTGCATATTGCGTAAGCAGAAAATTAAAAAAAAAAAAAAAAATGGTACATTAGAAACTGGCATGGATTGTGTGATATGCTATGCTGCTTTGGTCTCAACCAACCACTACAACACTAAAACATTCAGACACACATCAGAGTCCTTTTCTTTGTGATAATAGTTAAAATATAGATGCTCGTTGGTAATAATTTGATGAAATTGTCAAGTCACTCTACCTGGGTGTATAGAACTACTAATGGATGCAATACAGGAAATTGACTTCCGCCTTTTGTTGTGAGATTAACATTTGGACGTACAATTTTAGTTTGTCCGGCTCTGCAAATATTAAACTTAGATGAATCAGGGAAGATCTTCAACGAAATTGATTCAATCTAAGAAAAACAATAATAATTACCTCATTTGGTAGCAATATTCGAAAGGAAGATTTGGATCAGACAGTTGGGTGTCTGTAACTTGTTCTGTGAACTATAACAGCAATAGAAGAGAAAATTAAACAACGCAAGACAAGCTTAACAATTTAACAAATTGCTCAGAAAAGTTAACCACTTACTGTGATTGTAAGTTCCTTGTAAATTTCGTCGGCAAGAATTGTGAAGGAAGTGCCCGAGTCAACCAGAGCTGTGAAGCTAGTTTTAGTTGTTGCATTTCCTATCACCATCCCATCCAAGCTAATGTTGTAATATGGACTGAATATACAAGTACCAACCAAGAAAAAATAAGTAACAACCAAGTTAAAATGTCATAATTCATAGCCTTAAATTTCGATACCAGTTATCAGTTGTTCTGCAAAGAACACTTACTAGTTATTATTGTCGACAATTAATGGGGTCTCAGATTGATCGGAGCTTCCTTTGTCCCCAAAATTGAGCCTCCCGGAGCTGTCATTGCTGAAGCACATAGAGAATGAATCTGAAATGAGACCCTTTTTCGCAAGCATATTAGGCACTGACGAGTTATCCATTCCAAGACCCATCAGACCATTTGGCGCACCACTCTTTAGGAAAGAACCAGTCTGGACCTCTCCACATCTAGAGAAAACATAATTTTCCATATTTTTAAGAATTCAGAAACTACAAATTACTAACCAGAAATCATTGACAATTATTCGCTTCATAAATAATTTTTTCCCCTGATAAATTCCACCTTCTATATGTCTAGCTAATAATGCCTTTTTTTATTTGAGTACAAATTTTTTTAATAAATTTAGAATGTTGAATGTACCTTTTTCAAGGATCTTTTTGTGTATTCATATTGATGTTCCAGTTAGCGGTACTTCTACAAAATGGTAATAGTAAGAAATAGAAAAAATAAAACAACATACCCAAAGACAATTGGAGTATGAATAATGTCTTCACCAGTATCTCCTTTTGCCAAGTATAGAATATCTTCTACTAAGAACCCAGAAGAAGAAGTATTCTCCGAAGCATACTTGATAGTGTAGAGGCAGGTGCTGCTTGTCCCGCTGCAAGTTTGACGTAGGTTGGTAGGTATGTTGCAATTGCTGCTGCCGCATGTGACCGGCTTGCTTGTGCTAGATTCATTGGTTTTGTATATACTTAACTCCAAATCCTACCCAATTTCCAAATATGCACACTAATTACTGCATGTGTAACAAATAAATTTCTAGAATGAAGGTAGCTTGTTAATTTAACAGGATTAAATTTCAGATAAGAGGCGTACCCCGTACAAAGGAGAGGTAACAGGTGCACATTGCTTGCAATCACAGGGCAACCAGAAAAGGTCACTGCCAGTATCCAGAGCCACCAAAAATGTTTGATTTGGTGTCCCCACCGTAACGAAAGCATAATGCAAGCTACTCTCCCCAAATTAATCATCATAAATGAAAAACAGTCAGAGAATTTACAATATGTAGAAATATGGGTCATGCCCAAAAGATCAATAGTTAAATTTAAATTACCCAATATAAATTTACCCATATTTACAAAATTACCCATCAATTGGTCACAAATTGCACATTTTGTTTAAGCTGTATGTACTGATTTGTGATTCATTTGAATCATTTGTTTGGTATTACTTAATGGTGAACTCTTTTTAGTTCATGTGTGCAAATTATTTTTTTTCAAAAACAAAAAGGGGCAAATTGCATTATTATCAAAATATAATTATTATGAATTCCTAGTAAGTTAAACCTTGTAGAAGAAATTTAATATTTAATTAAATAATATACCAATGAGGGCATTATATGATGGGTCCAGAATTGTTCAGACTCTTTTCTCTTCATAAAAAATGAAGTAACCAAAGAAAAGGATCCTAATTACAGAAACACAATTGATCCAATTTTTGAAGGTAAACAGAACAGTACTTACAAGCCAAGAGTAGATAAAGCCACGGTTTCATTGCCAGCAGCAAAGCTGTACACGTCATCAGTGGCCGCAAGCGAGCGGCCACGTCGGCTTAACAGTGCTCGGTCGTGCCTAACAAGCTCCTTATAGTATTCTGCACTTCCTTTTGGTGTTTTCTCAGGGTGCCACGTGGCAGGAAGCCCCTGTGACTCAGCCCACCGGCGAACCTTGTCAGAAAACCGATGGTGGAAATCGACCTGAAATGTGTCGCTGACGGCGGCGGCGGCGAGTGTGAAAGCTGTGGTACTGAATAGTATCAGTAGGAAGGGGAGAGAAGTGAGAGAGGCCATCAAGTGCTTGTTGTGAGAAAGAAGTAAGATTTGAATTGGTCTGTTTATAGTGGGGATAGATTGCAAATCTCTATACCGAGTAGTCCAATTGTGATGTGTTGAGTCAATGGAAAGAGAAAAAAAAACCAACAAATAAAAGAAATTAATAGAGAGAAGACTAGAATTATGAAGAAAGAGAGAGAAAGAGGGACGCGTTTAAAAGTCAGTCGTCTTGTAAAGTGGAAGAACAAAACATAATGTGGTTGGAATGGTCGGTAATGGAAGAAAGAACGAACAAGCATTGAATAATGATTGATTGATACCAGGGGCCGAACCCGTATCCTCTGCATTAACTCAAAAAGGAATCTTTTGAGTTAATGAATATGAACCGTTTGATTTTAAACGGAGCCAATCCGGTTTCTGACTATAACTTAGGAGGGTTTCCAATATTCGTGCAGATCTAGTCCGCACGAATTCTTAAAACAGATCGGATGGTCGGAATTCATTAACTCAAAAGATTTCCTTTTGAGTTAATGCAGAGGATACGAATCCCCAAGGGCCAGGGGAAAGAGAAAGAGATGACGTGGTCTCTCGCATCAGGTTGCGACATAGGTATAATATAATATAATATAGTGAGGCGGCAAAGAAGACCTCACCAAAAGTCAATTTAAGTCATTAAATGTATTAAATTTTAAATTTATGTACTATTTCATAAAGCAATTAAAGACTCGTTTATTTTGAAGAACCAAATTAATATGTATTGCTTAATTGTACCGGTAGTTCTGAGCATAACAGTGACAAATTAATAGTTTGGGTTCAGATAGTTAAAAGTTCGTGATTTGAAAATAATTTGAGTATAATTTTAGAAATAATTCAGTATCACAATGAATAATTTGTGATTCGCGTTTTATCCGCGAATAAATCGTATAATATATTTTTTGTGTTTTATTCGGTGTTTGGTTCGGAAACGTCAAAAAAACGAATTATACGTGAATTATTTGCGTATTATATTACTATGGTTCTGATAATGAACCAAAATCTTAAGTAAAAGCAATAAACTTTATCTTTTTAATTTGAAGAAAGTTTAAAATATTGTTAGATTATCAGTGATGGGTAGTAGAATAATATATACCAATAACAAATATAGTGACAAAATTCACGTATAATTTGTTTTTTCGACGTTACCGAACCGAATCTGAATAAAACACAGAAAACGTATAATACGTTTTATTCGCGAATAAAACCCGTTTAAAAACGCGAGTTGACGAATTATTCGCGAAAAAAAAGTGAAAAAAACTTTTTAGATTTTTTTTTTACCGTTTTTTGGGTTTTTTTTTTTTTGCTTCCTTGTTGTACCGAATCATTCTCAAATTATATCCAATCAAAAATTTTTGACCTCGCCGAACCAAATCCGAACTATTGATTTGTCACTATGATAAAAATTTGACTTTGGTATAATTTATGAGACAAGCGATCGACACAAATTAACAATTGGAAAACTCAGAATTATTTTGCTCATTGATGAACCACAGCAACAATTTGATGAAAAAAAAAAATTACAACAAAATTAAAGTATTTAGTTTTTTTTTTTTCAATCAAAAGCAAGTTTTATTCTAGCATGTACTACTAATCATCTCTTTTGTTTCTGTAAAAAGGAAGTTTCTATATTCTTTCATTTTGTGAAATTGTTATTTTGGGGTGGTTGGTGGAAACTGTTTGGGTTAGGAGCTGTGGTGGGTCTTGTAATTTCTAATAAAGGGGTGAGAATCTGCTGCGATTCAGGTATTGTGAACAGTATTCTGCAATTTCTGTTTTTTCAAATCCAGCTGTCGAATTGTTTTGAGATGCGTGCACAGACAAACCAGCTGTTTTGAGATGCGTGCAGTAAAAAATTGGACGGCTGAATTTGAAAAAGCATAGATTGCAGAGTTACTGTGCTCAATATTCGGATCGCAGCAGATCTCAATCCCTTATAAAGTTATAAGCTATATCATATTTTAAATCAGGCTAAATTCCTTTTCAAACCTGTTTAAACAGTGTATTCTAAGATAACTCCAGTCTTCAAAGAGAGTTCTTTTTTCTGTAGCCACCTTGTGGCAGGTCGATATGAAGTGTAGTCTCATCTGTTATACGAATTGCAACATAACATTTGATGTAGAAAAACATGAACAAGCTCGTACCATTACTAGTCACCTACCTGCTCACCTGAATTGCTAGTTTGAATTGGATACTGTTTTAAACCAGTAATAATACTGCCTTCAAAAATGTGCAACCGACTAGGCTAATGTAACCGACATTTCTATTAATATCCAAAGTTAATTACAAATTAATAAATATACTCAGAATTCGTAAAAGGTGTAAAATTATTTTGATTTTTTTTTTTTTTTAACTCTCCCAAAAACTAACGAGAATCTGCCAGAAACCTGAATTTCTGTGATGCACGGATAAAATTATTTTCGCTGTACATAAACTCATGAATGTAAAGAGCTTTTTCAATATGTACTAAAATTAGAAGAAGAAAAATAATAGAACTCTCTTAAAAATAAATGAAGAGCAAGAACACCGCAGACCCAAATCCACGCTTGAATAGTTGAATCCATTAATAAATAATGATTGACAGCTACCGTGTTGATCCACTAAATTCTATTCTATTGTGTGGTAGCCCGGTAGGTTGACTGTACCTGTCATGAGACCAATTAGAGAAAACAGTGCTAAACAAAAATCCGGCTCTGTTCACAGTCACATCAGGCCTCAACAACTGATTTGGATTTGGATTGGATGCAGCAAAAGGTACGGTGAGAATAAGTTCTAGTGAGTGAAAAGGTGCATATGTTAATTTGAATGAGGCTACGGTGCTATGCATAGCACGGATTGGGTCCGTGCTACGGCTTAAAATTTGATTTTTTAAAATTCTAATGGTCGATCCGAATCATTCAATATGATTATAAAATGAATATGTATTTGCAAACCAAATTTTACATTTTTTCGAATTTTTTTACTATTTTTTTAGATAGGCTGTTTTTGGATGGTCCAGAATGTTCAGATCAAGTGATTTTCGAAAAAATAGTAAAAAAATTCGAAAAAAATGTAAAATTTGGTTTGCAAGTACATATTTATTTTATAATCATGTTGAACGGTTCGGTTCGACTGTTAGAATTTTAAAAAGTCAAATTTTGAGCCGTAGCACGGACCCAAACGGTGCTATGCATAGCACCGTAGCCTCACTCTGTTAATTTTATTTGTTGTTCTTGACAAAATTATACAATAATTTTTAAATTAAGTTGTCAAGTTGGTCCCACTTTAAGTTGGACTTGAGTCTAATCAACAACATAGCAAAATTTAAAATGCTACCAAATTAATTAATAATTCAAATGAAGAAAGTACCTAAGCTCAGAAATGTTCAACTATAATCAATGTTTTAAAATGTGGTTTCTATGCGGTATGTGGAAGGCCACCGTATACTGAATATACAGTATACGGCTGTATATGCGGAATATACCGTATGAGAATTAATATATATATATATATATATATATATATATATATATATATATATAGGACAGTGCTACGGTGCTACGCGTATATAAGGGCCCCTCCGTGCTACGGCTCACTTTTTGAGTTTTCAAAATCCTAACGGTCGATCCGAACCGTTCAACATGATCAACATATGAATATGTACTTGCAAACCAAATTTTACATTTTTTAGAACTTTTTTACTATTTATTAAGCCACTTTGAAAAAACACTAATTTGTACACAAACAGTAAACTTTTCTGGACCATTGGATCAGCGATTTTCAAAGTGGCTTAATAAATAGTAAAAAAATTTTAAAAATGTTAAATTTGCAAGTACATATTCATATGGAGATCATGTTGAAAGGTTTGGATCCACCGTTAGAATTTTGAAAACTCAAAAAGTGAGCCGTAGCAAGGAGGGGCCCTTATATACACGTAGCATATTAGCAAAATCCTATATATATATACAAGTATTCGGTAATATGCGGAAATATGCGGTATGCAGTAATATGCGGTAATATGCGGCCGAATATGCGGTAAAAATATGCTGCCGAATATGCGGTAATATGCGGCCGAATATGCGGTCGAATATGCGGCCGCATATTGGACCGCATATTGATTTTTCATGCGGTTGCCAACCGCATACGCATATGCGGCCGCATGAACCGCATTTTATGACAGTAACTATAATGACAATTTTATTTTTATTTTCTTCAGATAATATAAAACGCTACGCCTTGCTAGTTGGGTCTCAATTTTTTCTCTCTCATGCAATGTTGTAGAAAACGGTCGTTTAGGCTGATTAAGCAGCTGATTAGTCGTTGGTGACGATCAAACTGTTACAGTTTTTTTGACTAATCAATCGATTATTTTTAATTATGACCGATTATTCTCGATTATTTCTAATTAATTGCATAGTAGTACCATGTCATTCATTTGTCAATAAATAGCCAACCATTATATAGAAAAGTTTTTTAAAGCATAAAAGAACGGTTGATTTGAAAATAAAAGTAGGGGTTGATTACTTGAGAGCTGTATTATTGAAACTAATTAAGAAGTGTTTAAAAAGGATAATAATAATAAAGAAAATCTTGTGTGGAACTGGAGAGATAAGTTTGTTGCATACAAGAAGAAACATGTGAGAAAGCAAATCTAAAAGCGTGTGGCCTCGAAAGAAGTTTCGTGTCGGCTGCTTTTACACGTTTCTTTCGTGATCATTTACCTGACTCAATAACATGGCACGAATTTCAAAACAGATCCCTGCAATCTTCATAGGCAACGGATTGAATTTAATCCAGATACGTGGGAGGATACGTTTCAATTTGCTTGAGATTAATCTCGGCCGTCCGTTTCAATTTGCTTGAGTCAGGTACCTGGGAGGATACGAATCCCTCAGAGAGATCATCAATTCTATCTATTTTGACCAAAAAAATAAAATGGATTCTATCTGGTTTGGTTCATTTTAGCTGGCAGGTAACATTACTTATGCGGTTTTTACAATTGACCATGAATAATTTGAGATATTTTATTAAAGTTTGAATTTATCTATTGAATTAATTTTAATGGAACAAATATATAAGAGGGATGCTTCTATGGGCATAAAGACCTATTTGTAAAATGAACATATTTTTATTTTCAAAGTTCAAACGGTCGATCCGACCGTTCAACATTATCTCCATATTAAATGTACTTATAGGTCAAATTTTATATTTTTTTGAATTGTTTTACTATTTATTAAGTATTTTACAAAACTAGTCAAATTCAGACCATTGAATTTTGTATCCATCTTAATAAAGAGTAAAAAAATTCAAAAAAAATGTAAAATTTGACCTCCAAGTACATTGTAATATGGAGAAAATGTTGAACGGTCGGATCGACTATTTGAACTTTGAAAATAAAAATATACTCATTTTACAAATAGATCCTTATGCCCATAGAAGAATTTGCCAATATATAAAATAGATAAGTTTCTGTTTATTTTGTTTCTCCACTGTCAAGACACTTACGAGTTATTATGAAGCTGTTCTATTGAGTTGTTACACAAATTAGAGTTGTTATTCTGACTTTCCTTTAATATACATATATATAGAGAGAGAGAGAGATAGGCTATGGTGAGTTGTGAAGTAAAACGTTATTTTACTTCACGCCATATTTTTATTTTGAAAATCCAAACAACCGATCCGAACCGTTCAACTTTTTCTAAATATTGAAATGTGCTTGGAGACTAAATTTTACATTTTTTTTGAATTTTTTTACTATTTATTAAGCCACTTTGAAATCGCTGATCCACTGTGAACAATAAAAAAATAGTAAAATTTTCTGGACCACCGGATCAGCGATTTTCAAAATGGCTTAATAAATAGTAAAAAAATTCCAAAAAAATGTAAAATTTAGTCTCCAAGCACATTTCAATATAGAGAACATGTTGAGCGGTTCGGATCGGTTGTTTGGATTTTCAAAATGAAAATATGAGCGTGAAAGTAAAAATGGTATCTTACTTCACAACTCACCATAGCCCAGCTCTATATATATGTGTGTGTGTGTGTGTGTGTGTGAGTGGCTACTCTACTTACATAAGCATATGAGAGCATATGCTTATAAGTTATTTTTGCTTTTTCAATGTCTAAATGGTCGATTGAAGCGCTCATCATGTTCTCTATATTAATATGTGTTTGGAAACGAAATTTTACATTTTTTGAAATTTTATTACTATTTGTTTAGAATTTTTCAAAATAGCATTTTTCATATTTTATTTTAATATTTTTGTTACCATATTAAATCACTGTTTTGAAAAATTCTAGAAAATTAGTAAAAAAATTCCTAAAAATGTAAAATTTTGTTTCCAAACACTTATTAATATGGAGAACATGTTGAGCGCTTTAGATCCACCATTTAGACATTAAAAACGCAAAAATGACTTATAAGCATATGCCCTCATATGCTTATGTAAGTAGAGTAGCCAACCTCATATATATATATATATATATATATATATATATATATATATATATATATATATATATATATATATATATATATATATATGGGGCTGGCTACTATGCTTATATAAGCATATGCCCACATATGCTTATAACTTATTTTTGCGTTTCCAATGTTCAAATGGTCGATCCGACTGTTCATCTTGTTCTCCATATTAATATGTGCTTGGAGACCAAATTTTACATTTTTCTAAATTTTTTTACTATTTATTAAGCCACTTTGAAAATTATTGATCCGGGTGAACAGTAAAAACAGTGCAACAAAATTATGTACCATATGATCAGCAATTTTCAAAGTGGCTTAATAAATAGTAAAAAAATTCAGAAAAATGTAAAATTTGGTCTCCAAGCACATATTAATATGGAGAACTAGATAAACGGTCGGATCGACCATTTGAATATTGGAAACGCAAAAATGAGTTATAAGCATATGTGCATATGCTTATATAAGCATAATAGCCAAGCACATATATATATATAGAGTATGGCTAAATTGCTGCCGGCAGCATTCTGGCCAGATGCTGCCGGGGGCAATTCGGTCATTTTTGGTGTTCAAACAACAAATCCGAACCGTTCAACGTGTTCTAAATATTAAAATCTACTTGGAGACCAAATTTTACATTTTTTGGAATTTTTTTACTATTTATTAAGCCACTTTGAAAATTCCAGATCACACGGTCCAGAATTTTAGTGCACTGTTCACCCGGATCAGCCAATTTCAAAGTGGCCTAATAAATAGCTAAAAAATTCCAAAAAATGTAAAATTTGGTCTCCAAGTAGATTTTAATATTTAGAACATATCTGTATAAAAAAATTTGTTGTTTGAACACCGGAAATGACCGAATTGCCCCCGGCAGCATCTGGCCAGAATGCTGCCGGCAGCAATTTAGCCATACTATATATATATATATATATATATATATATGGATGAGCTATGGTGAGACGTGGAGTAAAACCATTTTGTACTCCATGGCACTATATTTTCATTTTAAAAATCCAAACAACCGATCTGAACCGTTCAACATGTTCTCTATATTGAAATGTGCTTGAAACCAAATTTTACATTTTTTGAAATTTTTTTATTATTTATTAAGCCACTTTGAAAATCGTTGATCCGATAGTCCAGAAAATTTTACTGTTTTTCACTATTCATAGTGGATCAGCGATTTTCAAAGTGGCTTAATAAACAGTAAAAAGTTTACAAAAAATGTAAAATTTGGTTTCCAAGCACATTGCAATATAGAGAACATGTTGAACGGTTCGGATCGGTTGTTTGGATTTTCAAAATGAAAATATGGGGTGGAGTACAAACTTGTTTTACTCCACGTCTCACCATAGCTCATCCCTATATATATATATATATATATATATATATATATATATATATATATATAATCTGGCTAATATGCTACGCCTAGCATAGAGGGTCTCCGTGCTACGGCTCAATTTTTGAGTTTTCAAAATCCTAACGGTCGATCCGAACCGTTCAACATGATTTCCATATGAATATGTACATGCAAACCAAATTTTATATTTTTTAGAATTTTTTTACTATTTATTAAGCCACTTTGAAATTGCTGATCCAATGGTCCGAAAGATTTTACTGTTTTTTTACTGTTCACAGTGGATCAGCGATTTTCAAAGTAGCTTAATAAATAGTAAAAAAAATCAAAAAATGTAAAATTTAGTCTGCAAGCACATTTCAATATTTAGAACATGTTGAACTGTTCGGATCAGTTGTTTGGATTTTTAAAATTGAAAATATGGCCCGAAGTAAAACCCCCATTTACTTTGCAAAGCACAATAGCTCATCTCATATATATATATATATATATATAGAGAGGTTGGCTAATATCAAAACGTTTGTTCTTAGGCCATAGAACAAACACTTCGGTTTTTACATTTTTCAAATCCAAACAGTCGATTCAAACCGTTCAACATTCAATCTATAATAAAATGTGATTGGAGACCAAATTTTACATTTTTTGAAATTTTTTTACTATTTATTAAGCCAGTTATAAAATCACTATTTTCAATGATCCAGAAAATTTTCACTGTTTATTAAAATCAGCGATTTTAAAACTGATTTAATAAATAGTAAAAAAGTTCCAAAAAATATAAAATTTGGTCTCCAAGCACATTTTAATATAGAGATCACATCTAACAGTTCGGATCGACCGTTTGAACTTTGAAAATCAGAAAACCAATTGGTTGCACCACGGCTCCGGAACAAACGTTTTGATATTAGCCAACCTCTCTCTCTTTATATATATATATATATATATATATATATATATATATAGAGTAGAACTAGGGTGCTCCTAAGCTCACCAAGTCCTTCGTGAGCGCGACTCTAAAACCTATCGAATTGACTTCAAACGACATTTTCAAACCGTTAGATGTTCAATCTATATTAAAATGTGCTTGGAGACCAAATTTTACATTTTTTGAAATTTTTTTCTATTTATTAAGATGGTTTGAAAAATCGCTGTTTTTATTAAAATTCTGCACCATTGGAAAACAGCGATTTTCAAACCATCTTAATAAATAGTAAAAAAATTTCAAAAAATGTAAAATTTGGTCTCCAAGCACATTTTAATATAGATTGAACATCTAACGGTTTGAAAATGTCGTTTGAAGTCAATTTGATAGGTTTTAGAGTCGCGCTCACGGAAGGACTTGGTGAGCTTAGGAGCACCCTAGTTCTACTCTACATATATATATATATTAAAAGATGACAATTTTTACAATTAGAAAATTTATCAAATATAAATTAAATATACATTGTAGTATATAAACACTTAAATACCCTCACATTATACTCCCCAAAACATATTTATTATAATTTAGCATAAACAATTAACCTCAGCTATAGTTAATGGATAATTATATTTATTAAAATTGATACAGACTTAGGCGGAAATAAATCTGCTGCGATTCCAAAGAATCACAGAGACCCTGCAATTTCAAATCCACCCATTCATTTGTTTTGAGATTAGTGCATAAAAACTATCTGTTTTGGAGATTCGTGCATGAAAAGAAATGAATGGATGGATTTGGAATTGCAGGACCCTGTGATTCTTTGGAATCACAACAGATTTATTTCCGACTTAGACTGTCCCATAGAACCAATGTCATTTACCAGTAAAAGAAAGAAATGTAGAAATATTTAGAAATAACTGAAGTTATTTGAATAGTCTTAGGGCCTGTTCGGGCGCCCATGAGAAAAAAAAATTCACTCTTGAGTGAATTTTTTTTTCCCACAGTAACAATGAAATTTAGTTCAAATTTTTTTTTATCCCACACCCATACCCGGGCACCGAACAGGCCCTTAATTTGGATGTACCAGTAAAAGAAAACTTTGCAAAGTTAGCACAAAAGAAAAGCTTGTTGGGTGTTTTTTTAGGGAAGCAAAAATATGAGCTTAAGATTTGAGTCTAAGAAAAGCTAAGGAGAAGTCCTTAAGTCTGTCTAAGACACCGTCTTTTTTAAAAAAAAAAAAGCTATATCAACATAAGGATTGAGATAAAAAAAAAAAAAAAAGGTGCATCGAATCAAATATTCGCATTAAAATTCATACGTACTTAATTAGTCAATTTTTAATTTTGTTTGTACAAATCTTGATACTGATAAGATAACTTTGATCTAATATTAAACTGAAATTGATATGATGTCTATTAAGCCGCACTGATTTTCATCTTAACATGCGTTGGCGGGATTTAAAAAATAAATATAAACAATGCAAGTTAGAAAATTTGGACAACCGGATGGATCCGACTCTGCTGTTCTTCAAATGAAATAACAGGACTCTATTATTTCAAATCTAACTATTTATCTGTATTGAGATTCGTGCATAAAAAAAAATGCAATGGTTAAATTTGAAATAACAGGATCCGACCGGATGGCACCTACTTTCCGTACACCAGAGTGTAGAGTGTATATAACTATAACGTGTCATTATTTCTTAGCAGACATTCTTTGGAAAATTAATGATCAAAGCCCACGAGCTATTTATTCCTTTAATTATTAATTGTTGTGGGAAAATTTTACACCAGGCAAATTCAAGCACCCCCCTCCCCCACACACAACAAATAATTTGTTGTAAAAATTAAAACCCACTCCAGCACAGCCACATGCAATTATCTTACAAAAATCATTCCTCTATACTATATTATGGTAAAGAGCGTTGACGCAGCCAGGATGCCATTCATTAATTGTGCTTCTTTATGTTGTAAGGGTGTAAGTGTGTAACAAAAAAAAGATGGTATTTGTTTAATTAGGAATTAATTAGGTGGTAACAAATAAAATTTCGGACTAAAAGGAGAGAATGACAACATAAAGAAGGTGGTAACAAAAAAGAATTTCGGCCTTTTAGTAAGGGTGTAAATAATATTTTTTTTATCTATTTATTCGTCCGTATCTTATTCAATAAGATTAATTCGCATCATATGAGATATCTCATATTTTGCGTGAATTTTTAAAAAATCTCAACCGTTCAAATACGTTATGCGCGAATCTCAAAGCTCAAATAATACTGGCTCCCTGCGCTATCCCCCGAATAGACACCAGACACGTCGGTCACGCAAAAAATGAGATATCTAAGATTAAGAATTAAGATCCTACCTGAAGAAAATAACTTGCTTATTGAGTAGTCTTTTTATTCGTTAAGAACTTCACTAATATGACTGTACCGGTTACAAGAAAAGATATCATGATAATCAATATGGGTCATCACCACCCATCAAGGCATGGTATTCTTCGACTGATCTTTACTCTCAATGGTGAAGATGTTATTGATTGTGAACCCATATTGGACTATTTACGCAAAGAAATAGAAAAAATAGCGGAAAACTGAACAATTATTCAGCCACATTAAGATTAAGATTACCATCTGGGGAGGTTCGTTTGATAACATAACCATTAATTTAAGTGCAGCAAAGATGTGTGTTAAAAGCCCAAAACAAATTTCAGGCCAGGGCAAATTCAAAAGAGAAAAAAAATAAAGTTTGATACTTGGCATAGATTGCAATATGAAAGGAAAATGAAAAATGGACCAAAGCCTATGTTTGGGCCAAGCCCAGTTAAAGTTTTTATTAAAGCCCAGTTAGAACATTTAAAGAGAATAGAAAACGAAATAAAATAAAATAAAATCTGGATTTGGCGTCGCTTTCCCGACTGGTAGCTTCGTACTCTCCGATTATAAGAACCACGAATTCTTGACAGATCTGCGCTGTACGAATCAGATCGGACGGTGGGGAATGTACCAGATTATGGACCGGTCGTCAACACAAGGCTTGGTGCACATCAGATCTGATTAAATTTTTGAATGGATCTGTTTTACAATAAGAAATGATCCGACTAAAAAAGAGGAAAAATATCACAAGGCTTCCAAATTGATGTGATAGATTGGAGTTTAGAAGAAAAGTCTTCTAACTATTTACTTTCTGTTTTGGAAAATGAAAGCATCGATTTGGAAGTGACGAAAGCTTTATTTTGTATTTTGCTCTCATTCTAAAGAAATTTGGTAAACTGAAAGTTGTTTTCAGTTTTGACAAATGTTGAATAGAAGCTGAGTTGAATTGATTACTTGATTATGACAAAATAGAGGCCGAATGCTACAACTAGTGGTTTGACAAAATAGAGACCGGACCGGCCAACCCGTGGACCGAATCCGTACCGGACTGGACCGTGCCCTTGCTAGGCACAGGTCTAGCACGGGTCGGGTTTGGATTTTTTCTTAAAACCCGTGTTGAACCCCCATCGTGTTCAACCCGTGGACCGTACCGAACAGGACCGGAGCAAACCCGCCCCAATCCGGACCCGTGCCAACCCCCTCCAACCCAGACCCGTGCCACCCCCCCCCCCCTCCCAAACCCGCCCGGGACCCAAGCCAACCCGCTCCAACTCCCCCCCCCCCATCCCCGCAACCAGCCCAAATTCAATTTTTTTTTTAAATTAACGGCTCCCAATTTCCCCCCAAAAAACCTCCATAAATTAACCCCCACCTACATACATTTTCATATCAAATTCTCATTATTCTCAATCTCTCATTCTCTCAATTTCATACTCTCAATATTTTCATTTTTCTCAAATTTTAATTTTATTATTAAAAAAAGATATAGTTGCAAATTTATTTCATTCCACAAAGACGCAAACGGAATTACGAAGTTCGACACCTCCCGCAAGATTTTCCCGCAAGATTTGAAGGTTAGATTTAGTTTATGTTAGATTAAATTTTGTTCGATTTTGTAGAGTAATTTAAAATTTAAATTGAAATATTGAATGTTAGATTTATTTTATGTTACAATTAGTTTAACTTAAATTTATTTTTGTTAGATTTTGTAGAGAATGTTAGAATTTAAATTGAATGTCAGATTTATTTTTGTAGAGTAATTTAAAATTTAAATTTAATGTTAGATTTATTTTTGTAGAGAAATTTAGAATTAAATTGAATGTTAGATTTAGTTTATGTTAGATTTATTTTTGTAGAGTAATTGAACTCTAAAATTGAATGTCAGATTTATTTTATATTACATAAGTTAAGATATGTTAGATTTAATTTTTAGTAATTTAATTTTTAAATTCGGATTTATTTTTATTTTAATATGTTATATTTATTTTTAAATAGGTTAGATTTTATTTATAAATATGTTAGATTTATTTTTGCATATGATAGATAATTAGATCTATTTTTGAATATGTTAGATTTTATTTATAAATATGTTAGATTTATTTTTGAATATGTTAGATTTATTTTTAAATATGTTAGACCTAGGACCGGACCGGACCGTGGACCGTGGGAACCACGGGTAGGGTTGGCAAAAAAAAACGAACCCGTGGACCCGGACTCGTTGAACCCGCCCAACCCGTCCAACCCGTGGACCGTTCAACCCATGGACCGTTCAACCCGTGGACCGGACGGGTTTGGACCGAACTGGACCGTTTTCAAAACCCTAGCTACAAGTCAGCTATTATTTGTATTATTTGTATCCTTACCTTATTATTATTCGTTAATATTAACTAATAACAAACTAATAATGACTAATTATCAAATAATTTTATAATTACCATAATATAACAAACAAGTATATATATTAAACACATCAATATCATAAAATATAAATGATTATTGATCCCATTATTTAAAAAAATATTAAGTTTTTTATGTAAAATATTGTATAAATCAATTTTGTCATAAATTATTAAATAAAACACTATATGAAATGTTGTATAAATTAATTCATCATATTATAAAAGTTATATATAGTTATATGTACAAAATAAATATTGTATATTAATTATATTTATCTATTATTGAATAGAGTAAGAAATACGAAATAACTTTACTACATATTATTATCTGATAAGTTAACAATTTTTTTTCTTACCCATTTAGCTAAAAAAAAATTCTTACTCATACATATCTTGCCGAATATGACACAAATAGTGTAAACGGATAAAAAGTTTTGTTTTCTTTTGTTCAATTAATTAATTTCTCGTAATAATGTAAAAAAGTAAAGTATATATAATTTGAGTAGATATTTTCATTGTATTATAATGAACTACTTTATTTGTTTTCTATTTTTATCAGTTAAAAGTATTATAATGATCGAATATAATCGTAGAAAATCTATTATTGCATAATTGATTAGATAAGCTATTAAATAGCATTTTCTTGGAATAATAGATATGAAATTGCTCTTATTAGTACTCTTACTCCTTAAAAGCTAACGAATTTCTCAGAATTTCTCAGAATTCAACCCAAAATTTATCAGAAAGTTGAAACATCCGTAATGTCTTATTCAAGCATAAATTTTGTGTTCATTTGAAAGGGAGAAACTTGAAATTTTTGGGTGATAAATTAAAAGAGTATTAATTCTAGAAACCATGAACCAAGTTTCTCACCATTACTTTTTGGTTGATTATGATACATAAAAGCCTTGGGACCCACCGACTTAATGAAATCTCAGACCTTTTATGCACACATTAATTAGTTTGAATGAAAGAAAACATTCAAAGCATTTGGATAACACAAAGAGGGGGTTTCATGCTCCACCACTTGTTCTCTCAGTCATGGCATTTTGTACCAGTTTTATTTTTAATTATAGAAAAAAAAGAAATATTTTTTTAAACCTAGAAAATGGCATTTTTTTTATGATATAAAAGAAATAACATTAAATGTACATATTTGATGTGGTTTCCTAGCGTGTCATAAAATTATTTCCAAATAAAACAGGGTCATATTAATTATTATTTTGTGCATTTCTTTTCATACAGTAAAAAAAATCATCATCGTTCTAGTTCTTTAAAACATATTTATTTCTTTTCTAAATATAAAAAAACTGATTTTGCAGAATATTAAATATTTTGTAAAGGCTAGTTCTTTAAAAAGTATTTATTTATTTTATCAATACAAAAAAAATATTTTGCAGAATATTTGACTTCATAATTTAAAAGCTACTCAAGGCAATTTTGTAAAGCCTTTTGCAGGATTATTGGAATTTTGATTTTTTTTTTATTATTTGTGTGTTGATATGATAATATCCAACTTGATCGGTTCCTTTGACCTTTTGCATATTTAAATTTCTAGAATGAATCAGTTGACTCAATTCTTCTTTTACCATTTTGTCCTTTATACAAAAAAATATTTTAATTTTTTTTAATTTTGAGAAATTATCCAGTGCTCTCACATTCAACCTCCTGTTCAATTCTCCAAGTTCAGTGTCTTTCTTTGAACTTACTTTTCTACACCTACTTTTCTTTTTTGAACTTACTTTTTGTCTCTTTCTTCGGTTCAAAAAAATAATTATTCATTTTTTTCCTTTCATCAACCACTCATTTTTTACACATTTTTAAGAGGAGGAACTTTTTTTTCGTTCCGTTTAATCTCGTTCATATCTTCAACGATCTATAAGAAATTTTGCGAATCTAAAATTACGAACATTTTGTACTCGAGTTTCTCTTTCAAATGAGATCCATATTGAAATGTTTTTTTTTACTCTTTTTCAGATGTGGGCAAAGGCCAATCTTTTTTTTTTTCAAAAACAAAATGTTTTTTTATTCTATTCGCTCCTCTGTATTTTTTATATACTATATATAAAAACGTGTTATGTTATATATAAATATTTGATACATTATATATAAATATTTGCATGTATAAGTATAAATACTTGCATGTTCCACCTATAAATATGTTAGCTACCTTCTAGAAGATGGTCTCATTCAAAAATTAACAAGAGTTCAGTGGTATCCAAAACTTAAATCTCCCAAGTATAAATTTGAGTTTCTACTTGATTTTCTCTTTCAAATGAGATCCAGAAAGAAAGAAGTTTGAGTTATTTTCAAGTCATTTGTTTTTTTTTTTTAAAGTAAAGCCCATGAGCATTTTAAATTTTCAAGTTTTTAAACCTCAGTCTACAATCATTTAACTTCTGATGTATACCATTTAAACTACTACGATCAATCGTTTGAATCTCTGTCTACAATCGTTTAAAATAGTTTATCATATAGTTTCACACGTTTAATACTGTGATGTCGATCATATAGTTTCACGCGTTTAAACCTTTGTCTACAACTATTTAAAATAGTTGTGTCAAGCATTGAAAGTAGTTGTGTCAAACATTTAAATAGTTTTTATGTCAGGTTTAAAAGGTTGTAGACTGAGGTTTAAAAGCTTGAGAATTTAAAGTGCTCATGGGCTTTACTTTCAAAAAAAATAAAAATAACGATTTGAAAAAAAACTCAAAAGTATTTCTTCATGGATCTCATTTGAAAGAGAAATTAAGTAGAAAATGTTTGTATTTTTAGATTCGAACAATTCATCACGGATCGTCGGAGAAATAGACAAGAATGATCAGAAAAAAAAATTGGGTGAAAGAAATATTTTCTTTTTTAGCTTAAAGACAAAAAGTAATCAGGAGTTAAAACTACTCAGATTTAGAATTTAAATATTTACAAATAAAGATTTAAGTGTTTGCAAATGGCATTGTAAAATGTTATAAACAAAACTTTAAAATTAAAATTGGAAGTTAAATATTAAATAATTGAGGATGCGTTAGGAAATTTATTTAAAAGAGAATTATATCAAACTCCTAATTAATAAGGAAGCTTTTTTTTTTATTCCGACCTATACTCTATGGTACATGTGCATATCATCTCGTTTACTTCTTTTGTTTGCTCTCATATCTATGCAATAGCAAAATAGTCCTTAATAACTAATTTGTTTGACCAAACGAGTAAGAGATTCAAAACTTTTCAGATTAATATGCTAGTTCACTATTGTTAATCATAAATATATTGGAAGCTGATATGAGTAACCGCACTCCAGTACTCACATCGTACTCACATGTTAATTGTTATAACTGTTTGGGGACTGCAAAAACTGTAATGTTGAATTTTTTTCCTAAAGTATTTATACCTATATATGCACGGAAGTGTGTATACATATGCACAGATTATTTATACCTATGAGGTGAATAATTTTTACGTAAATAATTATTTTTCCAACTAAATCTCCCAAAACATATCCGCAATCTAAAAATTTGTGAGAGACCACTCAAACTACATGGGGGACCATACATGTTTTTAGAGGTGTTTTTTTTCTCCGTTCAATCTCGTCCATATTTCTGACGATCTGTGAAAATTTTTGCAAATCTAAAACCACGAACGTCTTCTATGCAATTTTCTCTTTCAAATGACATCCATGATGACGTACTTTCAGACTCATCGTCACACAAATATTTATACCTCATCGTGCAAGTATTTATACCTATACTTGCAAGTATTCTTTTAATATGGAACTGGATTATATCTGAAAGTATTAATATCAAGTATTGTAAGTATTTATACCTATGTACTAAAGTATTTATACCTATGAGGTCAACTATTTTTGTTAGAGGAAGGTTGATGCGGAGATACATGATCCCTACTACTTCATTAGAAGAAGGTTTGACGCCAATAGAAGAAGGTTGACGCGGGTACGATTGAGAACTGAAAAATGAGATGATCATATCAAGTTATGCATGTAAGTATTAATATCTTATTTTGCAAGTATTTATATCTTATGATAAGTATTATACCTATAAAAGTTGTAGCGGATACGAATGTGGGGACTAGAAAAGGAAACCATATAATTAGTGGAGACCATAGTACAACTTTTCTCAATTGTTGCTGCAGATACGATACGGATACTAGAGTGGGTGGATTGAAATAATTATTCAAATATATTATATCTACTTTTATCATTAGCTACTTCTAAAAAATCTTTGATATCATGTTTCTACTGTATTGTACTCTGTCACATAAGGATTTGATATTTATGATGATGCTGAAAACTAGCATATATCGATAAAGGCAAAACTAAGAAAAATTTATTGAAAGGCTGAAACATAAATATTTACTGTGTGACCACTGAAATTTAAATTCAATTTCACAGTTATAAAGTAGAATTTTAACCACTAACCTACCAAATCTAAAAAATTAATTTTCTGCGCATGTGGTTTAACGGTTAATCACCTCTGTATATTGATCTGACGTAAAAGTCAATGTTGATTTGAAGTTTGTGTCGTTATATTCCTAAAATTAAACGGCGTGTTGGAAGGATAATTCTTCTTTGATATGACTACCCTATCCAGCGTGTCTCCGGAATCTTGGCCTAAAAGAAGACCCAGGTCAAGCCCAATTCGAGATTTCTATAGCCGAAATTTTTATTTATAGTACAATTTAAAAAAAAAATAAACAAAAAAAATAAGTGTTTTTGGAAATTTTGAAATGTACCATGACCGCACTGACATTGTGCGGCCTCTTTTACTGGAGACCGTATAATACCGATGCGAACTCTGAAATGGGGCCGCACAATGCCGGAGCGGTCTCTTTCTTTTATAATCCCGTCCAGGAGAGAGAAATTCATTTCACACTCCACCCATTCTCTCTCCTGGATAACAGCCTCTGATCTGTAAGTTTTTTCCTCTTATTTTCATTTTTTTTAATTTTCAGTAGGTTAATAATTAATTTAATTAATTTAGTTAATTTTTAATTTTAGGTTTCTTGTGTATTGGATTGAAAATGTCTCTTACGATATCCATTTATACTGGTGGGGATGTTTTAACAGGTCCTAATGGGGTTTATTATAGTATCCGTCCTGTTACTGTGATACCGGTATTGCCAGGTACTGATTATGTGGGGCTTAAATCGAGTATATGTCAGAGTTTGACATTGGATCAGGGTCAGTATGACCTTAAAATTGAGGCCAAACTTAGCATACTGACTAGTTCAGCACAAACCTGGTTCCAACTCTTTCCAATTCAGAATGAGGGAGTCTGGCAGGTATTGTACAACCAAACAATGAGTTTTTCTGAGGGTGCATATAAGATAATTGACCTATATGTGGAGGTTACCAGTGCCCGGCGTACCAGTTATGAGATTAATCCAGGGTTGTAGTTGGGGTAACTCATCCGGCTCTTGTCCATCCCCTATCTAAAATTGACCAACCATCTAGTAGCCGGGCCCCAGTTCAGAGGGACCGATCGTCCAGTAGTCGGCCCTTCTGTCAGGCCCCACCCCGGACTGGCCAGCCTTCATCTAGTCGGATCGCTCATTGGGGTCAATCTTGTGATCCGAATGAAATCGATGAAACAATGGATCCGGAATTAGTAGAGGCAGAGGAAAATTGGGGTGATGTTCATCCTGAGGGTATGAGCTATCATAGTGACGAGGAAGATACCGGGCTTGTGCTTAAATGAGAGAGGACTTTCAAGGTCGATCGGGGTTCAGCACCTGATTTCGGCTTTCAATGACACATCAGGATTTCAGGAAGCAAAGTCAGATTTGTTTGGAAGGAGGGCAGAGTATGAGAATAAATTGTCTGAGGGACAAACATATGACTCAAAAGAGCAAATAAAGAGCGTAATTGTCAGGTTTCACATACTTTGTAACAAAGAGATAAGAAATATGCACAATGACACCACCAGAATTAGGTTCAAGTGCAAGGAAAGTAGATGTGGCTGGTACATATTCGCAAAGGTCACCGGTTGTGGTACACAATGGCATGTCTCCAAGTGCTCAACAAAACATTCATGTCACGCAGATGCGACAAGAATAGATCATACACAGTTGTCGGCTAGTATGGTTGTTGATTGCATATAGACTCACATGAGGCGGCAAACAAGTTTTTCAGCATATGTGTGGCTAAGAGGAAGATGAGAAGATACGAGCAAGGAATGCAAGTAATGACGGATGTATGTGACTGTGTTCTCAATTGGCTGGACGGTGTGGGTAAGTATTTGGATCAAGATGAGAACGAGTGTCCGAAACCATGGAAGATATTCCAAGCGCTGGACGGTGGTTACCACTGGGAAATTATGACTACAAACGGTTCCGAGTAGCTAAATAATGTTTTCAGGTCATCTCGTAAGTTACTGGTGGCAGCAATAATTGAAACACATTTTACAAATTTCTCACATGGTTTGCGCAAAGGAGGGCCAAAGCGGAATTCGAAGCCAGTCAAGGTCAACAGTTCTCGTGTCGTGTGCATCAGGTATTTTTATTTGTAGTTTTTTCTTCATAATTTTTTAGTAA
Source organism: Carex parvula (assembly GCA_025461045.1). Lineage (NCBI taxonomy): Eukaryota > Viridiplantae > Streptophyta > Magnoliopsida > Poales > Cyperaceae > Carex > Carex parvula. The sequence continues at coordinate 392,946 of JAJGRW010001388.1, read as the reverse complement.
CTTCATTAAAAAAATCTGACTTCTTCATTATTTTTTAATTTTTCGTAGCTTATTAACAAACGGTTCGAGAGGTCCAATACTATGAAGACGCTTGGGGGTTTGGCAACTACAATGAGTTCGAGGTAACCTCAACACAAGAAAGAGTTCACGCTTTCATACCTGACGATTGGATACACGGTGATCATCAGGATGATCACACGGTGGAATGCACATGCCAGAAGCTCAATTGGACAGAATACCGTGTTCTCATGTTCTGTCCGTGTGCCGTCTCCGAGGCATCGACCCTAGCATCTTTGTAAGTCACTACTACTATATCCAGGCATGGAGGGCTGAATGGCATGTGTATGAAAATCAGTCGGAATGGCCTGAAAACGAGAGCCATGTCCTTGTTCCAGAGGATAAAAATATTTTTTTAGGTAAAAGACGACACAACAAGATTCCGATGTGGTTGGACTTACTAAATAAGAGGAGAAGATGCCACCAAGCCAACCTAGATACACAAGAAAGACAAAATAGAACTGCTCGAGATGCACGAGGTAGTTAATTTTTTTACTAATGAATTTCAACTTTTAATAAAATATTGAAACAATCAGATTTAACTGTTATTATTTCAAAATTTGCAGGTTGAGAGTCTATCAATGAATTTGATATTTATCTAGTTTTAATTGTATTCGCAAGAACATTGTTTATTTTCGGTTTATTAGACGTATTTTTAATATACTCGTGAGAACATTAGCATTATATTGTTCTATTGTATGCTTCTTTATATGGCTCATTTATATTTATTATTAGTGCTTCTTTATTTTGATCAGACAAACAAATAAAATTTCAGATTAAACGACATTTAAAACAAAAACAGTTAAACAACTTTAAAAACAAAACCCTAACCAAACATTTTTGATAAAAAAAAAATATAAATCTGGGCTACTTAGGCATTGTGCGGCCTCATTTCAGGGTTTACATAGGTATTATGCAGTCCTTGGTAAAAGAGGCCGCACAATATCAGTGCAATCATGCTACATTTTGAAATTTCTAAAAACAGTAGTTTTTTTTTAAAATTGTGCTATAAATAAAAATTTCGGAACTAGCAGTGTAAATCAAACTACACAGATAAATAATATCTATAACAATAATTGATTAGCCAATAACATTGTCGACATGAAAGTGAAGGTGTCCTTGCGGTTGAAAATTTTGTCATCTCATTGTGGTTCCTTTCCATTTTTTGTTTGTTTGTAGTGAGATAATAGTATCAATAGTATCATCACAGGTGACTTCACAGAACATGGATTTCACAGTCTTCTAGAAGTAAAAGGTTTGGCAGCCTGGCAAATTCGAAAAATTTATATGTGACATTTAACAATCAGTATTCCATATCATTTTTAATTTATAATCTAAAATATAATCGTAATTGAAAAAAAAAACTTACTATAATCTTCAAACAAAGCTAAAATTACAATGCAAGAACCGATCTGTACATAACATACTTCTCAACACTCGAACTGTGGACCTCTATTTTCAGCTGGAAAAAGGAAATAAAATGGTGGCTGAGAGTTGGAGAGAGAAGAAGGATATTTATAAGCAAACCCTACAAAAAAAGGTAGGACTGAAATGCCATTTCGGTTCCGGCTAAAAAAACTCTGGACCGAAATGGCATCTCAGTATGTGGGTATTACACTAACGACTACACACTGTTATGTTGAAAAACTTGTTAAACTAGTACGGACCGAAATGCCATTTCGGTCTGGAAAAAAAAATGACGGACTGAAATGACATTTTAGTTCTTATGATTTTTGTAAAACAAAAGTAATCATATTGGTTTAGTAAAAATATTTTTTTTAATTATAGTTTATAAAAAAAAAATTCTTCACAGAACATCGATTTCACAGTCTTCTAGAAGATGAAAGGTCTGGCAGCCTGGCAAATTCGAAAAATTTATATGTGACATTTAACAAAAAAAAATGATTTATAATATTAAATTCGATTTTTTTTTAAATATAACACAAACGTTGTCATTGGCTGAGTGAAATAATAGCGTTTCATCAATTTAAAATTTTAAAATTGTATTTCATCAGCTTTTAATTCATTGGACAAGGCGTCAAAAATCGTTATTGTTTTACTTCAGTTTCGAAATGCTTTTTGTATTATATTTCGAAAATTAACTATTTTTAAGATTTGATGTTATAGATATTTTTCCACCCACTAATTACCTAATAAAATCTCACTTTATATGCTCCGACACTTATCAAAAAAAAAAAAAAAATGGACTTAAGCCGTATAAAATAATGTAATTTTTTCAATGTCCATTATTTATTATGAAGTATGTCACATATAAAAGTACTTTATGAAAAATGGACAAAGTAAAAAAAATTATAAAAAAATGTTAAAAGACGAAATTTTTAAATACAATTATTTATTATGAGTATGTCATATAAAAGATGAGGGTTCAAATGCCTTCATTTTTTGTGCCTCCATCAAACCTTCATTTTTAAAAATTTTAATAACTCAAAGTTTAAAACTTAAATGTCAAAATAAAACCATTAGATGTGATCTATATTATTTTCTCTATATGCTCATAAAAAATTATCACATTTCAATTTTGTTTTTATGTGAATCAATAAGTTGAAAAATCAACGTCTAGAAATTATCCACATTTGTATACATTTTTACAAGCTCAAGAGTCAAGATGACAACCAAAACAAAGTTGAAATGCCATAATTTTTTACACGTGCATAGATAAAATGATGTAGTTCATATCCAACGGTTTTCTTTTGAATTTTAAGTTTTAAATTTTGAGTTGTTCAAGTTTTAAAGAATGGAGACACAAAAAATAGAGGCATTTGAACCCTCCTCCATATAAAATACGGTTTATGATAAATTTATATGAGTTTGTTCTATCAGATACTACAAGATCTGATATTTTTCTTCGATTAATTTATGTAATTTTTTTAATTTGTAAAATTGAAGACATAAATAGAGAAAAAGAAGTAAGATGAGTATCAGAGTATCGATTAAGTTTTTCATAATTATCGATAAGTTTAAGATGAGTATCAGAGTATCTACATCAGTAAAATTAAGAATAAATTAATTTTTTTTTATCAAGCATCCAATATAAATTAAGTTAATTTTAATTTCTAAATCTCTATACTCATGCAATTAACTTTTTAATTATTTTTAGCGATCACGCCAATAATTATTACTTAAAAAAAATAGAAATACAGGCTCAAGAGCTAATAGAAATAATTGGAAAAGCAATTTATTTAAAATAAAATTTTGTAAAATAAAATTATGTTACAAGTTTTCAAACTAAAAATAATAGAATAGACTATAGAGAGAGTACTAGTATGTTTCTAGAAAAAAGAATCGATTCAAATGCTCTCAGTGGAACTTATTCCTCACGTAAAATTTAGCATCACTTTTATTGACCATTTTACAAAGAATTGATCTCCCAATGCATCCAGCGCACGCCAAGTGGTTGCTGGGAGATTTTTAGCGTTGTATAAAGTTATAAACCATTGAAGCGTCTACTAGAACTAGACACAATCACACAATCTAATCAGCAGGGTAAAATTGTCATTTTATGTTTGTGGAGGTGTTCGGAGTTGATTGTTCGCTGTCTAAAGCAACCCGACAGCCCATCTTTGTTTCTCCTCCTAAATCCTAGTTAACGAGAAAGACCTCACGCTGCCCCAAATCTCTCTTGCGATCATCACTCAGACCCACCTTTCTCTGTCTTTGAATAATCGAATTGGCCAAAATTGAAATTTGAAGAATCAGTGCGTCACAAACACAATCTACAAGGACTAATCAGCGCAACTCGGAAGGTAAAACGCAGCCAGTTGAGTTGAAAATTCGCTTAGTAAACGATCGGGGCTGCCTATCGATAGATTTTCCAAAACTATGGTCTGGTAGCAACAATGTGCTGACTATTGCTTGCTAATTGCCATGGTAAAAGATCCTAATTTTAGTTTTTAAGGTGAGACACACTTCACAAACCTATAGAATTGGGGGTTTGTTTATTCGAGCGCTGGGCCCTCGCTCAGTCTCTGCTATCAGTAGTATTCGAGCATATCTCATGAATTTTTAGCATGTAGGATTTACTTACTGTCTGGCTTGTCAGTACCATGAAGCACATAATCACACTGGTTATATATAGTAATTAAACTTACCATTTTAAATATAGATGCCTTAATTTATCGATCAGGACGGTATCTGTACAAAGTACAAACCAATAGGTATACTGCTCTATACTATGTATATTTTCTGAAAGTGTCAACTCCCATCTTTTATCAGGGAAACACTACATAACACTGTGAGTGAACTGCGACATAACAGAGACCTCCAAGAAAACAAATACAGCATCTACCCTCTGATATCACATGAGAAACAACAGGTGGGTCTCAGTAGGATGAGGAGATATGTGCACGTCACTCTTAAGACTCCTCAAGTCCTGCTGGCTGCCATCCTCAAGCCAGCAAGTGGGCTCAGATGGGGCCGGTCGTCAGGACGGCCTGTTATGGTACAAAGATACAGGTCAGCATGTTAATGGCGAGTTCTCTATGGCTGTTGTGCAAGCCAATAGTTTACTAGAGGATCAGTGTCAGGTTGAATCGGGTGCTCTCAGCTTTATGGATTCGGGCCCGTGCGGAACGTTTATTGGGGTCTATGATGGGCATGGCGGTCCAGAGACAGCTTGCTTTATCAATGACCATCTTTTTAACAATCTTAAAAGTGAGCTCTTCGTTATGTTTCTTTATACGTCATTGAAAGATTTTTCACCAAGTCCAAGGGTATTGTCACAACCTTACCTGTTTATTCACAAAGTTTTTTTTTTTTTTTGGGAAACATGCCACGTAGGCTGTTTATTTGCAAAGTTATTTTGAGCTTATTGACCTTACATTTAGCTAAATTTGGTATTTATAGTTTGGAGATGTTATGACTCAATTTTGACCTTCTCCTTTCTTGTTCTTGTTTTTTTTTTTTTAAATATTTTCAAAGATCATTATCTAGCTCTTTGGTTTTGACAAAGCAAGTCGAAATGCCATGTCATAAATTGGATATTATTTCATATTATTTTGCAACTTTCGGTGTTAATGTATATGGCAGTTGCATTCAAACAAAGGGACATAATATATGTTATGTTATACTATCAAGACCAAACATGCCCTTCTTAGCTAACATAACTATATAACCTAAATTTCAAATTTTTCGTTCTGGTAGGATTTGCCTCAGAACAGAACACCATGTCAGCAGAGGTACTGAAAAAAGCATACCAGGCAACCGAAGACGAGTTTTTGTCTCTGGTAACGGCAGAATGGCCGGTGAAGCCACAGATAGCAGCAGTGGGGTCATGCTGCCTGGTTGGCGTGATTGCTGGTGGGGTCCTCTACATCGCTAACGTGGGTGACTCCCGTGCTGTTCTCGGTCGGCTCGTGAAGGCCACTGGCGAAGTCCTCGCCATGCAGCTTTCAGCTGAGCATAATGTTGCGATTGAGTCGGTTAGAAAGGAGCTCCGGTCTATGCACCCCGATGATGATCGGATTGTCGTGTTGCGGCACAATGTTTGGCGTGTCAAGGGCCTTATTCAGGTAATAATTAAAGAGTTTTAATGCATCATATTCCGCATTTGTAGACTACAGTAAGTGTGTTACAACACTGTATAGGTTATTGTAAATGACGTATAGGCTTGGATTTGTACGACTTGTTTACAGATGATTGGGTGGTTGATAGGTAGATTTCAGGTCAATTTAGTCATTTCTTTTGCTTCACTGACCTTTGTTTAGCAGTTCGGCTTTAGTTAAAAATACAGCAGAACTGTACAAGTAGGAAATTGAACGCATTTTGCAAAGAATCCTAAACTAAGCATGATTTTACATATCCACGGCTTAATTGTAATCACTTTCGTTTTACAGGTTTGTAGGTCTATCGGTGATGTATATTTAAAGAAGCCAGAATTCAACAGGGAGCCACTGTATTCAAAGTTCCGCCTCCGTGAGACTTTCAAGAAGCCGATACTAAGCTCGGAGCCATCAATAATTGTGCAACCATTGCAACCGCATGATCATTTTTTAATATTTGCATCTGACGGCCTATGGGAGCACCTTTCAAACCAAGAGGCTGTTGACATTGTTCAAAATGGCCCTCGCAATGTAAGTTCTTAGATAATTGCTATGGTTACGAACAAATCAAAATGCTTTGAGTGGGAACCTTTAACATGTTATTGAAGGCTTTTGCAAACTGACCCAATATTTTTAAGATATTTCTGAATTTTTACTGCAATAACAAATTGAGGCCCTAACGGCCACATTTAATATTCTTTAGGTTGTATGCAAATTACAAGTAAGGCCAAGTCAAAATTAGTCAAAATCTTGGCTTTTTCATACTAAGTTAATCAAATTGCTTCGCAATGTAACTAACATCTAGATGCTTAGCTTGATGTTTTGTTCATTTGGTTATAAAAAATGGAGATTTGATTTTGCAAATTTATTAGACTTAATGAATGTACCTTTGCATGCTACTCTGAAATTGGTCTTGTTGTGAATTATCTGAATAATGATGGTTGTTATTTAAAGACATCAAAGTTATGGGTGCCATTTGCACAAGAGCCTTGTACATTAGCAATAGGCTAAGTTGATGATCCTGACAATATATATATTTAAAGCAAATAGAAAAAATACAAAAGCTAGAATTGAATTGATATATATATATATAATCATACAGGGAAGTGCAAGGAGGCTTATAAAAGCCGCAATGCAAGAGGCAGCCAAGAAAAGAGAGATGAGATACTCTGACCTTAAGAAAATTGACCGTGGAGTCCGCCGGCATTTCCATGATGACATAACAGTTATTGTAATATTTCTTGACTCGAATCTCATCAGCAAGGCCAGCTCGAACCGGGGCCCGGTGATCTCAGTCAGAGGAGGCGGTGTAAACCTATCTGCTAGTACAGTTGCATCTTATTCCACGTCTATTTGACTCTTTTTTAGTAAATTATGTTTTGGAAAGAAAGCAGAATCGTACATGGAGAAGAGGCTTAGCAGTTATGCTTTTTATGTTTATTTTAATCTTATGCTTAGTGTATCCAAATTTTTATGGAAAGAAATGGCAAGTGTGTGTATGTGTTGTTTATTTGTACTCGATGCAATATTCTCTTTAGTAAAAAGAAAGCGCAAGCTTCTGAATCCTCTAAGATATATATAAAAGAACTCACGGTATCACTGTATCAAAATAAAATCAGAAAACAAAATAATTGGAAACAGCATCCAATCCATAAAATAAAATCTGAAAACATATAGCTAGCCTCGTCACAAGGAGAGAGGCCAGAGATGGCACAACTCCTTGTTACAAAGCCAATGCTCTCTTTTCAAACCGCCGCTCTGGTTTCTCTCCCTCTCTCGCTTCCCTTTCTCCGTCGAAATACTAGAATCCGCCTTTCAAACTCCCTTTTCTCATCTCTCGCTTCTACCTGTTCAGCTGATCATTCGCCTCCAGTCAGAAGCAAGTATGGGGGAATTCAGCTGGAAGAGACTGTTCAGGCTGGGTCGGAGAAATCAAGGCTCGACGCCTGGATCTCCTCTCGGATGCATGACGTCAGTCGGGCTCGGATCCAGTCCAGCATCCGATCTGGTCTTGTCACAGTCAATGGCCGTGCTGTAGATAAGGTTCAATCATCTCTCTTATTTCTTGAATCCTTAGGCATTAACTTAGTAAGTATAATTTCTCTTCCTTTTCTCTTGAGAAGGTTTCACATATTGTCAAGGGAGGAGATATTGTAAGCTGTACTGTCTCTGAGCTCCAGCCTTTAAAAGCCGAAGCTGAAGACATACCTTTAGATATAGTCTATGAAGATGAGCATCTGCTTGTGGTGAACAAACCTCCTCACATGGTAAGAAATTATAAAACTTTTTAACTTTTGTTTGTGACTTCTTAATGATTTGCATTTGTGGTAAATTGACTTAAAACTAGCTTGTTCTGTACAGGTAGTTCACCCAGCACCGGGGAATTCTAGTGGAACCTTGGTGAATGCAGTTCTTCACCACTGTAAAGTTTCGACCTTTACTTGGCTGACAAATAGTGCAAGTCTTTCTGAAGAAGGTGCTGATTCTTCTGATGAAGAATTAGATGTTTTCCATGTTGATCAGTTCCCAACTGAAGTTAATGGGTCTCGGGTCAGTGAAGCCCTAGTTCGACCTGGTATAGTGCATAGGCTTGATAAAGGGACCAGTGGGCTTCTCGTAGTAGCCAAGGTGAGCACTGTTTAACCAATTGGTTGAATAATTATATTCTCTGGAACCAAAATTTGATTGAAATTCACATATAAAGTACTTTTTTGTGCGTAGCGGCTCGATTAATTGATGAGTATAGTTGACAGGATGAGCATGCTCATGCGCATTTGGCAGAGCAATTCAAGCAGCACACAATTAAAAGAGTTTATGTCAGCCTGACAACTGGTGTACCTAAAGGCCATTCAGCGCGGGTTGAGGTACCGATAGGCCGTGACCCAAATAACCGCCTTCGCATGATTGCTACTCCAAGTTCATCTAATAGAAATGCACGCCATGCCGCTAGTAGGTGATCCATCTTCCCGTCTATGCAAAATTAATGTTATCATAATGATTCATGAATAAATTGGACTGTGTTACTTTTTAATTGTTTGAAGGTATAAAGTAATGGAAGTTTTTGCTGGTGGTGCATGTGCATTGGTTCAGTGGAGATTGGAAACTGGCCGTACACATCAGGTAATTGAGCATAGTAATCGTCTTTTGGGGGTGAAAACATTGAATCATATTCCTTTAAGCTATTAGGAATTCTTTTGATTTGTCATATTTTCAATTATTTTCGCATTGAAGTTCTTTTCTTTTAAAACACGATCAAATGACCAAACCCTTGTACAAGCAAACCCAATTTGTTCACTTGGGCTGTGACAGCCTCAAGTCTAATTAGCGTAATCTTGAGTTCATAATCTTTATTGTCGAACGCCAGAATCTAGCTTTTGAGAATATACATTGCTGTTCCTATTGGTAATAAATTTGCTTGTTAAATATTAGATAAGAGCACATGCCAAATATATAGGAGTGCCTTTGCTTGGAGATGAAGTGTATGGAGGGACCAAAAACATGGCCATATCTCTTCTCAGAAGAAAAACCCCTTCTCATTTCCATGATAACATCACGGAAATGGTATCGAAGTTAGACAGGCCATGCCTTCATGCTCTATTACTTGGGTAAGACAAGTTAATTCCGATATATAGAATTAGTGGGTTCATACTAATACTGGATCGGTCCAGTTTGATGTGATTTTATATTTCTGCCAAAACTTCTTAACAATTAAAATGACTTGCATATTGCTAGCAAGTATAATGTAACTTGGTTATGTTATTATAATTTTGTCTATCTAATAACTTAATGTTTGGTTTAACCAATCTGCCTTTTTTCAGATTCAAGCATCCTTATACTGGAGAGTTCCTACAGTTTTCACGGCCCCCACCTGATGATTTTTCTGAAATGCTTGATTTTGTTGAAAGCATAACAAAAGGTGGAAGTGAGGGATGATAATTAAGCGTCTGAAGAAGGTAGAAATGATTCAACTAGAAGCTGAAGTAACTTAGATGATACAAGAGCAATAGGGATGTAACCATGATCTCTGATGAGTTTTTGACTTTTGAGACAGTTATGTGGAATGGTGCAAAGCTCTATGCAAAGTTTTGATTTTATACTTGTTCAGCTCTATGCACCTCATTTTTCATCACTTGGTGCAAAGCTAATCTTATTCCCGTGTGATAGGTCTAAAGATCATAAGATGTATGCACCTGATTGTTTTGAGTGGAATAAATCTGATATCCATGATTATTGCATGTTAACTTTCTTGTATAAACTGTCTAAAGCTTCTGCGTATTGTCCTTTAATTACGGTACTTAAATCGTGTATTTGGAATCCATGTATTCTAGAGAATGTAGCATTCTCGGTTTTCACTTTTCCAAAAGAAAGGAGATAAAAAAGAAGGAAAATTATTGGGCTTGCCGAGGAAATTTTATTCACGGTTCGTCTACTAATACGAATGCACTATTTCAGCCCGCAACAAGCTATACTTGTGATAATCATAAATTTAAACACAATTCACATTTGTAAAGATAGATAGTTTGTACAAAATTCCCTAACGATTTGTTAATAGGCTCTAAAAAACACGAAACTGAAAGTCCCTTTTTAAGTTCCTATGTTAATAGTTTGGACTAAAGAAATGATCATAACATACAATTAAATGAAAAGTAGTTGGCCAACATTTTTACAAGACCTCATAAGAAAAAAAAGAAAAAGAACTTCCAAACAACAAAATCAACCTGCTGGTGATGACCTAGTAACTGGTGGCAGTTTAACCGAGGTGAGGTCACCAGGGTACGGCAACCAAAGCCCTAAACCTGCTTTACTTTCCTTCAATTCACTATTATTATTTCCTTTAAACTCATCAAGGGACTTGACCCATTCAACTTTGGACGAGTGCTCTCTCATGTGTCTGTGAAGTATAAACAAGGAATTGTACTCGCAATTTGGGAACATGAAGAACTTGAAAGCCTCTCCTAGCCGGTAAGCTACATAGCCAAAACTAAGCTGATCTCTTGGTGTGAAAAGGTTGACCTCATTGAACCAGAGGCAGCTGAACAAATTAGTCATAGTTGTGTGTTCCCTTATCAGCACCGCTCCCTCTGGTACATCTGTATTTAATATGCATTATTATGAGCAAATAAACAAGAGTCTTCATACTATGATATTTCTGTATGTATTGGTACCAGGAATTTGGTACCTATGCTAGTAAAACATTTCTGTTTCCATGAAAAAGGTGGAAATGCTCCATTTTTATATAAAAAACAAAAGAATTTATAATATTAGGGTTATTCGTAAAGAATTATTATCATTAGGAGGTCATTGAAGACCTTTTCTGCAATAGGGACATAAATTTTTATATCAAGAAGAATATATTTGTAACTAAAAGAGTATCATTTCTTGAAAACCATAATATAGGGGTTATGCAGCACATTTTAGAGAGGGCTCACCACCAAGTGTTCTTTTGTTTGGGCTCCAAGGTCTCATCCCCTCATAGTAGTATATTTTCATGTGGAGGTCTATCAGTGGCCGAGCATATCTCTTTCTACGCTTTATTGCATCGCCTTCCTCGTATATACTCTTGTGGTGCTTATGTTGTGCCACTGCAAAAGTATGCTTCCCTCGCCAAAGATACCTGCTAGTAGCATAGTTAGTTAAATTTCAAAATTTCGTAGGGTGAAAAGAATTGGTATATCTAAACAGACTTGTAATTAGGAGAGAACTTGGGGAGATATGTTAGCTTACTGTGGAGAGCAATGATAGCATATGGCACCCAACTGGTCCCAGAAACCACATATATTATCTGTTCTATTTTGGGCTTCCTGCCCCATTTTAACAGTTTAAATTATGACTCTTTGACCCTTTTGCCTCATTTATGCAGAAATACAGAAAAGGAAAGGAGGGGCACTTTTGTCAATTTTTGAGCTGAATAAGAAAGCGTATAAAGGATTCCTTTTTCAGGGTACAATAAAATCATTCCCTTAAAAATATAAGGAACCCACCTTTCAAGAATAAGCAATGGATCAACAATAAGCTCCATCTTGCCATCAATCCAGATGCTATACCGAGCTTGCGGGAACAACCTATGGGTCAAAATTTTGGGCACTTTGCCATTCCTTCTAGGCTCGTCAAATGGTAAATTATGCAAAGTAACAAGGCGCCAAATTCCAACCCATTTACCCCCCTCTTTATCTACTCTTATACTAGCATTTTGTTTTATAAAGTCTAAAGACACCTCATCTACAACCATAAGAAAGCAAAAAAGTTTCTTTGAACGCATGCTTATGTTTGATGGCTGTTGAGGTACATCATAACCATCAAATATTCCTGATGCGACAACAAATTTGCATTTTTTTACAAACTTTTTGTCACCTTCTACCATTTCACCCCCTCCACCTTTAATGAACCCACAATGTACCTGAAAAGAAATATACAAGTGAATAGAAATATTGTATTCTTTATACTCTACACGTGAAAGGTAATGCAGAAAAAGATAATATAACTGATAGAAACCTGGTACTTAACCATACAGATTGAATGGTACAGTTTAATACTGTATCTATAATTGGTACTGAAATTCTAAACTATGAAGGTCTACCTTCATCGAGCTTTTAAGCTTGAAACTCTCCTCTCTTTGTTCCCAGCTTTGATGGCCTCCAAACAAAGGAAAAGACTCTTCTTCTCCATTTTCCTTATTGTCAAATTCTAAATATGATAATTTCTTAGGAATTGTATCAGGTGTTTTTTCAGGAATTACAACAGCATTCGGGTCATCTAAAACGGGTATTGGACAACCTGTTTTGCAAATTCAAAGGAAAAGAAGAGAGATTAAAACACTAACGAAAGAAAAGAAATCTACAGGTGCTGTTGGCCAGACAGGTATAGCATTGCATTAGGGTGGTAAGCAAATCCACACATAACACTAGAGATGAAGTTAAATTAAAAGAACGCTGCAGTGCAATACATAATCCTTGCTTGAAAATATAGAGAAAGTATCTTATATTAAATGAAGTTAGTTGAAAGTTCTTACGATGGAGTGGTTTTGGTGTCAGCCCCATTGAGTCTAATATTACAAGAACTTTGCTATCTTTTCTACAAAGAGCTGCACAATTACAATAATAGAACATGCATCATTTAGTAGTTAATAGAAGGAAAATGTCTGGAAGAAAACAAAAATCCAAATTTTCAGTAGCAGACTAATTCAAAAGCTTTGTAAAGACAGTTCATGTTCAATCGTGACAAAGCCACAACATATTATCAAACTCAAAGCCTTTAAAATAGATGCTACACAGTGCTGATTTGAGATACCTGAAAGGAAGCCGATAGAAGAATGGCAAGACCAAAGGTGAAACAGCAATGCAAAGAGAATAAGCAATACCCATATAATTGCACATACAAACACTAATCTGACAAATCCATTTCTCCAACTTATTCTTGTCGGGTCTCCCTTACCAGAAAAAGTATCTGTTTCGACATCTGTTCAACAGCAAACTAACAGCATAAGCAGTTGTGTAGAAACACTTAATAATTCATTCTTCCATCTAATCATTATTTTGAGGATTTTGCGGGGATTGAGGCTCAATGGAAACTCAAACAGAAAGTTTGCAAAGGTTACCCGAATGCTAAAAGGGGATAAGATGAAAATTTGACATCCACATTTTTTTTCCAATTCAAAAAGTTCATTGCAACTGGTACCATCCCAAATTTCATAAATCCTTTCTCCACTTGGTTAAACAAAAGAAATGCAAATTCCCTTCAAACAAACCTTTGGCGCGAGATTTCTGATCGGCCCGATCAGACTTTCGGTATGCCCTCAGCAAGAGAGATCGCGCTTGTGCTTCCATTCTTTGGATTCACTTTTCTTTCATATGTTATGTGAAACTTGAGAAGTTAAACGGGAAACGCCTCCCCTTTTGTCGAAATCTTCCTCTTCAAGATGATTTACACTCTGATCGAAATCATATCAAATGAGATCTCAATTCAGTTCAATCGAAAAGAATTCAATAGAGATGATTCAAAACTGAACTCTGCTGGTAAAAAAGTACTACCCACTGGCCACTGCCAAGAGTTATTATCTCAATTGTACAGATTTCACCACTCAAACCCTAGTTAGAATTTCAACAAAGCCAGCTCTATACATAACAAATCTCGAAACAGAAGGGTGATTGGGAGAGGGAGGGAGCGAGAGAGAGAGGCAGCGACGCTAAGCGCGAAGAAATGAAGGTAAGATGGGGGCAGCGAGAGCCAAATTCTATGCTTGGGTTACTGGGAATTCGGACTCAACTTCCTATTTGTTGGACGTTGGATCTTGCTTTGTTTCTGAATCATCTCTTTCCCCAAGCTGCACAGATACGGGTACGGGATATCGGATACGGATACGGCGATGCGATAATTTTAAAATATCTCAGATACGATACGCCAATTAAATATATAATTTTTTATTATTTTAATTATATTATTAATTAAACACTTATATTATACTATAGTTACATATATATATTAGCAACATAGGCTTGTGTAGTGTAGTGGTAGATTCATGCTGCTAGGAAATTTTTTGGGTTCTTGCGCGGCTCATGGTACACCATTCTTGCGCAGTGTACAGGTGCGGTCCACGGAATGTACAAGTATCTGTGGTGTATCGGGAAGTATCGGAGCGTATCGGTGGAGTATCGGAGGTGTGTAAGATACGCCACGTAGCCAATACGCCAGCTAGCGTATCAGACACGTATCGGGCCGTATCGGGTGCGTATCCGTATCCGATAAGCACCCGATACGGGTACGGAACCCTAGGTGAAGTATCGTGGTAACACAGGTGCACACAGAATAGAGTGAGAAAGAGAGAGGTCACGTGTGGCGGGTAAGTTGGGCCGAACAAAGAAAATACAAGTTTTGAAAGGGTGTGTTTTATATTTTATATATTTTCTTAATTTTTTAGGAAAGAATAAATTGAATATTTTTTATGAAATCTTGACAGTAGTTGTCAAATATAATTTTCATTAATTGAACGTAATATTACATTCATTGTTCTACATTCAGAATATTATTTACATCAGGACACATCTACATCTAACAATTAACATTTAACAACACAAATATCTAAATAAAATAAAATAACAAACACTCTTTCTCAGAAGTAGATACCAACGACTTTTTACATCAGCTGATAAGCGACTGGCGAAAAAAAGACATCACTTTTAGAATCAATTAAATCTTCTCTAGCTGACAGCTAGAGTTTCTTTTAAATAAATTGAATCTTCTGTAACGATTTTGCAAACAAAAAAAAATTTTATTGAATGAGATAGCAAGAGACGCATTACATATAGATATAATCCAGTGGTTTGTTATATGTGGTGTTGCATTCTTCGTGCCACAGCAGACAGAAATTACCATTTAGACCTTGGGCCTCTACAATTCCATTGATACAATCCTAGCAGAATCCACAATCTGTTTGACAAATAAATCTACGCTACTAGCACCTGCAATTTGTTTCGCACACAAGTGAGCATCAGAAAATACTTGTGCCAATTGCATTATTAGAAAAGAAAAGTAAATTAGTCACGTCATGTTACGGTATATGTCGATTATATGACATGATTATTTGTATAACGTGATTGTCCTTTATTATCTTAGTAATACCACGTCACGTAAATTAACCTATATATCACGTGATCAATTTTCAATATTATTTCTTAATTATAATTTCTTAAATATAATTTATTTTATAATAATTTCTTTTGTTTGATATATTTTGTTATTAATTTTTTTTAACAATGTTAAAACTTGAAAACAATAATTAAACATGATCAGTCACATCGTGTTGATCATGTCATGTGAAGTGAGGGTGTGACCACACATAACGTGACTATTCGCATAACATAACCGTCCTTTATCATTTTAGTTACATCACATAAAAATAAAGTTTGATCATATATCATGGTGGATACTCAGGTTACAACCCATATGAATCGAGGAGGGACAACTTTGGATGGTGAAGATGATTTGCAGATGGTGTCTTGGGTGAATATGAAAGATGCAGGGTCTTAAATGCAATTTTTACTTTTGTAGATGCTGTTTTAATTTGTTGGATTATGTTTGTTTTTGTGCTACTCGGAATTGTTATTTGTAGGTTACAATTGGTTGTTGTTGCTGCATGATAGTTACTTTTGTAGGTATTTGCTTAATACATGTGTAGGTTTATGGTACGTTTGAAACTGGTACTAGATTGGTGGTACCAACACTACTGTGTAATCATTTCAATGGAAATCGGTGACAAGGTTACTTCCTTTTTTTTTTAAAAAAAAAAATTTGGTCCTATACCATAACATGACATATATACCATAACATAACCAAATTATTAGTCACATCATGTCAGGTCACGTTTCATTCACTGGCTCTAGCGGGCCAAACGATGAAGGAAAAAGCATCTTATTTTGCTTAATCAATTAATAAAGTCTACATTACATCTCTAATAACGCAACTTGATGGCAAAATCTAGCAATTCTCAAAAAATCTTAAAACATTGGGGCTTTAGCCAAGCTTGTAAAAAGGAAACATCAAATTGTTATGTGCAAAATTCTCATTTCAAATAGACTAATACGCTAAAGACACATTATATATTATATATTTATATATACATCTGTTCAGATAAGTTCAGCATATACAGGAACCAGAACACACAACAACTATTGAAATTACATTATTATTTATAAACAAGAGATCCTAG
Source organism: Carex parvula (assembly GCA_025461045.1). Classification (NCBI taxonomy): domain Eukaryota; kingdom Viridiplantae; phylum Streptophyta; class Magnoliopsida; order Poales; family Cyperaceae; genus Carex; species Carex parvula. The sequence goes on along the minus strand of JAJGRW010001388.1, from coordinate 376,629 downwards.
AATAGAGAGATCAATTTGGAGTACGCAAAGCATCTCTCTCAAAGTTTCGGGAATGCGTTATCATCGTCTTCCTCTCCTCCAATGAAGCCAAAACTCGAGCTACCTTTGTAGCGAAAGCTAGGGTTTACATAACATTTCATCTCATGGAAAAGGTTCAAATTATCTACCAGCTTGTGGAAAACGTTGCAACCACAGCACTGCATGAAAATAAAAAAGAAACATAAAATAAAACCATGTTAAATGTAATTATTATAAGAGGAGAAAAGCAAGAGTAGGGATAAAGATATGCATTATGGTTCTAAGTATCTGGAACTGAAACTACAATAATCATGGTGATACAGGTGGTACTGGACAGTCAAGTCTGGTACAGCAGAAATTGCTTATCTGTTGCAGTCCAATTTTTATTTTCTTGCTACATTTCTTGTGCTTCATCAATAAATACTCAGGATCTCTAAACAAAGATTTCTGCTCAGATGCTTGACTTCCTTTTATATATGAAGTTTTCTCTTAATCTGATTTCCACAGATGCTAATGATAGGTGGCAGCCAAGACAACCACCGTGTACCATTTCCAAGGTAATGCGAGACCCAAAATCCAAACAAAAAGAACTCTGCAAATTAAAGGATAATTTGAAGGATCCAGAAGCGAAGGTCATTAATCTATTTACAGTTTCCAGCAAAGTACTCTGTGTACGCACATGCGTGTGGCATATGTGTGCGTACGCGTGCCCGTGTGTGCCTAAAATGGCAGTCTTTATAGGTTCTGGCTCCAACAATGAAAAATATTCCTGCTCAAAATCCCTACTTCTCCACCTGCGGCTGTGGTCATTAACTAGGTCTTTTTCTTGTTCTTCAACCCTTCTTCTACTTCTCTTCCGACCAATAGAAAAAGAATCAAACTCTATGTCATAAGAAAATATCTTCTGAGTACCAAATGGAAAGGGAAGTGAACCCACAACTCACGAGTCATAGCAAAATGATCAAATATACACTATTTCCATTTTAGGAACAATAGTTTAGCATGTTAGGTATAATTATAGGAAAGCCTGCTTTCGTACTGCATGAATTCTTGATGAAATAAGCTAAAATCTGCTCCAGAAATAATGCATGACTAGAAATTATTTCCAAATTTGCGCTCTTTTTGGTCACTGATTCAGGGTTAAATACTTTACCTTTATTAATGCATTAATTTAACAACATAAGATATGATGCAGCAAATATGTGTCAGTTCATTTTACACTTAAGGTATTAAGCTAGTTCTATAAGTTGGCCGCCAAGATATAAACCAATTAATTTTTATTTTAATTTTTTTTTAAAGTTAATAACCAAAATGTAGAATATGCTTTTATTGAAAAATGGAACCTAGACTCTACCCTCTAGTCTGGCTATTCGTCATCAATAGATAAGTTGCACATGCTTGGAAAAATAAATTATAGAATGCCATTAACAAACTCTTTTCTGTTGTCCTAAACTAAGCTAGAACTATAGCTAAAAATGTAGCATTTGTTCTAGAACAAGCAAACAAATATATTTTGCATGGGAAATCAACGATGAGATAGGTGTCTGATGGCAGCGGAAAAGTGAAGTGATAGAACTCCTAGGAGCTAGCAAAGGAAAATTTAGAACACTGAGTTCCAATCTCACTTTTGGTTGAACCAAGAGTTTAAAATCAGAGAATATCTTAACTGCCAACTAATTAAAAGGAAGTACGCAGTTTATCCACCTATTAGAGGTTTCCTTTTTCTGCTCTTATTAGTGTCAGGTGCTATGTCAGAACAAGCCCTTTCCAGTTACGTGCCAGTAATTTCTCCCAAATTTGAGGACACACATAAAGAGTACCATGACAGTTAGTTTGAATACGTACTACCAGTTTTGTTCCTGAACCTGAAAAACTTGCTTGGTAATTGGTACAGAACCAATGAACTACGTATTAATTAATAGAACCTAATTTAACCTCAATTATTCATGGAACCAGCTAAAAAGGAAACAACCTAAAAAATATAGGTTAGAATACTAATCAAACTGACAATATCAAACAACTGACATGGAATTGAAATTTGACACTGTAGTAAAGTGCGAGTTCAGACCTGAACAAACACAGTGCCGTCAGTATAGGCATGGGGGTTGATGGCACGTGTCGTGCGCTGGCCGCACACATTGCATGTGAAGGCAACCCGCATCCTTCGACGAGGCGATTTGGTGAAGAGGGACCACGGGAAGGTCGACACCATCTGGTTGGTGGAGTCTGACTCAGCCGGTGCCGGAGGGCCCTCCATTCCTGATCCAGTTGTCCAGCCTCGGCCCGTTGCTGCACTTAGCACCAAACCCATTGCTGCATCCTATCCATCAAAAGAAAATAATCTTACTTTTTTAGTGAATTTCCCTTTTCTTTTTTTCATGTTAAATTGCAGTAAACCCTTAGGAATTGTTCCTCATAATTAATTCATTATGCTCCCAATATTGAATTATCAGGGAGGGGAGAGCAGGAGTTAAATAACTTGCTTCTGAATCATATCACAAGGGCCTACAAGGACAGGAACAGTTTGGATAGTGTAAAAATTGTATAACCCAATTTCAGATCCTTTCCAATTTGCGTAGACAAAATTGTAGAATCTCAGGGATCTTGGCCGACCCATTTGGATCGTCAGGCTGGCATGAGCTCCCTAACAATAGAGTTAACCAATCTGGATGGTTTTAAAAAATTAGTATTCAGTTACAAATTTGAAGTGTCTAATCCGAAAATGGATGGTCTGAACGTGCCTTGAAATCTGCAATTGCATGGTACAATTGAAGAGGATGAATTTCTCAATTTCAGGGCGCTAACTCCCTCCGGAAATGTTCTTTCTAGAACTACGGCCAATTATGCTAGTTTTCACCACATGAACTGTATGGGATTCAGTACTAGTATCAGGTAACAACACAACTAATATTATTAGTCTATTATCGAGTAAATAAACATTTTAGATGTACTTGTCAGACTGATGTTAGCTCTCAAAATTATGCATGCAATTGACGTGTACCTTGGAGAGGGGGGAGATGGAGAGTTGGCGATTGAATACAGGCACGATGTCTGTGTTTTTTGACTCCGAGTGAAGATCCGGATCATCTTTTTTATCTGAAAATATATGGAGAGAAAATAAATCAGCGATCAGTTGGAAAGACGAGAGATCAGAGAGGAAAGAGGAGAGAGAGAGAGAATTACTCTTGGAAGCGACGGGGAGGAGAGAAGAAGCGCGCTTTCCGAGGTTAATTCGCTTGGGAGAGAAGAGAGAGAGAGGCGAGGGTGCACCAATGGCTTCCATTTTTCCCGAGAGATACGAGGAGGAAGAGAGGGGAGAGAGAACTAAGATTTTTTTTTTTTTTTTCCTTCTTTGCCCTGCTGGGTATTTATTGTGTACAGTAAGAGTCCGCTTGGAAACGGAAAAGTCAAGGCAACTTTGTCTCCATTTTGGACAAAGCATTTGTTTTCCTTCCTTGTAGAGTATAATAAATTCATAAAAATAACATTTCAGCTTAAATCTTAGACAGTGTTCCACAAATACTTTTTATAGAAAAAGAAAAGAGACAAAAAGAAAAAAGTTAAAACATCTGAGTTGATCTTCTCTATATTTCAAATAAGAAGTTATAAAATTTGCAAAATTGTACACATTAATACCAAAATTTGCAGTTTTAAAGCAAGTAACCAGGTGCAGTTGGATTCGGTAACACCTTCACTAACCTTCACTCTCTTTCTTTTCCCTCCCGTAGTTTTTTCTGAAGTAAGCTCTTAAGAGTTGTTTTGATGGAAACTTTTTTTTTCCAGCTATATTAGAATGATATATTTTTTTACAACAATTATTAACAGAGCTGTCTTGAGATACAAGTGACAAGTAAAAATATTGTACGGAAAATATGTAATACCAACTCATATTGACCATGGTCAATTTCACAATAAATTGTAATTCAAAATTAGAAAAAAAAAACCGAGGAATTTGCTAAAGTTTTAATAAATAATTGATACTAAAATGATTTTTTTATTGTACTGTTAGTATTTTCTGAAAAGAAAGTATAATTCTTACAGTAGAATGTCGATAGTAACAAATCAGCCCATGTTAATTCAACTTTTAAAATTTATATTTACATTATTAATATTATATGTTGTTTTCTCTTCCATTAATTTAATATTTTATCACTTATAGACGATTATAATTCTATTGTAATATTCAATTGATTTTCGTATAAAAGATTTTTGACTCAATCATAACATGTACAAATGTACTTATATTTTTAGTAGTGTAATTATAACAATTTTATAAAAAAAAAAAAAAAAAGTAGACCGAGTTATCATTAATTCGAAATTACTGGTAAAATAAGTTTTAGAATTTCAAGAAAAACTTTCTTTAAAATATAAAGTATTTAAAGAAAGAAAACCCTTGACATAAAAATAAAGTAGTTGGGTTTATGATCTGTCAAATTTTCAAAAAGATATCGCCTAACTAACAAGCTGGTTATGTATTTTTTTTTATTGCTCTCTAAACAAGTTTAAAAATTAGAAAATATATTGGCTCCAGTATGAACAACCAATTGCTAAATACAAAAGCCACGAAGATGTCCAGTTTTGTAGGAAATGGAGAAATTTGTAGCGGGCGTAGATAAAATGAATGGATGGGAATTTAAGGATCATGAAAAACAAAACAAAACAACAAGACAATATTGTGGCTTATTCCGTAAAAGTAATTTGTATTTCCTTTTGTCCTGAATGAGGAAAAAAACGCCTGATATCAATATTCAGTAAACTTTGAATTGATATTTTAATTTACTCTTTTCTATTAGTTATTCTTGTTCTATTTATTTATTTGTTTTACAAAAATAGGTCATTATCTCAAGGATAAAAATGACTATTTTCGAGAGTACACTGATAGAAAAGTGTTATTTCTGAATATATCGATATTACTAACAAGAGTATCCGCGAAAATATCATTAGCAAAAAATACTTTTATTCTCGCGGATAATAACAGATTTTTGTAATGTTACTTATTGTGCTTAGAGCACCTACATCTCTTGTACTATTAGAGTTTCTAATCTGATGTGACAGTTTTCAATTCAGTTTCAGGAATGTATGAGAGTTTCTTATTTAGAAACTATGCAGTAAATTTTTTTACTAAAAAACTGTTATAAACTTCATGTTGATCAAATAATTGGCTCAAATTTTTCTCCTTTTTAATTTGTTGTTAACATAACTTAATATAAACTCTAAAATTAATTTAAGAAATGTGAGAGTTAAAACCTTTAGAGACCTTAATTTTTAAAAAGTGGTTAACAATTATTTAGAAATTTATTTCAGTATTTGGAATATAGATGCTCTTAGTTTCCTTGCCTTTGAAATTTTGAAAAAGATTTAAAATTAGGTACCGGATTTGATTCTAAGACAGCATTAATTCTGCCTAATAACCAAACAATGAAAATCACTTCTCAGTATTAGTAAGGTACTCTGAATTGCGCCAGAGCAGTTGAAATTTAAGCAGAAAACACCGGAATCTCGCTCAATTTTAAGTGTCAGGTTTCAGATTGGTTAAATTTGAAAGCACCAATTAACATGTTCATAATTATACGTAATCCAATGTATTAGCGATCCATTAAAATCCTAAAACTGTTCACTCTTAGTGAAGATTTCAGGTGCAATGATGCAGAGTAAAACTTGCTTTGGATGCAATTAATCAGGCAACACATCTTACATGACTCGAATTCACTAGAAAAAAAAAAATCACAGAAAATACTGTATCGGCTACACCTACCTATAAATGATATCAACAAGGCTTAATTTCCTACTATCCTAATTGCCCTATTGCATCTCATCTTCAGATATAAAACCCCCCCTTACCACCACCACCACCACCATCATCATCCTCATCATCATTATCATTATCACTATCATCATCATCATCATCGTGATCGTGGCCATCACTGTCCTCATCATCATTGTCATTCTCGTCAGAAAGAGAACTGTCTTCATTGTTCACCAAAGAAAGAAACAAGCTGCTGTACTCACCATCACTGCTTGAATAACCATCCATCGCAGCAGCTATCTCAACCTTCACAAAAGGACCATTTTGTCAATCAAAGGTTATAAATGAAATACTTGGAGGATAATCCTATGATAAATATTTTTCTCAATACACGCAAATGCTGAGTTCATGGGATATCAGAGCAGGGTTTTGAGATGAAATCCGCACCAGAATGCTACTATTATGTATTCATCTCTCCCCTCAAGTTCTATCCACATTTTGGGCTAGAATTAAATTTACTACATGTGAGCTAATTATAATAATTTAACCACATTTAAGAGCTTGAGCTTCTAGAGTAAATTGTCCATTTATAGGAGCATTTCACACAAAGTGAGAATAATATATACTCCCATCAAATATCATTGTATCATTTAAGTGGAAATAAAAATCAACATGAATAAAATTTCTTTTAAAGAGTAACATAAGATACCTTTAGGTTATGCAAGGACACACAGGTAATTTCTCTTTGTTTTGAGCTTCAGATTTTTCAAAAGTAAAACATATTGGACCTTAATTATATTTCACTAACTCAAAGCTGAGAAATAAATAATAATCAGGTTTGTGCCCTTGACCCACAAAACCTCTAAAATCTGTGAACCTTAGAATTCCAGTCACCACTGCACAACAGCACCCAAAAAATGAGAAATGCATACATAAAAATAAATAAAAAACACAAGCATACCTCTTTCTTGCTATGCTCGCAATCAAAGGATTGTGGGCCCCAGACCTTCACATCCTTGTCAATCCCACTGGTTGCAAGTACTGAAACTAAAGGATGAGGCTCGATGCAATTTACCACAAATCTATCCCCCTTCAAGGCTCGTAAAATCTCTCCATCCCTCTTTCTCCAAATAAAAGCATGACCTGAATCTGACCCACTGGTCACATACTCACAACTAGGCCCAAGAAAATAAACCCCCTTCACTGTTTTCCTGTTTGAGTGCCCTTTATAAACCTTTAGTTCAGATCTGTCAGAAATGTCCAAACCAGACACCTGCTCTCTGGGGAAAAGGTAGATATCATTGCAGGAATAAGATATTAGCAGTTCGCCCGTGTTGGAATAAGCCAGTCCTGTAATTCCATCCGCATTGCTGCTTGATATTTGGGTGGGTGATATGCAGTCAACCATGCTATTTGAAGGTGTTGAATCACTGCCGCCCCACTTGCGGATATCATAGATGCGAGCAAATTCTTCAGTTCCAGCCACTGCCAAAAGATTAGGGTTTGTGGGGTCTATTGCAATAGCATACAACTCAACAACACAGGCGGATGAGTCAATGATTCTGAAGAGACTTGTAGGTTCATTTGTTCTCAGATCAAACTGTAAATGAAAACAAAAAAAAAACTTACAAATGGAGCCTCCATGTTTTAGTTTACCATAGGATCGTAACTCTACAGTATGAATCCACATGTGGCCTGGTCTAATTAGTGCAGATAAGTAGTTAACAACACTTGCATACACAACATAACTTTAGGAAATGGAACATCAAGGGACTGTGAATAGGATATTAGGGTAATAACTGACATGTGTCACGAGCCCTAAATCTGAGCAGGCGTAAAATGTATTGGCGCTTCCCGGCTCAATGGCCATTTTATGAACAATTCCCAATTGCTTGGCGAGCACTTTTACAGTTGCACCATCTGACAGATGAACATGCCTCACCTATTTTTTTTTTAAATAAAGAAAAATAAATAGAATTAAAAAAGTAGATAATTTGAAACAACTGAGAATTATCCAGCAAATTTTGATACCAACAACTGTAACCAGATACAGTAATGGTACATGTTAGATGCGGCATCACCATAACTACATTAAAACATCAAACATATAGCAAAAGAATGGTTCAGGAATGTCAATTTAGCCCGCAGACAACAAAATTTTTTGCAGATAGGGTTGGCTAGTGCATCACTTAAGTAATCAAACAGATATTAGTTTATACATTTTTAAGTAAAAACAAAGATGCTTTGCAGTGATTTTTCAGATGCTGTATACTAGCTATATTTTTAATTAAAAGAACGCCAGAATTTTACTTTCAAAATTTGAATGCCAGCAAAAGTATAAGCTAGTATCTTGCATAATGTTGACTGGACCAAAATTTACCCAACCATACTGGTTAGGTAGTTGCATTGGCAACAGGAAACCTTACCGGCCAATTAGCATCCATACTACATGCTATTTTCACTAACCTCCCCATCAGCAGAACAAGTTATTATGCTACTGTCATTACTCCATGGCATGAATTGTGCATTGAGAATGTTGTTGTCGTGGCCAGTATGGAGAGAAAATTTGGATGAACCAACTTGCCAATCCCATAGAATTATTTTCAGATCATCAGCACCTGACAAGAGAATATTTCCTTCTGTGCTGAAGCACAAGGTGTTCACACAGCCTCGGTGCTCTTTAAGCCTCCTTTCAATCCCTAAACTCCTAACAATTCCCTACTAAGAGAAAAACCCCCAAAATATAAGACTGAAGAAAAAACAGGAAAACAAAAAACGGAAAAAAATAAAAAAATAAAAAAAGAAGCAGGTCACCTCGGAAGCACGAATTGAATCGGCGAAGGTTCGAGGGGAAATACTACCGACCTCCCTTTTCCACAAGTCGGCGATACCTCTCCTAGTATCATTCCTCGGGCTGATGCCTTTCATTCCCGCACTACGCCTTAGTGCCTGGAAGGTGTCTGGTGAAATGCCAGAGAGGCGAACAAGACCGGATTTTTATAAAGGATCATAGGAAATACAAGTCGACGAAGTAGAGCCAATCCGGCGAGGTAGTTATCATATCATATTATCAGAATTCAGAGAACTGGTAACAATGTCGGTGAATTCGGATCGCCTAAAGTAACTCAAAATTTGAGTTACTTTCCGAACCGTCCGATCAATTAGTTCGTAGCTTCTTCTGCCTTCTGCCGAATAAATCCGAATCTAAACTCAAATTTTGAGGTACTTCCGGGATCCTGACTCATAGTCGGTTAGTTTCTGTTTTGGGCTTGAACTCTTTTTGTTCAAGTGGGTCCGGCCTAGTCAAGTCAATTTGGGTTTGATATGGATTCGGTTCGACTTCTGTCTAGTTTCGTTACAGTACAGGGTCAGGTCCAAATTTTAATTCTGTCCATTCTATGTATTCATGGCTAGAGTACGTATGGTGGGTTTCTTAATTGAATTCTGATTACAAGTCCAGTTGGAATATATGCAAAAATACCATTAAAGGTTAGGATATTCCTATGGTTGGCCAAACAAAACATAATCTTAACTAGAGATAATCTCAATAAAAGGGGTTGGACTGGCCCTTTAAATTGTGTGTTTTGCCAGGAGTATGAATCTGTTGATCACCTACTGGATTCAACGCAATCGAATAATTTTCAAAGGACATATTAAAAGTAAGTATTAGGAACATAGGTTCTCAGATTATTGCTACTGCTAAATTTTGGTGTAGCTAGCAATCAGACTTATGATGCATTGGCTAATTTAAATTGTATGCTTCCTTGTGAGGTAAAGGACCTACAAGAAAATCTTCTTACCATTACCATGGAGGAATAGGATAGAACTCATATGCTTGGGAAGTTGGGATAGAGAATGGTTTTATTGAAGACAGCAGGACAGGTACAGATAGTTGAGCTTCAAGATTGCAGTTTACACTTGGCAGGTGTTTTGATATTGCTAGTAGTTCACCGAATTTTTTATTAATAGGAAAAAAAATAAAAAAATATCGACATTGAAGAAGCTTTTCGTAGAAATTCGAGATGTAGCAAAAACTTCATAGTACATAACGTCCAAGGGACGTTATGGACCATCACGGCCTGATTAGCAGAATACCGATTTGGCAGATTCACGGATAAACAGGCCGTTATGGTCTATCACGGCCAGAGAGAGCTAAAAAAAAAAACTGGGCCATTATGGTCTATCACAGCCAGGGGGATGGGAAAAAAAAAGTTTTTCTAGACGTTGGTTTGTACAACATGCTGTCGGCAAGATAACAGTAAAGCAAACGTTATATTCCAAAATGGCCAGACCCCAAGAGAAAAAAGTGATATTCTGGACGTTACGGTCCATAACATCCAGACGGATATAAAAAAAAGCTCACAGGTACCCGCTCTATGTACAAAACCTTCACGCATCTCTTTTGTCTCACACATCTTATCTTGAAAAATAAAAATCCTCTCTGAAAGGTAAATCTTCAATTATATAGCCTGACAAAGTAATTAATTTCTACTATGCCATTTATTATAGAAAGTGTTGTGGAGTTTTGCATCGTAAAATATATATTAGATATCGTTCATTTTGTTCCAGCAGTTATTGTTTTTTTTATTATCTTAGTTTCGAAGTTTTTATTCTCATCCTTGATAAAAAAGAAATATTTTTTTTATGTTCCAAGTACCCTTTGTAAATATTTATAAGACGGATATCGATTAATACTCTTAATTTGGGAGATAATTCTTTTTATTTGTTAAGTTTAAACCATGCTTCTAAATAGCTAGCTATAGCTGTTTTGGACCCTAAAAGCTATGGCGCTATGGGCGATATATAGCTAGCTATCGGCGCTATAGCTAGCTATAGCTAGCTACTTAGTGCAATGGCTTATTTTTTTCAACCGTCCCGCTATACCGCTATAATCGCTATTTAAACCATTGGTTTAAACTGATTTCTATAAAACTTCTGTATAAGTTTGAAGGAATTATTAAATATGTTTTGTATTTTTTTTCTTATAATATTGCTGAAAAGTTGAAGAAATTGTATATTTGATTTGGACATCAAATGTGGATAAAAATTACAAAGGTGCAATGAAAAAAGAGAAACCAAATTATATATTAATGTAAAATAAAAATATAAAAGACTATGTACTCTTTCATCTGAAAAATTAAATTAACATCTTAATTTGAAAACATGTCTATTTCTACGAATTTGTGCTTGACAAAAGACATAAGGACCTAGAAAAACACATATCCTACCCGACGTCAGAACAAAGGTGCAATAGAAAAAAAGAAACAATTTTCTTACATTTGATTTGTAATAATTATTGTTTTTTTATTATCTTAAGTTAGAGAATTACAATTCACATCCTCAATTTTAAAAAAAGAAGGAAAAATGTCTAATAGCAACCGAGGTAGACATTCTAATCGTGAGGAAGCAAGAGGAGGGTCTAGAAGGGGTGGAGTTAGAAATTATAATCGTGGGGCAAGATTGTAGGAAAATTTATGGCGTGATTTGAAATTTCAGACGATGACTTTGTTCCGAGACCACAACAGGTGCAACGAACCCAGGCTATTGATCCAGAACCGCCAACGTCAGGCGATGACTTTGTTCCTTGTCCTTATACTAGGAAGCCTAGCACTTCACCGGTGGTGCTTTTTTCAGAACCGCCAACGTCGGACGATTACTTTGTTTCTTGTCTTTATACTAGGAAGCCTAACACTTTGTCAATGGTGCTTGCTACAGAACCGCCAACGTCAGACGGTGACTTTGTTCCTTGTTCTTTTACTAGAAAGTAGTTTTATTGGTGCGGGTGTTAGGGATTTAGTTTCCAGTTATGTCATGTATTTAGGTTTATGGTTTATGTTGGATAAATTTTAATTATGTACGGTGTTAATGGATTTTAAAAAAATAGTGATGTTAATATTAAATAATTTAATAAATAAAGAAGTTTGCAATTGCATGCTTAATTAATTTATTTATTTAAAAAATATTAAAAATTTACTATTTTTAATTTTTAGTAACTATTGTGTAGGGTAATTAATTAATATTTTTTGTTCATTAGTCTAATAATAAATTATATCTAATTTATTCATTATTGTGTAGGCTAATTCTTCAAAATAATTAATCATGCTCATGTTGAGGGTTCATTTCGGTGGTGAAATACGGAACGGTCGTAAAGGATTAGATGACGCTAACTCATGTAAGGATGATGTTGATTGGGATACCGAAGCTGATTTAGAAAGGGATGTCCCTCCTGATACCCAGAGACAATCGCAAACACCACGTGTTCAGGCTTGACGTTTTTCCATATCTTATCGCTGTACGAGTCACCCGGTGGCAAGTTTCAATAACATCTCAGGATTTCAGGAAGCAGATGTACCCTACTTTAGTAGGACCCAACATGTCAATAATCCACTTGGTGTATGTAAGGAGTACTCTTCAAAAGAGGCTCTACGATTGGCCATAAATGATTATCACATCAAAAATATTATTGAAGTAAAAACTACTAGTAGCAATAGAACCCAATTGATAGTCGACTGCAAGGACAGCAGGTGTAAGTGGCGTTTGTATGCCAAGTCAGGATTATTTTCATCTAAGTTGGAAATTAAAACAATTAGAGCACCACATACGTGCCATGCCGATGCTTCTCGTACCGATCATGCACAATTAACTGTATAAATGATTGCCGATGTTATAAGAGAAGATATTAGGGAAGATGTTACATTGAACATTATAAACATTAAAGGGCTAGTCCGTAAGAAATACGGGGGAGTTACTCCCACATATAACAAGTTGTGGCATGGCCGAGAGCTGACAATCGCACAAATATTTGGTAGTTGGAAAGGCTCGTACAACCTTCTCACCCCAGTGTTGGAAGCAATTAAAAGATCAAATCCTGGAACAAAATATGGAGTTGCACACGAACCCATAGAGTTGATACTGTGAACAATGTTATGTAACCGGCGTACCTCGTCCTCGTCCAACGGGGGTGCTGGTGGGATGACATGTGAATACCCAAGCTGGCGCATCACTCGATTAGGATAATGATGTTCCACTATCCAAAAGCGTATTAGTGGTACATCAGCTAGCCATACATCGCTCTCATCGTGAACTCGTGTCGATAACCGAGACGGCATCTCATTTAACATATCTTTGTAAGGCTCTCATTTTACCATGTAATCTTTGAGATCCTGCAATTGGCTTCGGATAGCCCCAATGTATTGTAAAGTTTTTTGTACTTACCTTTGTGAATTCAGATAGCCCCAATGTGGAGTCCATGCACCATAGGGATAAGGACAGTTGGTCAGTAATTTAGACCAACACCAATGTTGTAGAATAGGAGTTGGTCCCAACATAGTTCTTATCTTACGCTCAACGGCAACACACAAGTTCCTATATAGTAGTGCTAGAACAGCACCACCCCAGTTTGTTCCGGTGAGTCAATATTGTCAAGATATTGCAGATACATGACAGGAACCGAATCTCCTAAAAAATTAGCAAAAAGTATAGTCCCGAACAAGTCGAGTATGTAAGCCTGAGTGTATTGGCGTACCTGCTCCTCTGTAGGCTCACCCGGCTGTTCGTTTGGCATGGCAGCAAATCGATTGTGCAATTCCTTCAAACTTATGGAATATCCAGACGTGATGCGAACAATAGGTTCCTCATTCGCCCCCGATCTCTTCTTCTTTTTAAGCACCGCATCTGCACTCCTAACTCCAAGAAGCCGGTCCACTAAGTCAAACGCATTACCGTCTGCAAAACCAGTCATCGGAGCCCCCTTAGTGGCAATCCCCATAGACATGAAACATCTTGTAGTGTAACCGTCATCTCTTCCACAGAAAGATAGAAAGTGTGCGTCTTTGGTCTTTACCACTCAACGAGGCCAACGAGGAGCCATTTGTCAATATTTATATCATCCATTCGAGCTACCTAATACAAACCGAGCCTACACAAGAATGGTCTGCAACGCGCGTGGTATGGAATCACAGACCGGTGGTGTCGAACATCCACTCTGTTATAATCCAGTCATTGTTATATAATTTGGTTAAAATAAAATATCGTAATTCAAACATTTATATCTCTTTATAAAAAATTATGTGAATTTTGGATAGTATACGATTCATTGAGTAACTTACAGTATCTAAGAACAGTGAGATCTTAGCTGTGCATGGGACATCCATAACAAATTACTAAAATTCTCTACTACAGGATTATGCGAACCACAGCTGCTTGACATCCTACATGCATAACATTTTAACTCCAAAATTAAAACAATCTAAATTTTCAAACATTTACATTTACCTTAACTTTAGAAAACCATGTCACATTGCTACCATAGATAAACTATGCATGCATACTGCTATGTTATTTTTTGGTTTGGTGTTTGTTTATTTGTTTTTTAACCAATCTTTGTATAGGTCCTCATCTAGTATGGTGGTACCATAAAATTTTGCTTTTCCTTTTTTCACTTAGCTCAAACATTGGAACCCACTTAAATTAAATTTAATTTAGTGCAATTTCACATAATTAAACCTAACAATAACATTGACAACAAATCTAACCCTAAATTATTATCAATTTACAAAGTTCTACAATAATTTCAAAAAAAAAAAAAATCTACTTTTCAATCACTGTCGAGGGGCCAGCGGAAAAGGGCGGAGCTGGACGTCGTGGAGAAGAACGACCCAGGCATGTGCTACTCCTGGTCGTTGTCGGTGGGTAGGGAGCACAAACACGCTCCATTTTTTTTCCTGTCGGTGATGCGCGTGGTACAGAGGAGGAAAGATAGGGGCGCAGCGCATGGTAAGGTTAGAGACAGAAGAGGAAAGAAAGGGACGGGGCACGTGAAGTCATGGGACCTAGCCATGATAGATCCAAACGACTGGATTTTTTTTTGATGTCCCAGGCCATGATAGATCCAAACAGCCAGACTTTTTTTTTCGCTGTCCCAGGCCGTGATAGATCCAAACAGCCCGACTTTTATATTTTTTTTTTCGCTATCCCAAGCCGTGATAGATAAAAATGGCCAGAGTTATTTAATTACGTTCCGTTATGGATTATGAAGTTTTTGCTACATCTCGAATTTCTACAAAAAGCTTTTTCAATGTCAATATTTTTTTTCTATTAATAAAAATTTCGGAGTAGTTCAGGGGTCTTATGCGTATGTTTTGTTGGTTGTCAGTTTGATGTTTTTAAGTATCTCCTGTTAGAATTACATATGTGCTTTGTTAGTTCATGTAATATAGATATTTGACTTGCAATACCTATGTAGGTTTATATCTGTTTTGTAAGTTGCATGAATTGGTACCAGAGTGGTGGTACCGGAACTGAATTCTTTGTATGATTTCTTGTTTAATGTAAATCGGTGGGTATAATATCCCACTTCTTTCAAAAAAAAAAAACCTAAAACCAAGGCATCCACCATATGTACATTTTGCCAAGATTTTTGTGCGAAACCGCTTCAGCTATGAGGCGCCGAGCCTGTCCTTCAACTGATAAAGGCAAAGAAGGTGCTGCTGCAACTCCAACCATAACTCCCTGCAGCCTGGCTTTGATATTGCTTATGGCCCTCTAGAAATATTATCAAAAAGGCATTTATCATCAAACACTGAACATATTTGCAAAAATTTATAAAAAAATTCAGGAATTACCCCCAAGCAAATCCACATATTTGCAGAGAAAAGATAATTCCTTCGCTCCCCTATTCAGTAAATTTTAAGGGTTATTGTACACAACAACCCACCTTTTCAAGTAACAGGATAGAAATTATATTCCATAAATTTACAACAATTTTGGCCCCTAACAATGATGATACCCAGTTTTTTCCTTTGCATGAGCACACATGAGCTAGAACCAAGTAAACTAGATTTGAATATTTTTACCATCCTTTAGACAGGTCAGCAGTCAAGTCATTTCAAAGTGAACTTCTATATTTAAATTTATAAAGGTATAGTATTAGCTTGTGCTTGAGTAAAATACTGGGCATGTTTTGCAAAAAGAAGAAATCAATTGAAAAGGTTGTTGTTACAAGACCTGAGCATGAGGGTTTTGAACTTCAACTCCGCTGGACTTGTGAGACTTGGTCCACTCAACAAGCGGGTCATGTATGAAGGTCTCAAGAACACTCATCAAAGTCTCCTTATGCGTCCTTAGCACTGATAGTGTTATCTCGCATACCTTCAAGTATACACCTTCATATCCAGAGATCCCCAGACCATCAATCATGTTCTGCACCGAATTTTACTTGTCAGATATAGATAGATATGAGAGACAGAGGGCATGTTATACTAATTAGTAACCAAAATTAAGGCTGTTATACAACCCATATCTCAGTTGAATGCTAGCTCACTCTCTCCTGCTCTTTTTAAAAACACTATAATTTTGGATAATCAATAGGCCCTTCTATCTTGCCACAAAAGAAGGGTTCACCTTGGGTTAAACATCAGGCAATAGTGACAGTATCCTAGTATCTAAAAACTACAATGCATACCTATGCTTACACATCATGTCAGGTACTTGTGAGAGATTGTTGGTTTGAAACCAAGCACCATGTGGGATTTATAAAAAAGGGGGCTGATCCCTTGACAAAAAAATGAAAAATTCAGGTACTTGTATTCATTTCTAGAATTTCCTTTTTCAGACAGGCCATATTTGCAACGTAGCTTCTGACCTGTGTAAGCCTGAAAGGGACCAACTCGGGCTTATCCAGGAGCAAGCCTCTATCAAACAGGCAACTGAAATCTACATGAACACAATCACCACTTGTTGAATCAAACAAGATATTCTCTCCATGCCGGTCACCAAGCCCTACAATATGCCCCACCATTGACCACACAGCTGTTGTGTGTGCATATGCTAGCCTGGCACGAAACCATGCAGCTGGTTCAGAGAAAGTGGTCAAAAACCATTTGTGGAAAACCGGTGGAAACATGGGTAGGATCTTTGTTTTAAGCATCTCGTCTTCTGGCATCTTACCCTGGCAATATGAATGTCAACATGTCAGATCAGCAGTTTATTAACTTACGAGCATTAATTAACCACGACATAATCTCAAATAAACTTTTCTGATCCACAAAATAATTTGAAGTATAGATTTCTTGTGCTTATGAGAAAACATTAAAGACGCATATTCTGCACTATAATAGTTTCTGCTCTATTCTTTCAAAAAATATAACATGTGAACAACTTTTACCAATACAATACAGATGACAGCTGAAAGAAAATACAACACCATGATTTAAAGAATTCTCAATTCTAGTACCATCATCTAGTATTTGATATACCTACCTGGCATTGGTCGTAAATTTTCTTAATTATCGGGTTGGTCCTCTGCCGGTCAAACTTCCCGCATGTTATATAAATATCCTGCAAGATGTGTCGAAGGCCACGAGTATGTGGGACCCACTCAACCATGCCGCAATCTTCGGTGAGTGGGACCACAGCAAAGGTGCGAATATAAAGCTTTCTACGGCGGCTCTCAGGATACTTGGAAAGGAGGCGGTTGATCATTGCATTGAACTCCATCATACGCGCATCTTTCCTCAAGTCATCCTTGGGTTTGCATAGGAAAGGCCGTGCCACACCATCACTTCCAAGAAAAACAACCTGATGTTTTCAAAAGCTTTTTGTTGTCATTAACATTTTGAGAAATACATTTTACCACCAACGGGAGCTGTCGTATGCCCCAAGAGACCTTATTTTTGTCAAATATTCCTTTGTTGAGATGGGATACCTGAATGTAACTTTTTGGCTAGAAGGATGCAACATTTTTTATCCAAATGTACAAGCATAACTTTTCTAACTTTCTACTGAGGATGAGTTTAACTTTCCTTTCTGACTTTGAGACCTAGTTTATCTACATGACCAATCAGAGGTATTATTGATGCCCAAGGTAATGATCCTGGCAGATTTATTTTGTAACGATTATTGTTTAAGATCAAATAAAAAATGTAAAAAAAGTTGCTTAGATAATCTACTAAAAAGGTGAAAAAAAAACAAATATAAATTTACCTTTTTGGGTTTTTGGAGAGAAGAAAGGATCTCCGCCTCATCAGCTATACCAGCAATTGTGACATGCTCAAAAGCTGAGAAAACATTAAATTTAGGCTGATCTTCTGAATCCACATCATATGATGGCAATGCAACAGTCAGAGACTGCTGAACCGGCAGAATAATCCCAAGTGGCATCATCCTCTTCAGAGAACTGAACTCTGTCGATATATTAATGCTCCTTGATTTAGGCTGTCCAGAGTGGAAGCACAACCTGATCAGATGATCTACCAGACTGGCAAACTGTGAGAATAAGTTACTATTTTCACTTCTGTTGCGGGACCCCTTTCTTGCAGCTTGGATTATCTCGTTAGCTGCTTCACGCCGAGCAGGAACCGTTGATTTGGAGACTGCAGCCATCATCCAGAGGGCCTGTTGAGGGTATGCTTGTAGAACAGATGTAATTATATGCTTCACAATTCGCACTATTTCATCATTCTGATGGCAAATGCGAGAGATCAGCTGAGATAAGACAGTCAGCCATTGGTATGTGGGGAGATCTTTCAAACAACCTCGCATGACGCTTAGTACCTAACATATTGTTAATTAGACTTCATTTTATGGGAAAAGTCGCACATTCGTGTTAACCTCCAAAAGGAATGAAATAGAATGAAAGTAACAGTAGTGACCCTCTTGGACATGGATAAAACTGATGGTGGACCTGCAGATCTATTGTTATTTTATTTGTTTGACAGAATATTTTATCTTAGACCTTTCTCCATTCATCCATTTATAATATCTTATTTTATTTTGAGCATGGGTGAGAGCAGGGGACACCTACATGAACCAAACTGGGGCTGTTACCAACTTATAGAATTTGGGAGGTACCTAAACCAGCTTTCTAGAGGCAAATGCACAACAAGAAAAAGAGCTAAAATAAATTATGTTTACCCTAGTATGAACAGCTTTCATGGGCTTGTTCGAGGCCGATCCTTCTCTTTGGTAAACACTCCCGAAGTCAAACCAGAGGGTCAGCAATCTTGGCAAAGCTTGGAAAAGATTCTTATGGCCTCTGTGGAGACTCTTTGCATAAAAAAGCAACACATCAGGTAGATATGTCCACCACAACTTCTCTTCAACAGATGTGCTGCTGGAGCCAGAAGTTATGGGCCCCACTTTTGCAGCAAGCCTGTCTTCTTGCCTTCTCCTTGCATCAACCAACAGATCATCGCAGTATTTGGCCATGTAGAAGTAACCCTTCTCCCACTTGGGCTGCAACTCTCTAACCCTAGAGTAAAGGGAGATGATATCTTCCTTCTGTTTCTGTCCTGTTTGATGAATCCATCTGGTGTAAAGGAGAAGAGTTTTAGCCACATCTGAATTATCCTTAGAAGCCTGGCTGAGAGAGAGAGGAGCATTTGGTAATGCAAGTGAGAGGCTGGAGAGAGATGATACAACTGCAGGCCCCAGCACATCAGAATGCATGTTTAGCAGAGTTTGCTGTAACTCAGCAATCGCACCATCTGGTTTTCTCACATCCCACAAGTACTTGGCCCTCTCCATGTGCACATTTGGAGCACCTGAGGCGTGTGCTTCCAGTATCGCATGATGTGCGGTCTCATAGTGACCGGCTGATCGGCACAGCTTTGCGTACTGAAGCCAGCAGTTCCCAACCTGGGAGTTTAAACTACTCAAACCGTACACCAGCCGGCGAAAAGCAATTAATGGTTCTCTAGCCCATAGTGAAGGTTGAGTGATTCTCAGGCGGTTCTCCCAGTCTTCTGCCACTTTGACAAACTTTGGATCGTTATGAGTGAAAGCCTTTTTAAGGAAGGAATCTTCACCAAGCAAACTGTGGAAATCCTCAAGCTCGCATAACATGTGAAGCTTAACAACGTATGGATAAGCACGCATGTACGAGTCCATACCGGCTGCAGCCAATGGCACTAGCAAAGCCTGCTTTGATTGAGCAATTCGCTCTGCCACCAAGAACTGATCTTTCTTGATCATTGCCTGAAATATTTTGGCAAGACCCATGTCAAAAGAGGCATTTGTTTCAGTACCAGAAAAAGTGAAGCCCTCCTTGTCAGCATTTGAAAGGTAGTCATCCATCAAGTCCCAACGACCTAATCTCCAAGCAGCTTGCACCCCTTGCGTGCACCAAGTTTTCTTGTATTGTGGTATCCGGTATATCAGGCCATCTACATGTGCAACCATAGCCTGAAGGTGGCACATGTTAAGTAAACAGTTAAGCACATCAGAATGCCTTTGCACCGAATAGGGTTCCATTTGTAAGGCCTGTTCACAGAATGTCAAAACATCCGCCCAGTTACCAGATTTCTCACTAATGAGCAACTGGTCCTGAAGGTTCGATGACTTGCGTAAATTTGCCAAACCAAGAAGGCCATCAGGTTCGTCCAATCCAGCATATATCTCCATCAGAAAGGATATGTCATTGTCAGAGAACACCCCACTAGTCTCGGCAGCTGGGTTGAACGAACCAGAGTTATCTCTCACATGCGATTCGAAGTACATTAAAGCACGTGCATAAGCCTGGCAACGGAAAGAAGCTCTAGCTAAAGTTACCTTCGGAACAGCAGATAACAACTCAGACACATTTCCACACTGCACCAGGTGGTCCTCATTTTTGGAAGCAGAAACAGAAGCAATTTCATTTTTCCCTTTGACAGGCTGAGAGAGTGCAATTTCCTGCTTCAGATCATCAACCCACTGGCCGAGATTGTCGAGCAGAGTAAACACAGCTTGGATACACACCTCACTCTGGCCACTAGTTATTCCATGAACAGCAGCACCACTATTCTCCGATGCAGCTGCTTCGAGGACTGACAGTATCTCCTCCGTAATCCCTTGACGTGCCTCTGCTGTGCCATGACAGACAGCATTTAGCACAAGGTATGGTAGAAGGTACAATGCAGTTTGCATGTCACGCCTCACTATCCCTCGGCATGCACTGAATATGCTGGAGCGGGATCCAGTGGCATGGGCTGTTAATTTTCTTATCCAGAAATAAATCCACCGCCGGAAGGGCATTTGTGGGCGGTAAATTGAACCAGTAGAAGCAGAATCAGTCACACTAGGGAGATGGAATCTTGAGGTCAGACAAGGCGCAATTATTTCCTTGATGTAATTGGAAAAACGGCTCCACAGTTTCTGACCTCGATTGTTTAAATCACCACCAGATGCTTGGCAACCAGCCACATTTAGAAGCTCTTGAATAGCCAAAGCTGCAGAGTCTTGCACGACTGTGTCAGAAGCTGCCCGAAATGCCCTTGCTAAATGCTTGTTTATCAACTCAAAAATAAGATCATCGTCAGAACACTCAATCTTAAACCGCTCAGAAGAGGTGCCCTTGAACTTAGCTGGGTCCACAGCACCAAGTGCACCCAGACAATTAGCACATACTAATTTCAACCTCTGGCCAACAGCAGTACATGACTCCTCAGCACAGCCCCGTAGCAAGGTAGCAATTAGAGAGCTTATCACATCTAGATCGGCTGCATCATCAGCCCCAATTAATGCTGTAATGCCTTCTCTTTTAGCATTAAGTAGCTTGCTTAGTTCACATGCCACAATGTACCTGACATTTAGGCTTTCATGGTTAAGACCATCAAGAGCACCTTGGAGTTGATCCCTTAGCGTCCTTGAGCCCCTCGCCTCTCTTATCAGTCCATTAACCTGTCGTGCTAAAATATTATTTTAATCCCAAATTGAAACATAATACCATGCAAAAAGTTCAAATCAGATTATTAGAGTACCTCTGACAAAGCTGGAATGCTAGGCAGCAGTGGCAATTTACAAATCTCCTGCTCCACACAGGCATAGTTCTTCACAATAATGTACCGTAAAATTTCAACAATCTTATCCAGGTGTACAGAGGGACATTCTTTACATCTCTCCAGGGACGGTATAAAGGCCGCCACGACCTGTGACATCACATGCTTTATACTAGACGGAGAAAGTTCAGCCAATTGTCTAATAAAAAAGTGCAGTGCATCAAGGCCGTCACTCTGAAGGGCTTCTTTGTCGATTGTGTAGATCAAGAGAACCATGATTTTGGGCACATGTGTGATGAGGTAAGGCCCCATCATCTCAATTAGTTTCTGAATTCGGTGCAAGGCCTGGCACTGCAATTGTGGGTCATCACTACGGAGCATCTTCCTATCAATGGTGTTTAGAAGACCAACAAACTGATTCTTCAAGAAATCAGGCAAGTCTTCTGACCCCGTCAGAATTCGAGCTACCTTCTTAATTATCACAGGGATTCTAGTAGTCCTGGTACCAAAATAATAAATTATAAGACTTGGAAGTTGTAAAGGGGTACACCAAGAATATGCATAATTTTCAGAACTAATGGTTGTGGTTGGCAGCTTGTGTCTCTTTTAGGTTACTTTAGTAATACACAAACATATCAAGTCATCACCAGTGTTGTAAATAACGGTATGCGCTCGTCGGACGGGTAAGATACCACCAAGTGATTAATCGGGAATAATCGGCCATAATCGGAAAAAATCAGCCGATTAATTGGGAAATTCTTTGACGGTTTGGTCACCACCAACGACTAATCGGCCAATTAATCGGTCTAAACGGACGTTTTTTACAACACTGGTTATCACCTACATTAGGTTACATTAGGTTCTCCTTTTTAGAACTACACAAGACATCTTAAAAATAAAAACAGCTGCCTCTTTGCGGGACTCATGTCAAATAATATGACATCTCTCATTTATATCAGATGATAGTGATAAATTATCTCCTGGAAATTTGTATTACCTGCAATTTGTTTCATCCTGATCTGCGTCCCCATGGAAACACAAAAGCTCATCAAGAAGTTCGGGCAATGCTGCAGCAAATATTTCTTTGCTATCCGATGTTGTCTCTTTATGATAGAACTCCAAGACAAAGGAAAGTTCTTGCGGAGCTTCATGAAACAATGCAGAGGCAAGCACCTGTGGCAACCATTTCACTACCAACGGGACTGCGTCTGTGTCAAGTTGGTTCGCCAGCTCATGCAAAATCAGGACCGCTTGATTGTTACTCTTGTACGAAATAACAAGTTTTGGGATGACGATTGGGACCATGCGCTTTACTAGCTCATTAATTTTAACCCCCAGAACAGCCTCAGCAAATTCTTTTATTACAGCCAGGTGACCAATGAGCCGATCAGATAGAAAATCATATAGTGAGTTGCGAAGAAGAATATGCTTGGTAAAGAAAAGTTCAAGGCCTCCCTCGAAGCATGTCAATCTCTGTATCAGCCTAAGTGCCGTCAATCTGACAATCGTGCTGTGGTGGCCAAGTTGTGTGATAAGTAAAGTAAAACATTCGAAGAAAACTGGGGCATGAACATCAACAGCTTCCATGATTTTAGCAACACTTTCTAGAAGTGTTAGCAAAATCTGGTGATTCTCGTGGCGATTCTCGGTTCTGGCAATGGCACTTTTGATGCGGTCAAAGAATTTCAATTCTCCATCTGCATCATCAGCAAATAGGGCAGCCAGAATCTCACTTTTCATGAAGCAGCTTATCACCCCACAAAATTCTTCTCTAACTGCCTTAACTTTATGAGATAGCAGAAAGTCGATGCATTCCATCCAGCGCAAACTATTTTCATACAACACAACTTGACTAGTGTGCCTCAGGATACGGGGTAATATCTGTACACACGAAACAGCCACTTCTTCAGAATAGTCTCCAAAAATGAATTTGAAAAACAGAGAATGTATCCCCACAAAGGCACCTGGCTGGCCATCTATCTCACTTTGCAACGTCGGCATTTGCACAACAGCAGACAACAGTACTTCTTCACTATCTCTTGCTTTGGATTCGCATGTGGAACAAAAGAATCCTTTTAACAGAAGATCCAATGTTGAGACACCAGTTTGATGGTTATTGTCTAAGAACAGCTTACAGGCATTTCTCCCATTTACTTTTGAACAACCGGAGAATCCAGTCAAGCATGACAAAAAACCAAGAGAGAAAACTATCATTTTATTGACTGATGCACTTCCACCTTCCGCTGACCTGAAACGTAGATAAATATATTTTAAAAGCATCATTTACCCTCTAAACAAAAAAGACAGTCCATATCTGTCAGTTTGACATGCATAAAACAATAACAAGATACTTACTTGAGTCGATTGACCATGTGTTCAAGCAGGCCAGAACCAGAGAACAAGACAAAGATAGGCAATGAAATTACAGCTTCACACCGGACCTCTTCGGACTCATCATTCATAGCTAAGTCCAACAATTCAAGATCGCGTGTCGAATTTAGTTTAATCCCAAGCTTCGAGAGAACTTGTATCATGAGGCACTTTAGATGTGACATTGACTGAGAGGGACTTCTAAGGTGAGTGTTGCTCCATGAAAACATTAGCACATTTAAGAGATCAGCATAAACTGAAGAAATGCAGTTTCTTTTATCTGCATCAATGAAGAATGGTAGGGATTAAGAAGCTAAGCTAGTGCATGCAGTTAACTGAGGTATTGTAGCACCACAAGATATCCACCACAAACAGGCTGATCTGTGCCATTGAAGTGCCCAACAGGTAGCAGGAAACTACATGTGAACTTCTATTTTCTCATTATATGTATTCAACAATTTGGTAAAACCTTAGTAACACGATAGGACCTTGACTTCCACACTAACCAATACAAGCCCAATAAAACCAAACATAAACATAAACAGGTAACAGAACGTCAGTCGAAGCAATACAGACTGATCTTACATCCGGATACAAAATATGATGGTAACAAAACAACATTCCCTGAGAAAACCTACTTCTCAACCAAACACTTTACTTGCCGAATATGCTAATTGGAGAGACAGGATTGTTGATATAAAACTATCATGAAGAAGTACAGAACATATACATAAGGAAAAAACACACAAATAGACAGAGAGAAATGGGCTAAATCCTTACCTGGAATGAGCAATATGCTTTGAACTGCTTCCAAATACAACAACATATTGAACAAAAGGGAGCCATCTTCCTTCACCTAAATAACATCATATATGAGATGCCAAACAAAAGAAAAGTTGAATATATTCGATTAGTTTGCAATTTATTGTTTCTATTCCTACTAACCTGTTTGCAGATCCATGGTATCCAGGAGACGACATGCTCAAAAATACTACCACTCAAGCTTGTATTCCAGTAGGAAGAAAATGCACAACACAACACACTTAAAGCATTTATTGCATTCTTCGGTGTCATGGAATTGTGTAGTTCACTATCAGGTTTTAAATATGCAACTAACTGAAAAAGTAATCTAGGAAAAGGATTAGAGATTTTGCTTTCCTCCTGCTCCCCATGCTTCAAGAAACTTGTTTCGGTCCTTTTCTGACGCTTTGAGGAGGTGCTTTCTCTCTCCTCAGTTTTTCTCTTTTTGCCAACTCCAGCCAAGTCAGAGTCTTCAGTGGCACCACCCAACTTGTTGAAACTTTCAGCACCAAAAGTGCCTATAGCCAGGCAAATGCAATCAATGAGCCGAAAGCATGGATTTGATGTGTATAATACCTTAACAAGTACTTCAGGCTTCCACACAGAAGGAGAGCATAATTGGGCTATTCGTTTGTAAGCAGTACACATTGCTACCTGAAATTGACAGACTAATTACATTTTATTGTGTAAATAAATGCTTGTTAGGGCCTATCATGGCACTACATCACAATCAACAGAAATGCTGTTCAATAGGAAAAGGGCTTAAGAAAAACAAGTGCATCTGGGTAGAATTTGATCTCTGCAAAGGATATCAATGATGTAGAATAACTTTTGGCATCTTGATGTTTGGAAGGATACATCTCAAGTGTTGTTTGTAATTTAGGTTTCTGACCTGAAGTTCTGGGCAATTGGTGGTTTCCAGTGCTTTTGGAAAAATATTGATTATATCAGTCGCAGTAGATTCAATAATTGAATCGTGACAAGATGAATGGAGCTCATGAAAGCACAACCCCATCGTATAGTCATAGTTGGCATCTCTGCGTTTAAAAATTCAAAAGTTAAAACATTTTTTTGATGAAGCAATAATATAGCACTTATGAATGACAGAGCAGAAGTATTAAAAAAATCACCTGAAATGAGGAAGGCTGTTCTTATCTTGCTCCAGAATACATGCAATTGAGTGAATAATTTTCTCAGCTGGAACTATAACAACATTCACAAGTGTTGCAGTAATTCTTGCGAAGTCAAAGCATGCCTACTCAATCACAAAGAAAAAAGTAAACTCACGCCAAGAAGGGACTGAGATAGTATAAAACAGTGGTTAGACAAAGTGTTGCCATGCCAGATTTTAATACCATTTTTGTTTTACTGGCACCTAGTGCCAAGCATATGTCATAACAACATAAAATGCCCTTTAAACCAAAAGTAATTCTTTCAAGTTTTTTACTTAGTTCATTCAGTGCTCGGTGCTCACTGAGGGTAAATTGTTTATTGAGTCTAATTTGAGATAGATTAAGAACAATTGAAGCTTGATTGCATCACAATTGCTCCTTCAAGAGTAATTGAGGCTCCTCTGGGTATGGGGTTTTATTGCACATTAGAGGCTTGTGCAGGGTAGTTAGTTTGGTAACATAGTACATGCTGCTCAACTCAATTAACAAAATCTAATACCAGTACATTAGAAATTCTTGAGATAAACAGATTCACACAAGTAAGCTACCCACCAACCCACCATATGCAAATCAGTATCGCCGTAACAAAGTAGAGAACATGCAGCAGTAACAAAAGAGATGTCAAGAAGCCCTTCCACATAAAGAGTCCCTTCTGTCAAGCACTTGCTAATGAACTTAATAAGCGATGCTGCAAAAGGCCTCCACCTTGCATCCCCGGTCAGATCAACCAAAACACCTGGCCCACTCCCGGGACGACAACTAGCAGGAAGCTCACTGAAAATCATTGGTGAATTTGCAATTAATGCGAAAGTGCCAGACAAACACTTGACCTTTATGGAACCATCATGTGCTGCACTGAGCTTGTTTGCATGGATGGATGCCACGTATAGCACATCTGTTGATTTACGAGTTAGGTAATAGTCAGCTCCTTTCACAAATAACAAAACTGAAAAAGCAATAAGTTTGCAACTAGTACCTTCTATGGCAACCATGGTATCTAGGAAGAATTGGCGGTAAGCTTCTCTCTCTCTAGTGCGAAGAAGTGACAGGAGAGAAGAAATTGTCTCAAAGATCACTCCATGCCGAGAGCTGATGAAATAGAAGTTACTTACAATCAAATTAAAAACAAATACAAGACTGCTTGATCTCTCCTATAATTGAGCAAACTTCAGCATTGGCTATTTTCTGGAACTACTAAGTTGGTGGCAAGTAAAGCACATATGACTCCAAGTCTGTTGGATAGTTGGATTACAGAACTCTGCCAAACTCATTTTTAATTGGTCACAAATAAGCACTAAAAAGATAAACCTAGTTTAAGTACCATACCAGAAGGACGGGTCAGCAAGAAAGGGGAGAAGGCGGCCAATAACTGGAAGGACTGCTGCAGCACGACCATGAAAGAAAACTCCAGGAAAATTTCGGGCAGTGTGCGAGAGAAGTTTCAGCACAGCTGTCACCTCCCTCTCATTTGCTTTAACAAAATATATATCAACTTTAGTTTTATACTAAGTAAATAAATTTATTTAAACTATTGGAAGTAGATTTTTTCTTCTTAGGGAGGAAAACCCTTAGCTTACAAACCACCACACCCCCCACCCCCCCCCCCCCCCCCCCCAAAAAAAAAACAGAGAATACATGAAGAAGCACCTCCCAAATGCTCAAAAAGTGAAAAAGTAAACATATAACTCCAGTGATTAAACGGATATGAGCACTACAGCCCCCTCCCGTTCATACGCCTGAATAAATTTCTCCCTTATAATTTTATTAATAAATTAATAAAAGAGTCGCAAAACCTTTCTATTAATGAGACAAATCAAAAGGTTCCAAAAATTTGATATCAACATATTAATTTATCTGGAAGTAACATAGTCAACTCGCTTCGTATCATACAGAAACCCTTTCTCCTACCTAATTTACCTCTGAAACACATACAGAAATTCTCTCCTTACTAAGAGTTCAAAAGAAAGAAAAAACTACATAGATAACCACGAATCAGGCAATAAATGTAAGAAAGAGTGGAAGTAGAGCTAGAAGCGCGATACCATTGGACGAAGGGTCAACGTACGCATGGAGGAGGTTAGGCAGTACAGTACGGAACTTGACCTCGAGCGGCTCCTCGCCGCCGCTAGAGGAGGCGCCGGAGGATGAGGAGGAGGCGATCCTCTCCCGGAGCTCCTGTAAGAGGAATATGTTTGCCATTTTTCATCGATCGAGCTCGCTCGCTCACTCTTGTCGTTGTCCCGCCTAGCGCCATTGTAGCACATTTCCTTTTTCCCCTATAAAAGTTTCCCTCCTTTTGGTTATGGGCTTTATGGGCCGAGGCTAATACTTCATTGAACCTACGACTTTTATGGCTGGGCCTGAGGAGCAGCGGAACAAAATATATCCTAGGGATGGCATGTTTAGTTGTTTACTCTTTCTCTTTTTCCTTCTTTATCTTTTTTGGATAACTAATCTCATATCCATCAAAATTTTCTGAGTATTCAATTTTTACATCAACAATTAATAACTAGGGAGTGTCTAGCTTTCCCCATGTAACAATCCTCCATTTTTTCCCCAACCCTCCCCCCCCCCCCCCCCCCCCCCCCACATTAACTATTTGAGGAATTACTAACTATCTGGGGGACCACTAACTACTTGAGAACTGTCTAATATTTGAAAGATTTTACAACTAGCGCGTGCAAATATAAATACCTATGCGCGCAAGTATCAATGTGTAATATATCAAGTATGCATACCTAAGATACCAATTATTTCGAAAAAAAACTGGACATGTCACCCACCCATCTTTTACACGTTTTTAGATGTGGATTTTTTTTCTCCGTTCAATCTAGCCAACATTTCTAACGATCTGTGAGGAATCTTGCGAATTTAAAAGCACGAACATCTTTTACGCAATTTTCTTATTCAAATGAGATCCATGATGACATACTTTCGGGTTGTCTGTCGTGCAAGTATGCATATCTCGTCATGCAAGTATGAATAGTTCATGTATCAATTATTTTGTATCTAACAAATTCTATCAATTTTTTTTTCATATGACACTGGATGATGTCTGAAAGTATTAATATAAAGTATTGCGAGTATTCATACCTCTTCATGCAAGTGTGAATAGTCTATGTATCAAGTGTTTGTATCTAACAAATTCTATCAATTTATTTTTCCATACGGCACTGGATGGTGTCTG